>OW387142.1:48892100-49264348 GCA_936440205.1 Lepidonotus clava | reverse complement strand
CCGCGCCGCGCTTTTTGAATGCGGGATGTTGGGGGAGGGGGGTGGGCTAGAGGCCAGGGGCCGTCCATTTAGTACTGCTGCACATTTTCAAAAATTTCACGAACACGCACACACATGCACACTTACGCACCACACACACCACATACACATGTATGCACATACACACACCACACCTCTCACACACTACACGCACCACACACACTCCACATGCACACCACACACACCACACATGTACCACCCACACACACTACACACACACCACCCACACACACCCACACACACCCATACACACCACACACACTACACACACACCACCCACACAGAGACACACATAGACACCACACCCACACACACACTACACACACACCACACCCACACCACCCACCCACACTACACCCACACCACCCACCCACACATGCACCACCCACACACACTACACACACACCCCCACACACACACACCATACACACACACACCACACACACCACACCACACACACACACACACACCACACACACCACACCATACACACACACACACACCCACACACACTACACACACACCCCCACACACACACACCATACACACACACACCACACACACCACACCACACACACACACACACACCACACACACCACACCATACACACACACACACACACACACACACACACACACACACACACACACCACATGCACCACACACACCACACATTCACACACACAGAGGCTGCAGAGTGCACTAAATTTGAAAAGGAACATACTCATATGTCTGAACATTTTAAATTATTCGCACCCCTCCTCCCCCCGCCCCCCCCCCCCCCCCTTGATGCAAACATACTTAATGGATGGTCCATTAACGGCGGATCTAGAATGCTTAAAACTGTTTTAATAAAAACTCTTAAGACATTCAAGGTCCACCCACAGATCCCACTTTCATGGACAGTGTGGTTTGTGATTGTCTATTTTCATTATTGCCTATATGTCAGAAGGGAGGGGGAAGATCGTTCCCAGGACGTCCTTGACCTTCCCCAAATGACCTTGTCTGACCTGATGGGTGCTGTATGCAGGGCCTGCGGGCTACTCCCGGGGGGGGGGGGGGGTAGTGTTTTGTGGGTATGGGGCTTAGGGTGGGGGGAGGGGAGGGTTTGGGAGATGATCAGGGAGGCAGGGGTAGGAGGGGGAGGTGATTCTCAACCCCTGGCTCAGCACTCACTGAGCCACTCACGACGATTGTAGAGCACTTTGAGTAATGCAAAACAATTTTAATAGATTTATGGTGTCCGACCTTATCAAGTTCAAATACCGATTGCTCCTCATCGTATTGGGATATTATTGAGGATGTTTAATTGCAAAACAGCATGCTTCTCCCTGTATGGAACATTCCGCAAAAAGCCCTCACATCAAAGAGCAGCTCGATCACCTGTTTGAGAAGGTAACTTATAGGGATCCATGTATAGTAAGTAAGCCATCCCCCCCCCCCCCCACCTCCAGGGTGACCCGTCAGTCCCGCCTCATCAGCCCTCCCCGGGGGGCGCCCCCTACAGTCAGGGGGGCGTACTACAGGTCAGACTCCACATGTACACGGCGCTGGGGGTGTGAAGGTGGGGGCATGGCAACTGGGAGGTGGGGGAGGGGGGGGGTCGTCTTTGATTTTGTTAGCTCTCGTCGCTGTTCATAGGATTGGTTGGTTATTGGTGTTTAATGCTGTGTCAACATCTATGGTCATATCACGGCAAGAACAAGGTATGACAAGTCTGTCTTTGGTGATCAAAACTGTAAATGAACGAATCTATGAGAAGACAAATAGAGACCATACCCATGTACATTTAGCAGGTGTTTTAATGCCTTTGATATGCAATGTCCTATAGACAAGTTTGTTGCTCCTGAGACCTCTGGCAATCCTGAATGCGTTAGCACAAGGGAAAGTACATTTTTCATTGGAATGTATGGTATCTTGATTTTTAATTTTGGCATGATAAAGTCATGTCCTCATTCCACAAAATGAGTCATGCAAATAAGAAGGATATATCTGGGACGTTCCTCTTGACGTATTGGGAGCCTACTACAATGTCATGTGTGTATGGTAGTTCTGTTCACAATCACGATTATGTCTTTATACTTTCGATCTTCATAGAGAATATCACATCTTTCATATACAAAAGAAACTAGGTGGGGGGGGGGAAGCATAATTATTAAATATACAAAGAAAATGGACAAAAAAGGACGATTAAAGTGGGGGCCTTAGCTTTGGGTTCCCAAGCAAGTCCAAAGACATCCCCACATTTCAGGGACGTGAGGTAACCCAAGAGACCCTCCACTCGTCAGCCTGGTCTCCACCAAAGGGAAGGGGTCTTGACCTCCCGGACCCCCCGGACCTGCCCCCAGGCCCCCCAGGTCTACCCCTACACCCCAGGGTGGGGGGGCACTTGGGTCTCAAAAGGTTACAAACTGCCAAACGGACCAGCGGAACAGGGGCAACGTCAAAATAGAGGAGCATTCAGCCACTTTTATGCCAATAAGGGGGGGGGGGGGGGGGGAGGACCCGGGGGAGGACAGTGAACTACTTCTATGAAACAGTAATGGGCAATAACTCAAAATTTAGCTTTGACACACAAATCTTAAAGCAATTTTATCAAGAGATTTTTGGTCTATTTCATGGTACTGAGTCCCTCTGATTTTGGGGGGTGGTGATCTGCATACCCAAGAAATAGAGGGTGGTCAACCAAAATTCAGGATTGGTCTGGGTTCAGGGGTGGTAGGTTGGCAGTGGGTGGTTACCTTCAAAGAGTCAGTGCCCCCCCCCCCCCCCCACGTACCCCACGGAGGCCGTACACCTTTCTCTCTGATCACCCCCCCCCCCCCCCCCAACCACCCTGATCCGGAGAAGGAACACGTTGCCATGGCCACGTGCCGGCCGGGTCACGTGACCGCCCTGTTCACTCTCCCCCCTGATGGCGGGTGTCAGAAAACGCGGAATCTTCCCACCCCCGACCGGAAAGGGCGGCGGGCAAAACGAGGAACGGAGTCGACTTCAAACGGAAGGGGCCAGCAGCTGGTCGGGAATGTTCACAGGTCGGTAGGGGCGGATTAAACCGACCAATCACAGCCCGGGGGGGGGGGGGGCACTTGGGATTGGAAACAGTGGCGTAGCTAGGGGGGGAGGGGCGGTCTGGGTGCCTGGAACCCCCTTTGATTTTCCAAAATATATGTAGAATATAAGAAATATTGTCAGAAATATAGGTTAAAACTCCCTTAAATTTACCTTGGAACCCCTTTGTTTATAGGGCCCCAGAAAACGTAGGCCTACCCCACTGCCAAACAGAACCGCGAAGCAGAGGCAGTGGATGTCAAAATTGAGAGGCGGTCAATCTCTTTTAAAGCAAAAAAGGCAGGCGATGAACAACATGGATAGAACAATAAGGGGCCATAACTTAGTGCATGGCCTTATATACTTAATAAGAATGAAAAACTATTTTCATTTTATCTGAAGTTTTCCTCTGACCGCATCAATTTAGGTGATTTCTGTACATTTCCTGGTATTGATATTTGTCCCCAAAAAACAAGGGGCGGTCAACTAAAATTCCACAGAGCTCAGTCTTGAAAAGTTGCCCCAACAGTAGTTTTGCAGTAGTAACCTTTAAGGAGTCAGTGCCCCCCCCCCCCCCTTGGAATCAGAGAGATGCAGACACTCACAGACATCTTGATAAAGGCCCCTTCTGTCGAGGAACATTTCAAAGACAAAACAATCCGAAACGATTTCCTCTCCTCTTTCTGATACAACACAATGGCACCATGTATAAGGCACTAATCCCCTAGAACCCAGACCCAGATTTACATGGGGCACCAGGAGGGTAAATATAGGAGTGATAATAGGTGAATTGGGATTAATAGGGAAGGGGAATTTATAAAGGCAACTGTGATGTCATCAAAGTAAGTTAATCTGGTTGTAAGACCCCCGTGTTCCCCCTGGTGCCTAACCACTACCCCCTCACCTGCTTACTACACACCTTTAATCAGGATTAAGCGTTTCCTATAGCCTACCTGCGGTCGGTACTTCCCCCCTCTCACCTGCCCTTTAATCTATTCATACCTGACTAACCCCCTACCCCACTACCACCCCATACTTTCCCCATGTGAAAGTCCGGCCATAATCCCTGCTTACAAACCCTCTCATGAGTCCTTGAAACAGTGGGTAGGGGACGGGGGTTAGGGTCTGGAGGGGCCGGGAGAGGGGCTGCGAGAGGGGCAGGAGGGGGCCGGGAGAGGGATTGTAGGGGCCGGGAGAGGGGCTGGAGGTGTTATTGAGAGGTGGGTGAGTGTTCAGTGAGTGGTAGCAGAGAGGTGAGTAGTGTAGGGCTGAATGGGGTATAGTGGTCAGTGGAGAGGGCACTCTGCAGGTAGCGGTCAGTGCGGTGAGTGGTCAGTTCACTGGTCAGTCTGTAATCCCTGTGGGTCATTCCCCACCTGGCCACCTCAGGTAGATACCAGTGGTGGATGTAGCGGCGTTCTAAAAGGGGTAAAGTCGCAAGGGTGGATCCAGGAATTTAAGAAGAAGTAAAAAAAAAAAAAAAAGGGGGTGGGGGGGGGGGGTTGCAATTTAGAAAATTCCCCCTACCCTTCGGACATGAACATTTTATATTTTTAAAAAAAAGTCTATTTTTTTCCTTAAAAAAAAAAAGGGGGTGGGGCGTGTGACCCCTTTCATTAAAGTGGAGCCGCCCTGATGGATAAAATTAAAACAATTTTTTGGGGTTTTCCTATATTTAAGCTTTATGAAACGAGATGACAAAGGTACCAAAAGCCCCAAAAGGGAAAAAAAAGCGGGGGACTGCGCAGGTTCGTGGGAAAGATGCATAGAACAGAGTTTCCAGATTATATCAAAATTCCCATTGGTACAGTGGTGAATGTCATTAATGACGTCTAAAATACCAGAAAGGGAAACTGACCAGGCACTGTTGCGACATTCACATTGATCCCATGGTATCATAATAACGATTTATAAAACAGTTATTCTGATATGGCTGTTTCCCTCAGTTTAAACTTTCCGTTGTTTGATTAAAGTCCACCAAAATTATCAAAGTATCTGTTTTTATTTCTATGGAACCATCGTTTATGACGAACCATTACTACTGAGTATATAATATGCCATTTGTTCACTTGTACATTTACGTTATCTTGTACTGACGCGGGTGGCCAGTCCATGTTTGGGCAGCATTACGTGAGCTTAGAAGCGCACGTGTAAGCCAATGTTTCACTTTGACAGTAGTGAAATGAGGGAGGAGTTAAGGTGTGACGTACCACCATATAATAATGTGTTCCGCTCTTAGCTAGCCAGAGTAGCTGCAAGCACTGTGTGAGTAAACATCCTGTGAAGGTTGGACCTTTAATCTGCAGTCTAGGTTCTGGAGAGAGGCATATAGAAATTGTGTTAGAGCGCGGAGCGTTGACTGAATGTGTTTGAGGAAACTCTAACCTCGGGACTGATCATGGTCAATCGAGTTCTTGTCATGGAACGACTAGACATTGGATAATAAACAACAAATCCTTTCACAACGAGTGTTCACGTCTTACATGATAAGGGAACTATAATTATGTATTGGACGACCGCAGTCGACGAGGAGGGAGACTGCGAATGGAGCTAGCTATTATCTATACAACGAAGCATCACAAACACGCATTAACTTTAAACGGATAATTAAACCTCTATAGTTCAATCTTTTGTGATAAAAATATGTCATTTTGATAGATATCAAAAAGAAATGAAATATCAAATAGATCCTTTTGTTCTGTTGTACACACGTGACAAGTGAAAATAATACTCTTAACTATATCCAGATACTTTGAATAAAAAACATCCTAACAGATACGATAGCAATCTAGCCTTGGCGTTATTGTGCCCTAGACGTTCGTCATTGATATAAAACCCAGCGGACTCTGAGACCAGTCTCCTGGCCCTGTCCGGGTGGGAGGGGAGGGCGGGAGGGGAGGGGAGGAGGATGGGTCTAGGATTGACATTCCTTTCTCCAGATATCCGACTCATTTCTCTCCTGTTCAGAGTTACCCGGCACACCACTGGGCCTATAGGCTGTATACTACCTCCTGATTTTAGTCTTGATCTCAAATATCGACAGCGGGAATATTGGTTAATGGTAAACATGTTATATAGAGACCATTGGAAGGGATTTTGAATTATCTTTCAAATGATATGTAACATGCATGGGTTTCTGCACTATTTCTGAAAATACCACAATCTCAGTAGTCAAAAGTCACCTCGTGATATGTAGTCTTTACACTCTACTCTTTACTCTGCACACTACCGGTCCCTAAACGCCAGCTCCGCCCCCCCCCCCCACCACCCCCGCCCACCCAGTGGTGGATCTAGAGTTTGTTTGTTTTTTTGTGTGTGTGTATCTGTTTGTTTATTTGTTTTTGTTTGTTTGTTTGTTCGTTTTTGTTTGTTTGTTTGTTTGTTTGTTTGTTTGTTTGTTTGTTTTTTTGTGTTTTTTTTTGGGGGGGGGGATTTTTTTGGATGTAAAATACGGCCAAAAAGTAATTAAGGATTTTTTTTCTAATAGCACCCCCCAACATATTTTCAAAATTCTGAATCCCCCCCATGTATGGGACCCTCTCGTGTTGGCCGACACTAGAGGCACACACAGTCCTATTGTGAAGGACTAATCGGAGATTTACCATTGTCAAAGTGGCGAGTCGGGTTTCTAACCCCCTGCTCCTATACACCCTACCCCTATTGTCACCCACAAATTGACCATATTTGAGGAAAATATTTGAAATGTTTAAACACAGGGCGGGCGGCTGGTGGGGTATATAGGGGGTGATACTGAATAGATGGGGGTTTATTTACAGTTGGTTCCCTGGGGGTGGGGGGGGGGGGGGGGTACTCAACTTGGATTTGGGTACTCGGTGAAAAACAGACTCCAGGAGCTGTGGCTGTGATTGCAGCAATGGACAGAAAAGGGGGGCTGTCACTGACAAGACAACTCTAACAAGGGGGGGCTGTTAAGGCTAGTCTGCATAAGACATCTTTTGATGTAAGAAAAATCATCAAGGGCACATTTTAGGATGTTCAAACTCATTCATAAGGTTAACTTTATTATCATCTTTGAAGAACAGTGCTCATTATATTTGTATTTAAGCCAAACACAGCAGCTATGGTGAAAACAAGGGGCTGTGCCCCGACATCTCAGAAAACAGGGGGCTGTAAACCAACATCCGGAATTTCACAGAGCTGTCATATCACACAAAAGGGGTGGCTGTAGTTTTGCAATGGGCACATGCCATTAAAGAGTGAGTACCCCCCCCCCCCCCATCCCGCGGCGTTATTTGTAGGTGGTTCCCTTCTGTCCCTTGGGAATAGGTGTGAATTAAAGTTCATTCTCTCCTGTATAAAGTCAAAGTTTACCATGCAGCCACGCCTAACAATCTAAACTTCCGCATTGTGGAGGTAACTGAACGTCCTTTGTGTATTGTTCTGATAAAACAGTCTCATTGATAAGAGAGGAACATTCCATCAGCTGTCTTTGAAAGGAGTAAAACGGCTTTAGAACTGGAGTTATTAACTTCTCTGGCAATCAAAGTGACTTTAATCATGTCCTAAACTTTGCTCTTTAGCCATTTTCCAGTCACCTGGTTTGAATTAACAAGTTCACATATGAAAAAGGGCAAAGGTCTCTATATATAGAGTGACAGGAGATGAGCAGGGCATGATATGCCCATATGATAAGACTTGGATGGGGGTGGGATGAGAAGGGTGGAAGGGGGAATGGCAGAAACGTCAAGGACAATTTGTCAAAAAGAAGAGAGAAGGACAGAAGTACAGGATCAGAAATACATAGATATGGGCAAGATCAGATGACACAATCACAATCACTTTTTTTTTCATATGAATAATAATTCATATGGAGGGAAAAAAACAATCATATATATATTATTAGTTGTTTATCTATATTTTTTCTTTTAATTTTTACTTGTATAGCATCATTATAAAGTATGATCTGTAAATGCTGATGTAAAATTCGGCTAAAAATACTGTTATATAATGTAAACTAATATTCCGTTGCAAATTCATATTGTCCAGTTTAAATGAAAGAATTTTTTTTCAAAAATTGGATACGGCGATTGAATCATAAGTTCAATAACCCACCAACAGAACCGTCAACAACCTCGTTCCACTGTGACATGCTGTAAGTCTGGTCGAAATATCACATAACTCACTAGCTGTCGTCCTGTGGCCCTTTCCTTATTCAAAGACATTGAATTCTATGAGTTTCTGGAAAAAGTGGAAGGGTACATTGAATACATAAAACTGTCAGAAGGCCATCTAAGAGTTGTCCAAAGGGTTGGGGTTTCTGTCCATCTTCTCAATAAATTTCTTTTGTGTGACAACTCTATGGTAACCAGGTCAAGCAATAATCAGGTTGTAATTCAATAAATATGTCAAAGTAGCTAAAATGACGATGCTAAAGTTTTCAATTACAACTCGAGCAAAACATGTATTCGACATGGGACATGAGGGTCCCTTAAAAGCGACATGGGACATGGCCGTTTCTTATCCTCGACATGCGACATTGGGGACCCCGTCGTCAAAAGTCCCAGTCTTTCAATACTTATGAAAAGGTACATTAATGATAACACTAATAACACGGCCCTTGACCTTTAAATTCGACACGGCGACATGGTCATTTTTTAGGCCTAGTGACATGCGACAGGGGATCTTTGAAAGATAGTGACATGGGACATGTCTATTTCTTAAATTCGACAAGGCGACATGTCCATTTCTTAAATTCGACACGGCGACATGCCCATTTCTTAAATTCGACATGCGACATTAGGACCCCCCATCAAGGGCCCCAATAACAATATAAGTGGTTGTCAGATACCTATTTATATATATATATATATATATATATATATATATATATATATATGTAATATATGAATGATATGTGGTTTTTCGCTACTCTGAATGCTTTGTATCTTTAGTGTGAGGTACTTGTTCCAGCCAGGCACAAAACACCATCTCCACAAGTGCTGACGTGGTCGTTATAGTGGTGGGCGTTGAGGGCAGCAGTGGTGATTATCTCAATAACAGGTAATTAGCGTCCCAGGCCCTCCACGGTTAGAGCTATAAGGACCCTGACCTGAGGTCTAATTAGTAGAAGCCACTCCAGACCCAGTCTCACGCTATCACTATGAACACCTCATTAGCACAGCGCCTTTATCCAAGGCCTCATCAAAACCATAGCACACTGGAGGCCCTATTACACTACACCAATATTTTAAGATACTTTTATTTTGTCCGGGTGCACAAATGGGCATACACTGCTAGTTTTCATTGTATTTCCTGCTAGATTATATACAATTTCAGTCTTTGATGAGGTCTGGTTTTTGATGAGGTAGGTTCACCGTGATGTCAGCGCGATATTGTACTGACGCGGATGGTCAGTCCATGCTCTGTAAGCTTAGCGTAGAGTTTACATCAGCGCACGCCTTAGCTTTAACTCCTTGTCAAAAGTCTTGGAGTAAGGAGGAGTCTAGGTCATGATGTGTATTGTATCATCATACATAAGGGCTTTCATTGCCAGCGCTCAGTCAGAGAAAGCTGAACGTTGCTGTGAGTAAAACATCCTGGAAAGGTTGAGTTCTAGAAGCTGAGACCTGGAATTGGAATAGAAGCTGATAGACTGTTTAGTTGGCGCGAGCGTTGACTGAGTGTGATTGAGCGGATTCCATCCTTGGAGCTGTTTATTGTCAATTGAGATCTTGTCATGGAAGTACAATAACACAGGACTAAATAAAGAACATCCTTTCACGTGAGTGTAATGTGTTACATAATACAGAAACTATTATTATGTATTGGACGACGGCAGTCAAACAAGGAGGAGACTGCGATAGGAGCTAGCTATTGTCCGTAAACGAATCGACTATTAAACTAAACCTAACATTAACGGATAATTAACCTACTATAGTTCAATATGCATATGATAATGTTACAGATAATTCGCATGCAGGAGAAATATAGATGTACTTGATGGAAAATGGCCATTGGAGTATCTCACATATGTGTAACAGAGAACTTTATCTCTAATATGTATCACTCTTCTCTACCACACTGGCATATCGTAGTTACAACTCTACTCGATTGTCATAGCCCCAACAGGCACCAGAGCCACAATTTTTTGCTTTGGTCCCAAAAAACAACACGATATGTCAGACTAAGACTCAATTGTCATGTAGGTATAGTGAAATATGTACAAGGCACTGGCCGCCTCTCCCCAAACACACCCACACCCACCCACACACCCCCACCCCCACCCACACACACACCCACACACCCACACATCCACACACACACACACACACCACACCAAGACACACACAGACACACACACACAAACACACACACCACACACACACACACACAAACGCACAAACACACACAGAAACACATAAACACACACAGAGACTCTGAGGAGGGCCACTGTTTCACCCAAAGGTAAAACTGCAGGAATTCCCCGCATAATTCATGGGATTTAACAGTTCCCAGTGGTGACCCCTAAACCCCCTGCCCAGTGGTCAGTGCTAAAACCCCACTGACCATTCAGCCCAGGCCAAGACAATACGGGAGTGTGCCCAGAATGAAGGGTGGGGATTCCCGGGTTTTACCCTAGTCTTGGGTACAGTTACTGATGCATCATGGCCCCAGACTCCTAAAATTGACATGGCGACATGGCCCTTTTTAAGGCTTAGTGACATGCGACAAGGGATGTTTGAAAGATAGCGACATGATACATGCCTATTTTTTAAAATTCTACAGGGTAACAAGGCCATTTCTTAAATTCGTCATGGGGTATAATATAGACTTTGTTAGTATATATAGAGGCAATTCTAATCTTCTTGACTATTGTCAGAATCCTCATAGTGACTACATATACGTACAATAACGTATATTTACTGAACTACCAGGGCTAGAATATAGACATGGAGTTTTATAAAAGGTGTGCATGTTAGGTGTGGCGTATGATTCGATGGTGAGTCAATGTGCGACTAGGAATCAATGATACAGCAGTGGTTTCAATAAAAGGAGGAGTGGAGAGATGCGTCTTTTGAAACTGAAAAGAAAAGAAGTGGAAATTTAATTGATTATTTCACTCTCCCATAGTGTACACCATGTAAAGACTTGCTAGAGTGGGCCCCACGAGTATATTATACACCGTACAGTAGAGACAATCCCTGTGGATCCCACAAGTGTATTATACATCACACAATAGAGACAAATCATGTGGGCCCCATGAGTATACTATCTAATATACAGTACAGAAGATCTCTACTCCCATACACAGGCTTGTTAGTTGCGGACTCCACGAGTATATTATACACTGTACAGTAGAGACGATCCCTGTGGGCCCCACGATTATATTGTACACCATACAGTGGAGACGATCCCTGTGGGCCCCACGAGTATATTATACACTGTACAATAGAGACGATCCCTGTGGGCCCCACCAGTATATTATACACTGTACAATAGAGACAATCCCTGTGGGCCCCATGAGTATATTATACACCGTACAATAGAGACGATCCCTGTGGGCCCCATGAGTATATTATACACTGTACAATAGAGACGATCCCTGTGGGCCCCATGAGTATATTATACACTGTACAATAGAGACGATCCCTGTGGGCCCCATGAGTATATTATACACTGTACAATAGAGGTGATCCCTGTGGGCCCCATGAGTATATTATACACTACACAGTAGAGACGATCTCTGTGGGCCCCAAGAGTATATTATACACCGTACAGTAGAGACGATCCCTGTAGGCCCCATGAGTATACCGCACACTGTACAGTAGAGATGATCTCTGCTCCCATACATAGGCTTGTAAATGTGGCCCCCACAAGTAGGGTATATATTATACACCTATATTATACACCGTACAGTAGAGACAATCCCTGTTGATCCCACAAGTATATTATACATCGTACAGTAGAGACAATCCCTGTAGGCCCCATGAGTATATTATACACCGTACAGTAGAGACGATCCCTATAGGGCCCACGAGTATATTATACACCGTACAGTAGAGACGATCCCTGCTCCCATACAGAGGCTTGGTAGTGTTGGACCCATGAGTATATTATACACCGTACAGTAGAGACGATCCCTTCTCCCACACACAGTGTTGTTGGTGTGTACACAAGCCGCGGGAGGCTGCGTGCGCATCACGCCCCCACCGGAAACGGTCAGGTGACCCGGGTCAGGGTTCAACAAACGTCCACCGGAAGGTGTCAGGCGGGGGCTGCGCGTGCACCTCGGAGCGTGAGAGATCTCCCACACACTCCCAGCACAAACAGCCTCTCTGTACCTTATTTAGACAGGTACTGTACGATCTGTACACATTGTGTACGACCTGTACACAACTGAAATATTACATGGGCTTAACATCTAGTAATGTCTATTGAGCAATCATGGGAACATTCTGTATTAATTCTGATATACCTACAAATGTACACACGCACATACACACACATACATGTATAAACACACATAAATACACACATACATACATAAATACATACATACATACATACATACATACACACATAAATACATACATATGAATATTACATACATACATACATACTTATATCCATCCATCCATCCATCCATCCATCCATCCATCCCCCCTGATCAGCCATTGCATATTTTTTATAAACATTATATCAGCCAGACATTCTTGGAGGAAAAGGAATAAATATAATATTAGGAATTCTTGAATATTAAGCCTGCTTGCACATCTAAGCTAAGATCAGTTCCCTCCGTGTGACATGAGGTTGACGTTATGCATATGAGAAATAGGATCCGTGAACAAATACGTGTAAATACGAAACGGGAAGAGCAGGGTTGGCAGATAAATACGTGGCCTATTCTTTAACTTGTTACATTATAGCTGGGACTGGATTATCTCGTCTTCATGCGTAGGAATAATGAAAAACTGAGATCCAAACGTAGGCGTATAATGACTTCAGGGCTGTTCTAGGAACATGATCTCAGTCAGATATGGCGCACCACGAGTGAACTTTGGAAACTTCTATATTCCATGCAGATTCATGAACTATGTATGTAGAAGAAACCACGGGAAAATGTCCTCTCTCCTTCGGAAGAGGCTGGGTATAGTTTCAGACCTTTACATCTTGGATGACAATGACCTGACTCGGGAAGGCTCTTTTTACTGTGTTACACATTGATACTCAATTATCACAATTAGTATCAAACTTTTGTAATGCCGTTGATAGTTTTAGGTAAAAAGGACAAAGTAAGCAAATCATTATGGGAGGGTTTTATAAAATAATCTGCAAAGGGGTGGTTGTAATTAGAATCATATCTTTATCTAGTGGTAGAAGTAATTTCATGCACCTGCTTGTAAGATAAGTACTTAAGTGTCCTATCTTGAATATAATTAATTTCTCAGTCTCCCCGTCTCCGGGTCTAGGGACCATTCGTGTATCTCCTGGGGGAAAAAAAGAAAGGTTCCTGAAAGATAATATTCCTTCCATGAATCACCGAGAACCAGACAACCTAGCTGGGTGCCGCTTGTTTTTGTTATATCGGTCCTGCATGACTGGTAACAGCCAAATGACGACAGATACCAGCGAGAGGGATTCTCCACTAATCTCCTCCAATTAGAAGACGGATAGGGCGCTGGGTGCGGGACTGCTGTGATGTCACGACGCTGGGTCTAATCAGTGGGAGATACGGCTGTCTAATTATCACCCTCCAGACCAAGAGATACAGCTGTCTAATTATCGCCCTCCAGACAGGGTGATACGGCTGTTTAATTATCACCCCCAGACAGGGTGATACGGCTGTTTAATTATCGCCCTCCAGACAGGGTGATACAGCTGTCTAATTATCGCCCTCCAGACAGGGTGATACGGCTGTTTAATTATCGCCCTCCAGACAGGGTGATACGGCTGTCTAATTATCACCCCCAGACAGGGTGATACGGCTGTTTGATTATCACCCTCCAGACAGGGTGATACGGCTGTCTAATTATCACCCTCTAGACTGGGAGATACGGCTGTCTAATTATCACCCCCAGACCAGGAGATACAGCTGTCTAATTATCGCCCTCCAGACAGGGTGATACGGCTGTCTAATTTTCTCCCTCCAGACAGGGTGATACGGCTGTCTAATTATCACCCCCAGACAGGGTGATACGGCTGTTTAATTATCACCCTCCAGACTGAGAGATACGGCTGTCTAATTATCACCCCCCAGACCGGGAGATACAGCTGTCTAATTATCACCCTCCAGACCAGGAGATACGGCTGTCTAATTATTGCCCTCCAGACCGGGAGATCTCCAGACCGGGAGATACAGCTCTCCTAATAATCACCCTCCAGCCTGGGAGAAGAGCTGACCAGGAGATACGGCTGTCTAATTATCACCCTCCAGACTGGGAGATACAGCTGTCTAATTATCACCCTCCAGACCGAGAGATACGGCTGTCTAATTATCACCCCCAGACAGGGTGATACGGCTGTCTAATTATCACCCTCCAGACCAGGAGATACGGCTGTCTAATTATTACCCTCCAGACCGAGAGATACGGCTGTCTGATTATCGCCCTCGAGACCATGGCCTGCCCTCTCAGGGGAACAGGCGAACTAACCGGAAGACGCCGATGGAATGATAATGACGGCGCCCACTAGAGGACACTCCGCTGTGGTCCACCTTGGGACGTTGCTAATTTGCATACCTTGTGATGGAACAATAGTAGAGGCGTATTGGTGCAATGAGAAGGGCCAAACACAGGGGGAATACGCAGTGTCTGTGTAAAGGGAGGTGGGGGGTGAGGGAGGGATGGGTTGGCTCATTGGGCTTATATCGGGTTGGAATGTCATATGTAAAATCTAAGAATTGCTTATTTTACATTTTCTCTATCAAACCTTGCTTGTAAGAAACATATTTTCTTATAAATAACTGACGACCTTTGGCGAAGGCAGTCACGGTATTGCTTTACAGTTGCCACAATTCTAATCTTCAGGTCTTAGAACACTGAACTCTAGGGAGGTCATTTTCATCAGCTAAGTTCTGTCTTAAGGGCCATACCCACTAGGCGATTATCCCTGAGTCGACCGACTGATCGCTGTTAAAATCGGCCGATTCTGCCCTTAGAATCGGCCGTTTTTACCAGCAACTCAGATCAAGTATGCACATTTCAATATGGTATACTGACAGTGGATCATAGGAATCGGCCGATTCTGTCCATTTCCCGTTGCCAGTCGCCGGTAAAATCGCCTAGTGGGTATGGGGCCTAAATGATAAGACAGTTAACCTCATCCTTCATCTTCAATACTTTCAGCGAACACTTTCGCATTTAGGATAGAGATCCTGCCAGATCTCAAGGGCCATGTTGCCAGAACAAAATACCATTTTTGCGGTGTTGATTTTAGGGTTGATGATTAATTCTTCTCTCGTTCTTTCCTCCCCGATTCCCTCGTCCCCAAAGCCCAGAACTCCATCATTCACTTACTGACTGGTATATTTTTACACTTTTTCTTGGGCAGAACCTTTACACAATCTACCTTAAAGCCTGGTCCCCACTTGGGCGACTAGTTAACAAACATCAGCGGTGACTAATGTAGTTAGCCACCCAGCGACATACTAAACAGTAGCATCGTGATCTCTACCGTTTACGGAAGATCAATTCTTTCTAAAATTTTGAGTATGGTTCTATAAAAAAATTTATATTTTGACTCTTTTTATGAGACAATGCTAGATCTTTCTACCTTTTATACAAAGTAACCCCCCCCCCTCCTGACAGAGCAGGTGATGGAGCACCCAGAGGTCCCAGAATCGTGCACCGACGGGAGACGAATCCCTTTTCTCTGATCATTTCAATAACAACGCGGAGTGATTCCCATCTCTTCTAACAGTGTTATCAGGCCCGCCTCACCATCCATCAGTGTCCCAGACTTTACGCTTTAGTGCAAACTTTAGTACTTCTTTTGACTCCGCTTTTACTATGGTGTCCCCGCGTACTCTCGTAGAAACAGAAATAAAGCCTACAGTCAGTGGCAGAGGTATGATGGTCATGTCAGATAAATCTCAGTAATAACTTCGGGATGCCCGCTTTATACGTCCTTTCACGAGCTTCATATTCAGAATATGATATAATAAAATATTCCCTTCCACAACAGAAACACAATAACGTTTCCATCTTGGATCTTGTATACCACAACCACTCTGCTCGTTCTGCAACGAGAACTCTCTCCAAGTCAATCAAATAATCAGCCAGTCAAAGAGTGGCGTGTTGCAGAGTGTACTCTGCTGGTATAAAATACAAGAGAAGAGCAGACCTCAAAATATTCATGAAACCTTTGAAAATTCAAATAAATCAAATTGACACAATCCAGTAGCTAACATAATCAATAGCTTGGTCCACTCATAACAGAACCCAATGTTAATTTCAAAACAAATTCCCCTTCGACCAACTGGGATTTTCTGTCACAGCCTCGTTTCGGTATTCCGAGTCACGTGGTCTGGGTGACAGTACACAGTAATCAGGAGATGGTAAACATGGGTTTAGTCTGTTGAGTTCAGACCCACTGTTTCCCAAAGTACATCGGGCCTGTACATCAGCAGCCATTTTAGGTTGGGAATTCCCACCCAATTCCGACATGCTTTGCAAACGCTGGTTCATGGCAGGGAGGACCATAAACCAGCCAGCACCCAAATAACCAAAGGGGTTCCCCATGTCATTTATAGAGGGCCAATAAAAGAATTCCTTACAATTTTTAAGTGACCAATAAAAGCCATGGACTGTTGTGGGTGTACGGACCCATTATGCAATAGCTAATCTGGGTCAGAACGGACTAGGTAAGGACTATAGTCTAGTCGGATTTCTTGAAAAGAGGCCTCTAAAACAATTCAGGCGGCATTTTTGAGTAAAAGTTGGGAACAAGGCTATTTTAGACAATTTGGACCTGCTGAATCTGAATATGCTTGTTCCCAAGCTGGATTTTGCATTTTTCACCCTGTTTCCATGGTTACCGTGGAATTTTTACGAATTATAAGGGTAAATCACTTAATTGTTAATAACTTGAAAAGTTTTCATCGTATCAGTACCAAATTTTTATCGAACATGCACATGTGTGGTGGCCTTATTTTAATTTTGAAATTTTGACCTTGACCCAAGGTCAAGGTCACTGTTTGGAAGGTCAAATATGGAAATTTGACTAAAATGAGTCAGAGTACCACAATTAAGCCCTAGTTACAGATATATATTCTAACTTCATATATTATTTCAAGATGTAAAAAACTTCTGTAGGCCTATAGGTTACATTTCAAAATGGATGCAATAACTTTAATGACATTGTTACCATGGTAACCAGGACAAAAACCTGAAATAGTGAGGTTTTCAGCAGGACCGTGGAATTTAAAAAAATTATGAGGGTAAATCACTTAATTGTTAATAACTTGAAAAGTTTTCATCGTATCAGTACCAAATTTTTATCAAACGTGCACATGAATGGAAGATTTATTTTGATTTCAAAATGTTGACCTTGACCCTAGGTCAAGGTCACTGTTTGGAAGGTCAAATAAGGAAATTTGACTAAAATGAGTCAGAGTACCCCAATAAAGCCCTAGTTACAGGTATATATTCTTAATTAATCTATTATTCCTAGATGGTAAAAACTTGTGTAGGCCTATAGCTTACATTTCAAAATGGTTTCAATAACTTTAATGACATTGTTACCATGGTAACCAGGACAAAAATCTGAAATAGTGAGGTTTTCAAGAGGACCATGGAATTTATACAAATTATAAGGGTAAATCACTTAATTGTTGAAAACTTGAAAAGTTTTCATCACATCAGTACCAAATTTTGATCAACCATGCACATGAGTGGTGGACATATTTTGATTATGAAATTTTGACCTTGACCCAAGGTCAAGGTCACTGTTTGGAAGGTCAAATATAGAAAATTAGCTAAAATGAGATAGAGCACCTCAATAAAGCCTAAGTTAAAGATGCATTTTCTTAATTCATACAACATTCTAAGATGTAAAGAACTTTTGTAAGCATATAGCTTGCATTTCAAAATGGTTGCAAGAATTTTAATGACATTGTTACCATGGTAACCAGGACAGAAACCTAGAATAATATTTAACACGATATCTGTTCTGACCAATGGATCTGTGTATTTGTTGGATAGCCCATAGTTGTAAACATTTCCTGAGTACAAGTCCAAAAGAAATACTGTTATTTTAGGTTGGACCAGCATATCATATTTGTATTTGTCACATTTGCTCATTTTGGAATTTTAAGCCTGTTGCTATGGCAACAGAAACTCTTGTCATATTTTTCAGTAGAAATGATAGACTGGACCCTTTAGACCCCACTGATTACGAGAGTGAATTGCTGGATTTTCCCCAAAAATCCCTTAAATTTGTTTAAATTGAGAACTTTCAAAGGTTTACGCATCCTTAAATATTAGAATTATATTCATCTAGTTTGAAGTATTAAGTAGAGAATTGAATCAGCTTTAAAACGATATATTTGCCATTTCTGTACGTTGATAACTATTTGGAGTTTTCTCTTTTGGAAAATTAAGGAAAAATATCTGTTTTTCCGGGCGGCTACAGCCCGATCGGGGAATACACCCTCGGGCGGCCATGGCCAGATTGGGGTCTAAAGGGATAACTTTGGAAGTACTCCTCACAGACTTTTGAAATTGTGTAACATCAAAGATCCCTTCTAGACCAAAACCCTGAGCTAGTTCAAAGACTTTCAGCTAAAGGTCAAGGTCATTCAATAGAGGTCAACTTTATAGTAAAGTTTGGAATGTACTGACAAATAGTCAAATTCTGACAATTTCTGGCCTAAAATTGCAAATATGTTAACCCTTTCACTGCCGGATAATTCAGGGGATACTTATCTATCCAAGGGACCTATTTGTTTAATGCACATTATCCTTCCCACGAACAGTTAGTTGTTATTTTCCCATAATAATTGAACACATCAAAGACTGTTTTGCTTTTCCTGTAATCATTTGTGACATTTTTGAAATTTGGTTGCCATGGTAACCAGGTAGCCAACATTAACAGAAAATTGGTAAGTTTTGCACATTTTTCATCATTTTATTTCTATTTTTGACCAAAACATTTATATAAATGCATCATGTTATACTTAGAAGCTCTGCAAGGCTATCTAAATCACATAGACTCATGGAAGATGCATTCCATAAGTCTAATGTGTCTAAAATGATTTTGGAAAGTAATTTTCTTGACTTTTTCTGGGATGATCGTATGCTATATAAATGTGCAAACTATTCCTCAAAGTACTGAAATATCCCTAAATCAACGTGATATGATATATTTAGGATATAATTGAATGAGAAACATCAAAAACAATTAAATTAAGGTTAAATTGGGATAAATTTATACTTTTGAAGCAATTTAGGCGATATTGTGAAATAATGAGACAAATTGGGGGATTCCTGGGGATTCCCCAGGGATTCCCTGGTGCTATATTTAGCTCAAAGGGGTTTCCCCTTTTGGCCACTATAGCGGCCTCTGGCAGTGAAAGGGTTAAGGTGAAATGATCAGAGAAAGTAGATTAATGGCTCTTATGTTGCTCACTTGATCTTCCAATCGAACATTGTATTTTCCTAGTTTAATTTCCACTTTGTTACTATACTAATTTACTCCATAAAATTGTTATGAATATAACATTGATTAATCATCTGGCTCTGACCTGCATGAGCCGAACACTAAGGACTGTACATCTTCATCTAGATTTTTGATATTTGCATCTAAGGTTCTCACATTTTCATTTGAATGAGCCACTTGGAATGGGGTCAAGTGACATCAGGAGAAGCTCTAGTCCTGATTCTTCAGGTTTTGGAAGGCTTGGTGTAGGACAAGTAGCACTTTTCCAGTTAAGAGTCTGATAATGTGTCTGCATTATGTGGAAATGCAAGGTATGGCGTGATCTTGAGAACAAGAAAGTAGATGAGGTATGCAGTATCAACAATCTGTCTATCTAAAATTTTAAAGTAGATACAAGAAAGCTTCCACACACCTTATCGTATGTTCTGACAGTTGTCCTGTCCCTAATCCATTAAATAGATTGTGTTCGTCTCTGAAGACTTTCCATGCTGAATGCTTTTTGTGATTGGATAACTATGAGGTGGTGTCACACATATTTATTCAGTGCATTTCAGGGTAGCAATGATGTGACACAGTCCTGTGGAATCACATGAAATGTCCTTTGGATTATATCTCCTGCAGTTTGATGTCATCCATAGTTTAGGAAAATAGGAAACTAACAACAAGAGAGCGTCTGTATCCTTTGTAAATACCACAACTGTCCTGTAATCACCTTTCTCAGTATGCAGTGCCAGCCTGTTGTCCCCATCTTTATGATTGGCCCCTTAAATGTGATACATCTGTTGTATTTCGTGAGCATTTACCAATCAACCATGAGAAAGTTAGAAAGATCAGTTTTGTTGTCACAGCATGGTAATAAATTTGACCAATTTTTTGGCAAATGAACATATTCCAGCCTTCAACCGTGTGTCTGATAGGTCTGCAACTCTACATACACGGGTTGTTGCATGAATTCTTTGGGATATCTGTCAAAAAGAACATCAATTCAGATCCGAGATTTAGGACCAACTGGACAAACACATCTACTAGATCATTTAGCGTGCTATCACCTTCAGGCTTGCCAATTCAAACAACCAATGCCTGTCCTTCAATAATGAGACAAGATGGGTTTTCATTATGATCAGTCTTTCTTAGACATTCACTGGCAATTGTCAAAAGGGTTCCCACTATCTGTGCTAGTGATAATGTTACTAGCATAAGTTCATGCTTGAGTATTGAGGATAAGTCAGTAGCATCTCCTTCTTCATAAGCAATTATGAGGTGCTGGATTGTGTTCTTATTAGTTTCCATTACTGTCTTTTTATCTTTGTCCTTGCTGCCTTTGTCAACATCATATAGGGTCTTAAATATTGGAGCCTTGTTCTTTTGGATCCACCATAGATGGATATGGTCAGTTTCCCATGATCTTCATCATCACCCAATCTCTCATGAATAAAAACATCAAACTATTCGTGTCCATAAACCTTTTCCTGTAGTAATGACGTTTGAATATTCTCACTTGCTACATCCTTTCTTGCAATGTTCGTCTGACCTGAAAAGATTGGATATGAGGGCTTCATACCTTGTTCTCCCACTTTTGCCTTCCTGGAGTGTTCTCTTTGTGAGTATTTCCAGTGTCTATGTGGTACAATTCATGAGTTTCATTTCCCATGTGAGATCTCAGAGTATAGGACAATATCCATCTCGATCATCAGGCCCGACAATACCACCTCCTCTTTTTCCTGCCCTATTCATCCATTCTTGGCATGATCTGGATCTACCTTATTGAATTTATACAATGTAAATTTCAAAATTAAGTTTCTCTTTGGAAATTCTTCTATGAGCGGATAGTTGATTCATTTGAGCTAGGAAGATTACAACCCATCTGGCAAAGTTATCATATGTCATAAAGTATGCAAGCATGGCCTTAAAAGATCCAAGATGAAGCTCCCATGAACCTTCACGATGAGCTCTGGTGAACATCAAAAGGGTAGAGATTGTTTCCATATATTGCCACCAGAGAGAGAGAGAAAACTACATAATTATGGTTCACACCTTTGTGTCACAACGCAGTCATAAATAGCTGAAACTGATCCCTTTTTGAGCAGTGATACTAGCTTTGCAATATTGCTCAACTCTGTTGTAGCAACGAGTATAGACAGAAGAGATGTGCAGCTTGCAGGCCAGTCATCATCTGAGAGCCTCCCAGCCTTATCAGGAGCTATTTATCTGTTTCAGCCTTGACCATGGCCCAGGGCCCCACCAGTGACCCTGGAGGGTTGGGTCCCTTACAAGTCCAAACTTATGTTCGCTGGATTAACAAAATTTCCATATCCTCATCAGACCCCTGACCTGTATGATTGACAAAAATGGCCAGTGTACTTGAGATTATCAAGTGTCTCTCTGAATATAATATCATATTCAGAGAGACTTCTATCCAATTAGGATGAATAGAGTCTGTCATATGCTTTGGTATTACATAAAATTGCATTCCTACTGCCTACATTAATTCATTCAAATTCACGCAAGACTGGTAGGCAGGCTATGAGCATTGGCTGAATGGGTTGAGTTGATTAAAGCCTCAGGACTGAATATTGTCAACAGGAGTCTTTGCGACTGGTAATACATTCTTTCATTTGAGTGTTACTTCATCAATAATGTGGAACTACGTTATTTGATGGCATTGCAGTTTTTACAGAGAAAGACAGCTGTTGAAGCTAGCCAAGACTTACTGTAATAACATGGATCATAATGCATAAACTATGCCTCTTACGATTCATCAATAAGTAATCCCCAAAGTTCAATATGAAGGGAATGGAGGTCACCTATCCCCTCATCAGGTTGGTAGAAAGTAATTTGACCCCATGTCCGACTCTAAGGGCCATCTATCCTTTGAATCCCCCCCAGGGCCCCCCTAGATCTCAGATAGGTGCTAATGTTGATTGTGAATGTAAGCTCAGGCCTAGTGTCCCAAAAAGGGCCCCTCTAGCCACACCTCGATCTCTTCTGTCTATACTTGTTGGTTGTAGATAATGATAGAATCTCATCATGTAGATTCTTCTCAGTTTCTGCTACAAAGGTAAGCAGACTAGGCAACAGAATAAACCACAGAGCTTGCCAGACCTACATTTACAAGTTTAAGACAAACCCCATACATAAAGAACTTTTCTTTACATAAGATGTGATGTAATTAACCTCAGCAAAACATGACATTTTGCTCAATATATCATTTGATTTTCATTTCCTAAATAAATCAAATTTGAGACCTTTGTAAGACCTCTTTCAAGAAAAGTGTGACCTTTTCAAGCCCTTGAATTTGAGAAAATGAATTTAAGAGCTTTAAAGACCTTTTCAGACTTGCATGGGAACCCTGGTAAAATCAACTCCTCTTTTTCCTATCTATTTCTTGCCATGGCTTACTCTATAAACAATATCCTGTGCAGTAGTCGGTACTTTGCAATTGGTACCTTCTTTATTGCTATAATTTACAAGACTACCCTCTCATTATATAGAAGTTAAGAAACATATTCACACTTTCTGGCATACATTCTGGTGATCAAATACTCCAGAAGGTTGGTGGGATATGTGTGACTCAAGTGTTTACAAGACCACATATGAACCAGCAGGTTGAAAGATTTTTTCACAGTGATTTTTTCCCCACCTGTTTTGATACCCTGCTACCCATTGTTCAAATTTGTGTACTGGGCACTGGTCAGAGTTGATTTCATTGGTCAGTTGTCTGGGCTCTGTTGCATGCAGCAAGCCTCCCCTGTGTGTCAGAAGGAGCACTGAGGCTCCACACAGCTGAGAGCTGACTGATTGCCGCTCTGTTGAAAATAATCAGCCCACCCTAAAGTATGATTGAAAGATCATAACTGAGGTCATGTCTTTTACAAGAGCATCTTGACAAAATATGCCCCTGTTTCAGTCGGAGGTCTCTGACTTTTTTTCAAAAAGAACAAACTGCACTGCCAGACCAGAGACTGTAACTACAGGTAAGCCCCATACTCACTAGCTAGAACTTGCTTATTGCTAGAATTGTCCAATTCTTATGATTGTCTATCAGTATGCTGCATTGAAAAGTATATAATTTATTATTTAGTCTGAATCAATACAAAAGTCAGCCAATTATTAATGTTGAAATGGACAACTGTCATTGCAAAATACATTCTTGATACCATCTATCACTTCTAAGTTGTTTGTATCCCTCAATTTCTTTCTCACATATGTTGCCTTATGATAGTTTATAATAGTCTATGACTGTTTGAGCTTGAGACGATATTAAGGTCACAAATTTAGAAGTTAAACAATAACATTTGCCAAAATAAGACTACATAGCTGACTAAAATCATTGGCAACATTCATACTTTTGAATTTGGGGCAACATTTGAAGTCAACGTGTATGCAAAGATACCTTAAATTTAATTAGATTTAAGAGATTCAATTTCCGTTTCCTATCAGGCTAACCAGCGTGGAAATGAAGACAGAGAAAATGACTTTCCTTAGTTTTTCATAGTTACCAGATGCTAGACACGAATGTGAGGTATCAAATTTATTCTGTTGAACTAGAAACCACTTTCTTTAAAGGCAAAATCTGGTACAGGGAGTATGTTGAAGAGAGCTCCATTGCCCATTTTCAGATGTTTGACCTTCTTTCAGACAACCTTGATCTTGGCCTAAGGGTGTGATCATTATTTTGTCTCAAAGACCATGTAGCCTGGCAAGTTTTCCCAAAATAAAGAGCTCACATTAAAGAAACACCTACATGCAAACCGATATACAGATTCATGGGGCAAAACAGACATCTGGCTAAATCCCTTCCATTTCAGGTTTCTGTCCTTATTACCATGGTAACAGCATCAGCTAGATTCTTACAACCATTATTAAATGTATGCTATAGGCCTGCACAAGTTTTCGTCATTTTAAAATGTAACTAATACAAAGATAATCCGCTGGTCCAACCTAAAAGAACAGTATTTCTTTCCAACTTATATTCAGGAAATACTTACAACTATGGGCAAGGGGCCTCCCATTAAGTATGTAAGCACCAAGGGATGAGGGGGTTCTGGGATTTGAAAAAATATGTGTACGTTCCTGTACAAATCCTGTACAATGCGTATTTTGGCCCTGGCGGGTGGGGGGTCTGAAATGTGCAAAGGTACTAAATGTAAGACCCCCAAGCCAACAAACATACAGATTTATTGGACAGACCTCCTCCTGAATACCTCTCCTATACAGGTTTCTGTCCTGAGTGACCTCAGTGACCTTGACCTTGACACAAGGTCAAAATCTCAATCAAAATATGTCCACCACCCGTGTGCTTGTTTGATCAAAATTTGGTACTGATGTGATGAAAACTTTTCAAGTTATCAACAATTAAGTGATTTACCCTTATGATTTGTATTAATCCCATGGTCCTGCTGAAAACCTCACTATTTCAGGTTTTTGTCCTGGTTACCATGGTAACAATGTCATTAAAGTTATTGAAACCATTTTGAAATGTAAGCTTCAGGCCTACACAAGTTTTTACCATCTAGGAATAATAGATTAATTAAGAATATATACCTGTAACTAAGGCTTTATTGGGGTACTCTGACTCATTTTAGTCAAATTTCCATATTTGACCTTCCAAACAGTGACCTTGACCTAGGGTCAAGGTCAAAATTTCGAAATCAAAATAAATCTACCACTCATGTGCATGTTTGATCAAAATTTGGTACTGATACGATGAAAACTTTTCAAGTTATTAACAATTAAGTGATTTACCCTCATAATTTTTTTAAATTCCACGGTCCTGCTGAAAACCTCACTATTTCAGGTTTTTGTCCTGGTTACCATGGTAACAATGTCATTAAAGTTATTGCATCCATTTTGAAAAGTAACCTATAGGCCTACAGAAGTTTTTTACATCTTGAAATAATATATGAAGTTAGAATATATATCTGTAACTAAGGCTTAATTGTGGTACTCTGACTCATTTTAGTCAAATTTCCATATTTGACCTTCCAAGCAGTGACCTTGACCTTGGGTCAAGGTCAAAATTTCAAAATTAAAATAAGGCCACCACACATGTGCATGTTCGATAAAAATTTGGTACTGATACGATGAAAACTTTTCAAGTTATTAACAATTAAGTGATTTACCCTTATAATTCGTAGAAATTCCACGGTAACCATGGAAACAGGGTGAAAAATGCTAAATCCAGCTTGGGAACAAGCATATTCAGTTTCAGCAGGTCCAAATTGTCTAAAATAGCCTTGTTCCCAACTTTTACTCAAAAATGCCGCCTAAACTTATTTTTCATAGAAATCCGACTAGACTACTAGGTAAACACGGGTTAGGAGCCAAAAAAAAACACCCAGAGAAAACCGAGGACAGGGAAAGGGGACCCGGGACCCAGGACGTCACCAGATACGTCCATGTTGGTAAAACCCCCCTGTCAGTTCCTCATTAGAGACCTGCAAACAGCCACATGGTAATGCTGAGTACAGGGCCCTGGGGGATGGAACAGGATGTTTTATATCCATGTTCCAGGGCCTCCTCGATATCCATGTGATCGTCCCCGATGAGTGTGGATCTCTGATCATCTGGAACCAGTGCACGGTTAAAAATTAAATGGGGCTCTAGGGATGGTTTATTATATTTCACAATAAAACACATAGGGGGCCTTGCAACCCAATAAGATGAAGAGACCCCCATCTTCATATACTACAGCCATATGGCGCAATACTATAGATTTAGTCATCAAGAAACAGCTCATCTTGTTTCTCCTGTGACATGGAAATAATTCTTGGCTTGATATCATATACGTATTGGCAGTTTACTTTGCATGTGCCATTAGAATCGCAGTTTGTTAAACTTGCAATAATAGAGGAAAAGACAAAACATCAGGAGATGACAGAAGATGTTTAGGTGTTTAGATGCTTGAGTGGTCTCTCGTGTCCCAGATCTATATTGTATATCGGTTTTCCCCATGGCTTTTCTATTTTAATATTTAATAGTCTTTGCTCCTAAAAATTGCTGGGCAATGATAAAATGGCAACAAATGCCGTAAAGGCAGTGAACATGGAAGTCTTAACCGCGGTATGGAAATTGGCGTACACTTACAAATCACCCTGTTTTTTGTGAATAAATCATGCAATTATTTTACGCCCATCTTTTTACCTATAGGGCCTTAGTCGCCAATAGCCTTCCATATAGGCTATAGTATAATACTGCACCCCCCACTTCTTCCCACCCCCTCATCATCCTCCTACCCTTCCGACACCGACACACAATACATATCGTTGAATAAATTCTTGTAAAAGTAAATACTAGGCTGGACCTAATTATGCTTCAAAAGCCTAACCGCCCCGTACCAGGGCGGAGGTCATCCCCTCTCTGTAGGCCTCCTGGACCCCTCCTGGCCCCCTCCTGGCCCCTTGGTTCTCACCACCGGGGGGGGGTACTCACTCTTTGATGTTACCCACTGCGAAACTAAAGCCTCTCTGATTTTGCGATGTGGTAGTTCTGTGCAATATCCATATGTGAGTTTACAGCTCCCATTTTTCTCAGATGTCAAGGGCAACTCCTTGTTTTCACTGCAGATACTGTGCTTTGTTTCCAAAACAATTATAGGCCAAAGGAGCATTGTTCTTTAAAAATTATAATTCAATCAACTATATGAATGCATTTGAACAGCCTAAATTGTGCCTTTAATGTTTTAATGCAGCTACAAAAACTGTCCTCTACAGCCCTCAAACTTCAGTCAAATGACCATAAACCTTGACAGCCCCAACACATTTTAGAGTTGTCGTGTCCCTGACAGTTGCCCCCCCCCCCCACACCCCCCCTTTTTTCCCCTGTTTTTGCTGCAATACAACCACAGCTCCTTGAGTCCAGTCCATTTTTGTATTGGGTACCCAAACCCAAGACAAGTGCCCCCCCCCCCACGCCCACAGTTTTCACCTTGTACCCTTAAAATAACAGCCCCCCCCGCTCAGGGGGTGGCCAGTGGTAGAGGTGTGAGGCTGAACACCTCTGTGAAGGCTAATTAAAGGTGACACATCCTGTAGACACACGGCTGTCGGCACTCTGCCCCTGGGTGAAATATGGAAAAGACGTTAGGCCTGTTGTGTCCACGGTCAGCATTTATATGGTGAGAGGACGCAGTTTGGAGTATAGGATGTGTGTACAATGGAGAGTGAAAAATGAAATGTAACCGTTGTTGGGAAATCACCCATGACCACACACACTTACAAACATGCATGTACATATGTATGTATACGCACGCATACAAACACATACACACAATTGATGTATATTCATTCAGTGAACAGAAAATATCTGACAGTATTAAATATTCAGATCATATGAAATCACGCTTTATATCGTACTAAATGCGTACAATGCCACATAAAAATATTTATAGGTGTTAACATTAAGTTCTATTTATTACCAAACAAATTGGTGAAATATTGTACTCCAGTATGGTTACATAGGGATAACTATGAATTATGTCTATCCCCCCAACCCTACACAAGGGATACACAACATCCCTGACCTTCCTATCCCATCCCATCCTATATCTCATCCCATTCCCACATCCCTATAGTCCCCCACGTTGCCCCTCGCCCCACTGTTATTCCTCTCACCCTCTCGCCCCCTGCCCCTCACCCCACCCCCCCACACCTTCCCTGACCTACACACAATACCTGAGGCTGTGTTGGGAACACTCCCGCCGCTGCCGGCAAATTTCATCACAATAAAACTTCGTCCTTTGTCAGTTACTTTCACATCTGTACACAATGCCGTCCTAATGCTATCACAGTCTCACCAAAGTAACGTTCTGACAGGCCTGCTATACTCAGCAGGGGTGGGTACAGAATTTCAGAAAAAAAAGGGGGGGGGGGGGATTCTAGATATAGACCGGTGTGCATTTGTGTGCATGCATGCTAGTTTTTTTCTCTTTGGAAAATTCAAATCTCCACCAAAGGGGGAAGGAGGTCTGGACCTCCCCCCCCCCCCACCTTCTATGGATCCACGTCTATACTCTTTTGAATATACATGTATTTGTAAGCACATTTATTTCTTTTATATTTCACCAGGGTTATTATATGCAACAAGTTTTCCCTTAAAAATGTTAACTTACATCGTCATGAGTAATAAAAACAGTAATAAAAGTATTTTTCTGTATAAGAATAGTTTTGCATAAGGAATTAGCAAAAGAATACCAAAACATGAGCCCTTTTAACAATCCAAAGTTTAACTATTCTCTTACAAAATATTACACTTAAAATTGTCAATATCAATTGATTAAAAATAATGCCAGAAACCGTCAACAGCTTTTGCTGACTGTTCACAGTTGATACCCCTAAGGACCTGGGGGCCGCACCATTACAATTTCGCGATAATCCTGTTTAGGATTCGATACGATACCAAAAAATGTCATCCCCATATGGAATGTTTGTTCAATTTTTCTTTGTTCAAACTAAAACTATAAAGCATTCTTCCTTGGTCAAATACGTATATTTTGATATATCAATCTTTGTGAAAATATAATTATATCTTTAAAACTGTGATATTTTGAAATTATCATCATGATAGGCCTTGGGTATATTTTTTTCGAGTATTGTGACTTCTTTTTTTATATGTGCTTTCACCTGCGATAACTATCGTGACAATTTTATGGAATCCTATCCTGAAATGCCCCCACCCCCAACCATATGGTCTGGGAGGGCAGGGTAGGCGGCCTGTAGGGGCTTTGTACAAGACGTGATTTAAGGGGGATCTGGGCAGGGGCCCTGGGGACCGGGAAGACCTGGGACAGGGGCTTTGGGGACGGGGTGGGGTCTTAGGTAAGGTGGGGTAATGCAGGGGCGGTGACGGACAACCTCCAGATACATCTTAGACATTGTAACAGGTTATATATACGGAGAAACAAATGTGGCATTAACCCAATTGTAAATACATTGTTTATTAAACATAGTTTCCAATGCACAATGAAATTCAAATAGATTTATAGTGTTCTTATTATTTTGTCGTTAGTTCATAGATACATACTTTATTTATATCTATATAAACTATGGTAGAAATGCTGTAAAACAGCCATCCCACCGCCAACCCGAACCATTCAGCATTTTGTCCACCAAGAATATGGTCACAGTGGAAATTGCGCATCAAATAGCTTACATGTAAGAAGAGAGACTCCTCCATATAACCAAAGAGTAATAGAATGATTCTATACCGTATTCGGGAGAGACCCAGTGGGTGTCGCCATATTGAACAACAGAGATTCCTGATTGGGTGAAAAGTCGCGCTTGTCCACCCACAGGAAGTGGCGCCAAAGGTGTGAGCATGTGCAGACAAGGACTCCCGAATGTGATATACCGTATTCAGGAGACGCGTTTTGTGCATGCGTACACCTGTCGGGGGTTCAAGCAGGACTTTTCAGCCTATCAGGATCATCCCTTTTCCAATATGGCAGCGCCCACTGAGCCTCTCCCAAGCGCGGTATACTTGTTGATAAAACTGAATGACTGTACTCTAGGACCCCCATACCTCACCCTGGAGTTTTGCCTGGACTCCCTAATCAGGGCTGTGACGTATCGGCCCCATCTACACCACACAGGTCTTCTCAAGTCTCATGTGTCCCTGCCTTCAGCCTCTAGCATCTTCTTGCCCTGGGGTGTACCCCCCCCCCCCCCCCCCCCCCACCCACACACCCACCTGTCACCGCGGGCTGACCAACGACGTAAGGAATACAGGTCCTTGGAGATTGGGCACTGAAAGATGTTGTGCAGATGACGTCTTGTAGGTAGGAAGAGAATGGCCACATTGAAGATCCAATGTTTTTTTTAAGAAGTATGTCATACATTTTATTGAAGTAGGCCTATTGGTATCCCCCAATCGTGATATATCAAGTAAGTCGATACCCCTGATTTATTTCTTGTTTCCGAGCGGCCCCATGGTTACGGAGAACATTGTGGTGAGCACCGAAAACTGGTATACTGTGACCCTGTCTGTACAAGCTCTATAGTTACAATACCGGTCAGGTTGATTCGACTACCTTCAATTCTTTTATATATATCCTTCAATTGATCAAGAGGTGGAAGATGAAGATTATCCAAGCTATCCCAGTGACCTAAACATGTCCAAACAGTTACGTCTGAATTTCCTTCCAATAAACATGAAATAGAGTGGCTTCATCCTTGGCTTCACTCAATGGCTTCCCTTTCTGGTTCCGGTCAAAACTCATCTGCTTCCGGTTTGATTACTTGTGTAACTTCGAACTATTATCTCACTCAGTGCTGTACTCCAGGAAGAAACCACCGGTCTGGAACCGTCCCAGATTTTAGGTGAAAAAACAGAAACATATAAATCTGGCCAGAATTGTCAGTTGGAATACTTAAGATTCTAAAAACCCTTCATAATTTCCAAGAATCCACAAGATTTTCATGTCATGTAGGCCCCTGTCGCTGCACTAGAAAGAAGGAAAGAGAAGGGTTTTTACAGCAACTGAGTTATTACAAATTAAGTATTGATGAAAATACATTAGGATGATCCATCCCAAATCACTTCATCTGTTTCTGGAAATTGGCATAAGAAAAATACACGCAAATTCCCCGAATGTGTCTGAATCTCGACTCTTCGTGTCGCTCCTCCACACTTGGTTTTCCGCCGTCGACCCAATATTTGGTGTTATAATGCCTTAAACAGCGATGTGTTTACTCTAATAAAAGCCCCCGGCCCTTGGGGTTGACACAGGGGATAATGTAAACAGTGGCGGGTTGGGAGCTGTAATGGGTTAAACAACGAGCTGTTTAGAAACCACCCGGCTCAATCTAACACCTGATTGACAATGAGCTCCTGGTCGATACAAAAGACAGATTTTAGAAAAGATTTTCATAGCCATATCTACTCTGGGTAGAGTTATAACATGACATAAACATACATACTACAGTTACAAGGTCTTACATACATAACTCATATGATTTGGCATTTTCATAATCTTGTTTGAAAGATGATACCGTTTGTACAAAACACCATTTCTAAACTGTGTTTTCTGGATGTCTTCATAAGTAGTTTCCCTCATAACCTCAGAAGAAGGTGATATAAGTATAAAACCTGCCCTCACTTTTAAATTTGTATTCATTCGAGGTCTTCACTGGAACTGAACGAGGTTATCATTTGAAATAAACCCTCGCTGATCAAATTGATAGAAAAAGATAACATAAAAAAACAACACTCAAACCAGCATTATCACAATGTGAATTGTACATGATATAAGTTGGCGGGCCAAGGGGAGAATACACTGCACTAAATCAATAGTAAGACATCAATCATCAGCAATCCAAATCTGAAAGAAGAATGATCTAAAGCATAGATTTCCCAGGCAAATCGGACAGTAATTGATACACTGAGGCTTCAACTTTGCACTGTGATACTGAGAGATTTTAACTGCTGCATTTTGATGGTGCAACACCAAGGGTTAGCAACTTGGTAAGAACTTGAAGAACCAGTTGACCATTTCCTTAACCAGTCCTAGATACAACACATAGTTACGCGTATACATGAATAATTGCGAGTAACTAACATATGAAATACGTGGATTTTTTTTTTATTTACCTGGGAGATTGAGCTTCAGGTAAGGCGACTTGGTGTGGGTTTGAGGGGAGACGGAAGGACGGCGGCACCTACAATGGGAAAGGAAAAATACATAATTATGAGTTTAAAGTTTCTCCTTTGATGCTCTAAAACAGTTGACAAAACGGACATTTATTTTCACACAGGACACTCTAAAATGTCTTGGTTTATTATACTCTCACACTCTCAAGGACACATGTGACAAACATCTGTATTTGTTTACGTTGAAAGTTTTGACAACTTAATCTGGTCTGATTTCAACCTGACGTATATAATCGGAATATGACACGCACAGCAGGGGCAGTGGGGCTTATGTAGCCGAGTCACTTAGAGCATTGGGAAAACAAAGCACAACGAAAGTCAATTTCTGTATCACATAAACTTATATTATGTATAAATCTTACCAATCTATTATTCTTTGATTATCAATCGTAATTTTGAATGTTGATTTTCATTTTTTTAATGTTGATTTCATTATTTTTGTACATTTATTTGTTTGTGATTGTTCAGGTTTCTTGTTCTTATCTTAACCTCTCCCCCCCCCCTCCCCCTGTCAAGGCCTACTGGTGATAAGGCCCTGGTCGGGTCCTCCTGTACGTTAATGAGAGGTGACTGGCGCGCTATGAGCCCTCTCAGCGTCCCCCCCCCCCCCCCAGCGTCCCCCCCCCCCCACCCGGGAGGGGGTCACCACGCCGTCTACCGGCCTGACGGGGAACTGTCACACCCTCAGAGGGGCGGGGACAGCCCCTCCTCCCTCCCAGGGCGGCCTGTCCATGGATATTATATGATACAGGCCCGTCCACAGAGCTTTTTTTTCTCAAAATGTTCAACCTCTCCCTCCAAGATTCAAAGCAAAAACCCCTAAATATTTAAAGAAAATGTTGAAAAGTCCCATTAACTGAACTTCACCGTCCCCTTTTTATGTTAATTAATTAAGATTATGGTAATTATAAGCAAAAGTGAAGAGGTGGGGAGCACTCAAAGGTCAAAAAGTCAAAATGATGTTATTAATAACAAGATTAAAGCTATACAACGACTATATAATTCCCATTTCATGGCCTGAATATAAGACATTTTCCAGGTTGTTAATTATTGAAAATAATTACCTAACAACCTTCTATCAATAAAACAACTTCAATGCTTATGAATCTCATTTGCCATTTTCACTTAAAGAGTAGCCCTCCTTCTATATATGCAAACCCACCACTAGGGCCCCTATTCTGGTATACCTCCTGTTAGTGGGTAATCACCCAGTGGTTGTAAGCAGAGGCTGAGTCAAAGAGGTCCAATGCACGTAAATCTAAGGGGGTTCTGAATTACATTTTCAGCAAAATCTCTTATATTTTACTTATATTTTGGGAAATTTAAAGGGGGTTCCAGACACCCAGGAATCCTCCCTGGCTACGCCACTGGACTAAGGGGTTGGTTGTAAGGGGGTAGTGCCCCCACTCTGTTGACCCTCCCCCCCCCCGGCCGGCCGTGGGTGGCAGGTGTCGACAGGTAGTTAGGCCCTGACAGTCTGAATCAGTCCCAGGTGGGTGGTGCCATACTTCCCTTAACCTTTGGTGGTTAGTATCCTTTATAGGCGTTCGTGTATTTTATTAAATCATGATCGCAGCCCATAAAAGGAAGACAGTTTTATCCATTGCTACAAATTGTTTCATTATGATTATATATATTTGATATGAATTACCATATCTGTTATCTATGATTATTTAGGTAAATAATCAAGACAACAAACATGGTAAAACGTTCAAAATATCACCTTACAGCCCCTCCCCCAAAGATCTGACTGGAACATGTGTAGGTGTGTCCGAACCTCGACAGATTTGTTGAATGTCCCCTGAACTTCCTAAATGCTTGAGTACCATCATCGAGTAAAAAGGTTAGTATTTATTTCCAAATGATATATCTATTTGGCACCTGGTAATAAATCGAGACATGAATAATGTTTGATTTGTATAGTAGCAAGTACTGTGACACCGCCCTGCATCACGGTGGTCTGTCCAGACACTTTGCACCATGTACATTAAAGACCTACATCATAGTACATGGGAAAGACTAAGGGCCCTTTGAAATAGTTATTTCTATTTTTGATTTATAAGAGATATTGTTCTGTATCTCAAGCCCCACCAAGCCCTAAAATGGAAACTGCACACTGCCCATTGAATTAGGACAGTGAACATTTGAGACACCCTTTAACCTTACAGTCAACCGTCAGCTAAAATTAACTTACAAAACACGGGCAAATTAACCCTGGTCCAGAGAAAAAGGTGACCAAATATCAGGGGCCCACCTAGGGGGTCCTCTCTCAGGTTTCAGTGGAGGCCGACCCTATCTCCCTGTATCTCCCATAATGACGCCCTTTACCCTCGGAGTCGGCGATAATTATATAAACCCCCTTCACTCGGCATTTTCCGGCATTTTCCGGCTTTTTCCGTGGCCACTTTGACAGACGGCGACTGGTCGGTGAATGATCGACCTTCTTATCTCTTTGTCGGCATCGGAGGAACCCGCTTTTTGAAGTGAATGGAGGAAAAAGGGGATTTAATAAGAAGTCACAAATCGTGGGTCAAAGATGGAACTGTTTCTGTTTTGCTCAGCCGGACGTTGCAAGGAAATCGGGAAGCCAGGTTTTGGTTGTTATTTCCTCTTTTTTGTTTTGGAAAAATAACCTCCAATTAAGGAGGTAATTTGAGTCTCGCGGAGCGAGAAATATGTTGTGGTCTGAAATTGATTTAAGTTTTATTTTCAGTAGGGAAATGCGTTTTAATCAGAGAAAATGTGGGAGCGCTCTGGAGAGATACCAGTGGGGGTTGGTGTAAGGTTTAACCCTCCGTAAACAAAGTAGAAACGAAAGTACTTTAAGTATTATGATAAGCTTTATCATAAGCTGACACATGAATTATCAGTCACAACGACAAGAGTTCGTGCTATTAATGAACATTAATTATGGAATCTATATGATATTTAGGGCAGGAACTGTATAAAATGTTAACAACATATTTGATCTAGAAAAAAAAATTGAAATGGAGTGACCCAGTTAGCCTCTCTTTGATTGGGGCCTGTGGTGCCCCCTGGTGGCCGGGCCGTGTCCCCCTGGTGGCCGTGTCCCCCTGGTGGCCGGTTCAGGTGTCAGCGTCCCTTATCTCTACCAGCGTCTGGTCAGCGTCTCTCAGCGCCTCGCTTTGAATCTAACCCCCCGCCCCCTACTACCCCTTCCCCCCATCACCTCCCCATACACTGCCCCGTCCATTGGGGGTCTCTGATTGGCTGACCCCCTCACCACGCCCCCTACAGGAGGGGGTCACAATTAGCCGGGTCTGTGGCCACCTAGCGGAGAGTAAATCACCGTGGAGATAATTGGTGGTCTAGGCTCTATTACTCCCAGGGAACAGGTGGTTGGGTAGGACCCCGTGAGCTCTATACAAAACGCCCATCTTGGTCTAACCGGCCAACGAGTATAGACAGAAGTCTATACTCGTTGAACCAGCCAGCCAAGGGCTTTCAACGTCTGGGGTTCCATACAAATATAGATTAGCTCATTCATCCTTACTCTCTACTCGTGTTGCGACTTCCTCTCTTTTATTTGGCCCCTTAAGGGTGTGGCACCCCACGACCTCCCCATTCTACTAGCCAACAGAAAAGGTTCAACAGTTACGTCATGCACCACTCCGTTTTTCATCTAGTACGTTTACAATCAACTTCTTGTATTCTATATCAGAAATTTATTTGAACGGAGGATAAAATGCAAGAAATTTACAGTGAAAATGTATATTCTAAAAGGAACTTGATGTAGATTTTATTGGGTTAAAGGTTAGGAACAATGTAAGCATCCCCCACAATGCACCCCGCCCCTTCCGCCTCTGTTTACCCACAATGCTCTTCGGTCCTTTCACTGCTGTCACAATACATGACAGCAGCAGTCTCGGCAGGTCTCGCGGCGGGCGAGATGACGTCACGTCTCGCGTGACTTGGCAGGGGGTCCGACCTTGACGTGGGTCAGCTGCCCCCCCCCCCCCCCCGGGCCCATGTCCATGACCTTGGGGCAATTAGAGGTCACAGGCCCTTTAATTATTACGAGATCTGAGGAGGAGGTACTTTCAAGGCTTTCTTGGCTTGGGTTTTATATTGTAGGTTTTATGAAGACCTTACACTTTTGGGTGGCTAAAACAGTTGAATTCTCTGGCTCTTGTTTTAAAGTGCTTAAAGTTCTGCTTTGTTCCCAGACTGACTCTGGAGTGTAAAACATGATCTTATGGATTGACTTCATGCATTCATTCTTACAATAGAAGGCATAAGTTGCTAGCTTTATATTGGGATTTAACGTCATATTTTTGGAAATGATTACATAAAACACTGAGGCATGCGTTGAACAAGTATGATATACATTTTGAGGAAACAGTTTACTTAGTTGCTGTCCTGCACAAAAGAGGAAGGAAATGACATTGAAAAAATGTAAATCTAATGAAACCACGTTTCACGAATCCCAGAACCTGATTTACCAAACATGTTTTTCAAGTTATCCACCGTAATAAATTAAAACCACGTTTCATTAATCCCTTAACTTCCGACTTACCAAATCAGTTTTTCAAGTTATCCAAAGTATACCAACACTCTATCAGACATATAAAGGTGCTTCAAATCTCCCGCCTTACATTGTTTCAGTGTCACCCAGGCTTACAAAGCCACCTTCACCCCCCCCCCTCCAACCCTGTGAGGGTACCGGGGTGGGGCTTCTGCTCCTAGGAAGAATATAGGCCCCCAGTAGCCCCTGCTGATTGTAAAAGGCGATGATAAGGGGGACCCAGCACTGACCAAGTGGTTCTTGGGGTTTAATTCCCAGTTGGTGCTGTGTTCACTAAGGGATCAGGTACAGCAAAAATGATTTCCAGGTTTTGATCCCCTGCTGTTTGCCTGCCCTTTTACCTTCATCTCATAGATATATAATAAACAAAGATAGAATTCGTCCAAACTTGTTTTCGCTGTGAAAATGACCCTGATGGTTGGTATAGCATAAAACATCCAACACTCACTCACTCATTCCCCCTCCATCTCTTTGATGGGCTTTGGACAGACAGACAAAGCAGTAAAGTGGGGCTCAGACTAAACACACATAGGGCCCTATCACAGACAACAGGCCGTATTGATAGGGCGAGCAGCGCAGGAGGTAACCGCCTCACAACATCACCTGCTCCCTGAAACAGGCAGCAGCTCAGGGACTTTAAGCCATCATACATATATAAACTACAGAATACAGCACCCATGACTTTTATGTGACTGACTGTCTTTTAGAGCTTATAGGGGTCACAGCATCACCTATTCACAGAATTAGCAAGCATTAGTTTAGCAAGCATTTGGGTAATGCTGCTCACAGCATCACCTGGTCACCATAGGAGGGAGCAGGTCACAGCATCACCTGGTCACAGACTGTGGGAGCAGCTCACAGCATCTCCTAGTCACTGAGGGAGGGAGTAGGTCACATCATCACCCAGTCAATGAGGGAGGGAGCAGGTCACAGCATCACCTGGTCACTGAGGGAGGGAGCAGGTCACAGCATCACCTGGTCACTGAGGGAGCAGGTCACAGCATCACCTGGTCACTGAGGGAGGAGGTCACAGCATCACCTGGTCAATGAGGGAGGGAGCAGGTCACAGCATCACCTGGTCACTGAGGGAGCAGATCACAGCATCTCCTGGTCACTGAGGGAGGGAGCAGGTCACATCGTCACCTGGTCACTGAGGGAGGGAGCAGATCACAGCATCACCTGGTCACTGAGGGAGCAGATCACAGCATCACCTGGTCACTGAGGGAGGGAGCGGGTCACAGCATCACCTGGTCAATGAGGGAGGGAGCAGGTCACAGCATCACCTGGTCACTGAGGGAGCAGGTCACAGCATCACCTGGTCACTGAAGGAGGGAGGAGGTCACAGCATCACCTGGTCACTGAAGGAGGAGGTCACAGCATCACCTGGTCACTGAGGGAGGAGGTCACAGCATCACCTAGTCACTGAGGGAGCAGGTCACAGCACCACCTGGTCACTGAGGGAGGGAGCAGGTCACAGCATCACCTGGTCACTGAGTGAGGGAGTGGGTCACAGCATCACCTGGTCACTGAGGGAGCAGGTCACAGCATCACCTGGTCACTGAGAGAGGGAGCAGGTCACAGCATCACCTGGTCACTGAGTGAGGGAGCAGGTCACAGCACCACCTGGTCACTGAGGGAGCAGGTCACAGCATCACCTGGTCACTGAGAGAGGGAGCAGGTCACAGCATCACCTGGTCACTGAGGGAGGGAGCGGGTCACAGCATCACCTGGTCACTGAGGGAGGGAGCAGCTTACATCATCACCTGGTCACGGATTGGGGTACATGTACATGTGATACACCATCTGTGATTCTGCATCATGAACGATCTGTCTGAGCTTAGCCATGTTTTCATTGCTCACAGCATCATAGGCTCCCCAACAGAGAAGTTTCTTCCTTCCTAAGTTCCCCTCCCCCCCCCCCAGCTACAATGGCCCTAGACCCCTAAATCTGACATTTTACATGGTCATTTTAAAATCGACATGGAACCTGGGGCTTATTAACATGTAGAAAAAAATAAAGGATCAAGGGCCCCAGCTACAGACAACTTGATGTCGCCTCTCTCATAATTTTTGATTAGGTGTCCTTCTTTGCTGTCCGCTACTTTCTCCTGTCACTTTATGTTCCCATCTTCTCCATCCACTAAAGAGTTCTTCTATTAACCCCTAGCCTGTAGGTGACACATAGAAGCAAGAAAGACTCGACGATTCTTTAGTAGACTTAACCCCCATCTTCTACTGCATATGGGGTGAGTGCCCAATTAACCAGAACCCATCTCTGGTGGAATCAGGCTTAAATCAGACACAAGTGTGGAGGACTAAAGGTTTATTAAAAACCAACTAAGATATGCGCGCGCTAAACAACATGAGTAAGTAACAATTAAGTTTGTAAGTCGCTGAGGTAAGTCCTTAGAATGTCCGCGCTGGGGTCACAGATGGCGATGTGATAATCCCCCACCCCCTGCGGAGGGTATGTCAACCGGGTGGAGGAGAGGAGGAGGCGGGAAAAACGCGTGCTTACTCCAGGCGCGCAGGAGGGGCAGTGGCCTCCACGTGCTCTGGCCCCTCCTGTAGGGGACGCCGCCCCCCCTCCAGGGGGCAACGGTCAGCATGAGGGGCGCCGCCAAGTGTCCATTTTAAACGTAATCAAAGCAAGCTTTAATCCCCCTTAAATCAGACACAAGTGTGGAGGACTAAAGGTTTATTAAAAACCAACTAAGATATGCGCGCGCTAAACAGCATGAGTAAGTAACAATTAAGTTTGTAAGTCACTGAGGTAAGTCCTTAGAATGTCCGCGCTGGGGTCACAGATGGCGATGTTATAATCCCAAACCCATTAAGTAGGAGGGAGTAGTCCCTTTGCCATCGCCTCGGTGGCCCTCCTAAGGCCACTAGTATCCTCCAAGACGTAGGCTGTGTACGCATTTGATGCCCAGCCTCCCAGTTGCCTGATCGAGTCCAGGGGAACCTGGTTTGTCCACGCCCAGCAGGCCCCACCACGACGGAAGCTGTGTCCGCCCAATTCTGAAATGTCCGGCATTTTGGGTCCAAGGATCCGTTTTACCTTGTCAATGAACAGTTGGGGTGGGAGGGGGGTCTGGGCCGCACCTGGGAGGATGAAGGCTGGTCCCTGCAGTGGTGCATTAGGGGACAAGCGGACTGCGTGGTAAACTGCTTGTGTGGGACACAAAGGGTGGCCCCTGATCCGAGGGTATGGAATGATGGTCTCTGTGGTCTTAAATTGGTTGGTTTTTGACCACTTTATGCGGACTGTAAGGCCTTGTTTGGTAAAAGAGAAATCTGCTCGGCACAGGTGTTTTGAGGGATCAAAGTCTTTGAGTGTTGGAACTAACACATTTGAGCGCCTGAGCAAGCCAAAGAACATAAGTAGGGCTGCTGCCCAGACACTGGTGTCGATGGGAGAGGTAAGATCCAAACCCCCGAGCAGGGACATGAGGAGGGGAGGAGTGATAGGTACCTTGCGGTGCACTCTGTCCCCCAGGTGGCGTCGTATGCCCCTCAGGGTAGCAGACAGCTGAAAGTCGCCCTCCAAGGGGTTGGGGAGCCTCCTCTGAAGGTGGAGGAGGCGAATTATGTTAGGGTACTGCCTTATCGAATTGTAGCAAATATGACGTGACAGGAATGCCACATAGCGGCAGAGAGTTTCAGAGGATGCTGGGGTAGGTGGTACCCCTAGTCTATTGCAGAATTTTTGGTAAGATCTAAGGTGCGTGGAGTAGGACTTCTTAGTATTAGCAGCGAAGCACAGTGACTGATATGACGCTACCTCTTCATCCAGGGCCTCCGGGGTGAAGTCAGTAGCCACGTGGTGCGCGCACATGTTGTTCTGTATCTCTAATACAGTGCCGTGGTGGCTAGTGCCGCTGTAAGGCGGCTGTAAGCTCCTGGCTCGTGTAGGCGTGATGCTGCGTCCGCCAGGGTGTTGCGCACCCCTGGGTAGTACACAGCCCTGAGTCTGAAGTTGTAAGTTGCTGATAGCCAAAAGACGCGGCGCAGGGCGGCCATCACAAAGGGGTGCTTTGCAGTGCCCCGGTTTATGATACCCACTGCCGCCTGGTTGTCCGAATGCACCGTCACACGATGGTTGGCCCAGTAGGGTGCCCAGAGACGGGCTGCCGGCTCCAGTGCCAGGACCTCTTTGTAGTTGATATGCAGCGGGGGGGCCCCTGGCCACTGGTCCCACTGGACATGGAACCACTGTCCCCCAAAGTACCCACCCCCCGCTACTGGGCAGGCATCTAGGCACACGAGGGTTAAGGGTCGGTTGTCCAGAATGGGCGTGGCTCCATTAAAAGTGGTGAGAAACCTAATCCACCATTCCAAGTCCAACCTCGCTTCCCGTGTCAGCCGGCATTTGTGGCCCGATGCGCGGAGGGGGGTAATTAAGTCCAGCAGACGTCGCAAGTGTGGGCGGCCGCCGTAGACCACTTGGGCTGCCCAATTAAGTTTGTCGGTGATGCTCTGCAGCTGTTTCTTAGAAGCTGCCCGCCGTGAGACAAAGCTCGCCAGTTCTCTCTGGAGTGACCCAAGCTTCTCTCTCGGAAGTCTCAGAGTGTAACAGCGGGTGTCTATCTCAATTCCCAGGAACGTTAGGCACTGAGTCGGCCCCTCCACCTTGTTGTAATTAAGGGCAAAGCCCAGGCGGCGGAGCAGCCCCATCAGTGACGTCATAGCCTGCTGGCACTCCGCCGCTGATGGGGAGATGATAAGAAAATCATCCAAATAGGCTACCACGCCATGGTAGCCCTTAGCAGCCATGATCCCCCGCGCTGCCTGGGTCAGGGTGTTAAATATTCCTGGGGCAAGCCCTGATCCAAACGGCAGGCGTTGGTCCCTCATCACTACTGGAGGGGAACCGTTTTTAAACCTCCAGGCCAGGCCCGTTACTGTGTAGTCATCTGGGTGAACCAGGACGGACCTATAAGCCGACTTCAGATCAATTTTTGCCAAGTAGTAATCGACCCCAATCATAGTTGTTGCATCCTGGAGGGTCTGGTAGCGTACCTCTGGTGCCTCTGCCAGATCATTAACTGCCTGTCCCTCAGGCCTGCTACAGTCATGTATGAGGCGTATCTTGTCACTTCCCGGTTTTGGGATGGCTCCCAATGCTGATATGATCGAGGGCTGCTCAGAGCACACGACGTAGCGGTTGTTATCTAACTCCTCCTGTATCTGATCTTGTACTGCCTGTTTATGAGAAGGCCCCGTTGCAGACTCATAGTTCTTTTCCCAGATTTGTGGCCCCTGATAATTCTGCGTTGTTATACGGAACCCTTCCCGGACTCCCTGTATGATGTATTCCCGGTCAGGGTGGTCAAGGGGAAGCTCCCTCTCCCAGGCCGCTGGCAGCAGGGCGCCCTGGGAGTTGACTCCCTCGGCTATCACTCGTTTTTTGCCGGGGGTGTGGGAGCCCTCTCATGGCGATACTTGCAGCTCTCGCCAAACGTACAGGACCCTCTCGTAGCAAACATTTTGCAGATGGGCCGCTTCTCGTTGTTGCGAGGGCACCCTTGTTCCCCCTTCACTTTTCCTTTCTGTGTGCCCTGTGGCTTACGAGCAACCAGCAACGTCTCAAGGTGTGGGGCCATCGTGCCCCATGGAAAGCCATGCTGAGCTTGCACCTCCCTATAACGAGTGTCATATTCTAGAATGCTAGCCCACTCATAAAGTGGGGCCAACTCATAGATATAGGTGAGGTACGACAGGTAATATTCCACATCTGATCTAGCCAAGTCTCCCTCTCTCAACATGTGAGCCAAAAGGCGGTTATTGGCTGCTGACCACTCATCCATGGAGATATAAATCTGTCGGGCCTCTTCATTCTTTAGGGTAACTGAACCCCCTGGGCTTTCCATAAGCACCATCCTGTCACGTTTGCGTTGGTTGACCCGCGTCCTCACAGCCTCAGGAAGAAAGTTTACTACCTGGAGAGCCTTTTTTGTGACGGCTCTGACGGTGAGGTTCATTCGGGGGTCAAATCCCCCGGCTGGCGCTGAGGGGCGGGCTTGCACTGGTGGGGCCGGCCTGGCTTCTCCCACCTCGAGCAGCTCATCCAACTCGATGCCCGCTTGCTCCAGGGGATCTCTCTGCTTCCCTGCGTCTCCTGCCCGATCCTGGGATGTAGCCCTCTGCTCCTCCACGGCGGCAGTGGCTTCCTCAGCGTCAGTTACCTCTATAGGGTTGCCCAGTGAGGCCACCGCACATGTCAATGCCCGGGCCTGGCCGACTGTCAGTTCTAGACGGTTGATATCTCGATGTGTGATAACTTTCAAAAGTTTCACATCCATCAGCTCCTGCTTGCGTAAAGCACGAGTTGTCTCCCGCTTCAGGTGAAACTTTGAGACCCATACCTCGGGGTCAAATCCGCCATCAGCCATGATGCAGGAAGAACAGAAAAACGCGTGCTTACTCCAGGCGCGCAGGAGGGGCAGTGGCCTCCATGTGCTCTGGCCCCTCCTGTAGGGGACGCCGCCCCCCCTCCAGGGGGCAACGGTCAGCATGAGGGGCGCCGCCAAGTGTCCATTTTAAACGTAATCAAAGCAAGCTTTAATCCCCCAAAAATTAACCCCTCACCAATGTTTATATCATTATAACCTGTCAGTATAGAAGTATGAAACCTAAAGCCCAATACCCACAAGGCAACGTTCACACAGTTGGCCAACGAGTCAGCACTAAAATGGGCTGATTCCTATGTTTGCCTGTTGGTATAGCATATTGAAATGTGTATGTTTGATCTGAATCACCACTAAAATTGGCAGATTTTGATGGTAGAATCGGTCAATTTCAGTGCGGATCGGTCGGCAGACTTGGTTAAATCGGCCAATTCTCCTAGTCGCCTGTCACCCATCGCCTTTAAAATCGTCTAGTGGGTGTGGGGCTTTACTCTCCCTGGTCAGTGAAAGGGCTTTTCTCCCTGCCCTGCTTCGCTGACGGCTGGCCCAGCCATGGCCTGGGGTCAGAGATGATCATTTGGGTCCTGTGGATTATGGGCTAAGCCAATATTTGGGTGATAATCCTCAGTTATCTTTCCATTTTCAGTAGCCTGAGGGGATGTGATGGCCGTGGAGAGTCCACAAATTAGTTGTCGTTGAGTGATCGTTGAGTGGTCAATGTGTGGTCAGTGAGTGACCTCTTGACACTTAGTGTTTTCTCAGTGGCAAGTGTGCAGTGGGGTGACAACATGTGTTTGGGTTGTGATCGCCTCCTACGCCAAACCCATAATTATTAATTATCTCTTAAAGATACCAGAGATTTTCTTATTCTCATGCACTAGATCATGGGCAATCTGGTAAGGTATCTCTGCTGACTCTGACCAAAATAGACTGGTGAAAATCATGTTGAGTGGACGCTTATGTATATATACATAAGCGTCACGAAGGAAATGGACTGAATTTTGCTTTATCCATAAATATATGGATAAAGCAAAATTCAGTCCATTTCCTTCGTGCAATACAAAGTGGCTGAGGTTGTCACTGGCAAAAACAAAGGGTAGAATTCTAATATTCTACAATGATTATAATAATTCTATAATATAATGGTCAGCAGAGTTCTTACAATTAGGAAGATTCACCTTCATAGTTTGGTGTGGCGGTTCCCATAACATGTTTACAAAAAGAGGCCATCTATAGTGCAGGGGAGTATGGAAGGGTGCAATAAACTAACCACCCTGGGCCCTTATTAATGCTTGCCCATGGCCCTGGATCCTATAGCCGGCGGGGAGGGACCTGGGGCAGTGGTCAGTGGCTGAGGGGTGGGGGGGGGGGGGGGGGGGCAGGAGGTGGTCAGTGTATGCATTGAGGGCCTCAGGCAGCAGGGTGGGAGCAGAATGGTGATGGAGGCAGGGGGGTGAGTAGGGGGCTAAGATCAATCAGCTGGGGGTGGGTGGGTGTTTACCGTGTACCCTGAGCCGGTAGTGGCCATATTGACAGAGGCCACAGCCCCTTATCTGACCAAACACACACATTGGGGGGAGGGAGGGGAGGGGGCAGCTCAGGGGGAGCAGTTCAGAGGGGTAAGGGGCAGGTATGGGGGAGAGGAGGCTTAGGGGGTGGGGGGCAGGTCTGGGATGGTTTAACAGGCCTATCCGACAGGTAAGGTAGTGGGTGTGGGCAGGGAGTTGAGTTTTCTTTGAGAGGGCTTAGCAGACAGGTAATGCAGGAGCTAGGGCCAGGTTTAATGCAAGGTTGTTTAAATCCTAAGAAAATGAGGAAGGGTAGCCACGACGTATTGAATTATGAATGTTGTCATAACAAATTATATCATAAACAATGCATTGGGACCTATGATTAATGATCATGTGACATCATTCTGCATTATATCATGTTGGTATTATATCTAAGGGGAACAAATCATTAAATAATATTCTATACTTTTAATATCAAATCATATCATGTCAGACTAAATACGCGACCAATAGTTGCAAAGTTAAATAACAGTTCCATTAAACTGTGTGTTCTAGAAAACTGAAAGACCGTCATGGAAAGATAATAACCTGACTCTAGTCTAGGAAAAACGAGTGAATGACATGTCCCTTTTGCTTAAGGCGGACCTGAGGATGAAAACCCTCCCTGCTCCTAAACTATATATGCCCCTCCATCTTCCCTTTTAATGAGAAGAATTTAGGCCCTATACCAACAAAATTTCACAAAACTTAAGTTAAGCATGGCACATCTTTAAAAACAAGAGCCAGTGAATATGAAATGTTATAATGGTGTGATCCTCACCATCCAAGTAATCACTATACCAAATTTCATAGGATTATCAAATTCCTCTGAGTGTGACGTCAAAACCCCACAAGGTGAAAAATAGGAAACTTGAAAAACTCCATTTATTCTGTAGGCCTATCAATACACATGGTATACATGACTTTGTAAGCATTAGATCTAAGATATAGAATGATAATTGAAAGAAAGTTAAATTTCATTGGCCCCTCCCTTTAAGGACTATCGTAAGACAAAGTAGGAGTACAAGAATTTTAAGATGCATTTTCAGCTGTGTCCTTCCTGTGAGTTATGGGCCCCATTTACACATAACACGGTGCATGTGATTCACATTGGGGTCACAAGGACAATCACAACCAATGAGAAACGTCACTCTCCCTATACACGTCACTGCGACGTCATTGTCTACGTCATTACCCACGTCACTGTGACGTCAGCCGCCCGTCACTCTCCTGCCCGAGACACCTGCTCCAACCCTCATTAACCCCCAGCGGTGGCCCGGTGAACTATTACTCACTTCCTGTAGCGGGGGTATTATCGCTCGGGCCCACTCTCTAAATGAAAGGTTTGACACTGTCACCACTAACATGACGGGGTCGGCGGGGGGGGGGGGAGGGGGGGGGGGGTAAATGGGCTTATTGTCATCCCATCCAGGGGCGTTGACAAGACAATGATATAATGACCCACTGCCGACCGGGGGAGGGGAGAAGTCTATGGCAACAATGTTATGGAGTAGGTGGATGGTGGGGTGGCTTGTAACAATATTGAGAAATGTGGCCTACAGTTGGCCTGTCCGGGGTTGGACCCTGCATGAGGACAGGGGGTTAGGACGCCCCCCTCCCCCCTCCCTACACCAGAGTCGATCTAAGCACTAGTCAACAAGTGAAATCACAAGTGTAAATCACGTAGTCCCTTCTACTCTCGTTGGTTAGACTAGTGCATTTTCTGGACAACTAGCTCAATGGCCTTGTGCAAATATGTAAGCTGCCAGACATGCTCTATACTACATGGCTTACTAATTAGGAGAAACGGATTGGTATGTCTGTTCTTACCAGCACTACCACACCAAGTGACAGCTGTCACTTAGAAGTTGCAAACAAAAACCTGCGTGACAACCACTGAATGTCTACTTACTTGGCTTACTTATTTAGCTATAAAATTTAATTGAAAACAACACATTTTATGACGTATCATTGTTTGATTGCATTTTGATTTATGATTAAAGAAACATTGAGAGACGTACACACATATAGGCCTAATCAAGAAATATCAGAAAATTATATGTGTAATTATTTCAGGTGATGAGTGGCCGCCACTAGTGCAGTTTGCATTGGACTAGTACACATTTTCACTTATTAGTCCCGTTGGCTAGTTTGAGTCTATCCTTGCTACACACACGCACATTTTTAAAAAGATTAGGGCAAATATGAAAGAAATTGGTGAAATTATATATATTTGGGGTTGAGAACATTAACTTGGAATAAATTTCTATGGAGAGAAAACCAAATGGATTTCATTGGTTACCTGGTACATTGTACCTAGTCCCACTCCCTGACCCCCTCCCCTCAGACATCAGCCCGCCGTGAGCTGCTCTCTGTGACCTTGGACGGCGGCCAGATGACCTTCAGGTGGGAGCAGCTCACACACCAAAACGAGGCTCACTCACACGCCATGTCCTACCCAGGTACAAAAGGTAGATCATTGGTATGTCATTATAATTATTTTCTTTTGTTACCATCTACTGCTATTTCATCTACCGACAATTATTATGCAGTTTTTAGAACAAATGTACCATAGCTTCATTGTTCTGTCAACAGAGGCTGTTCACTTTGGAGACCTGCTGTGATTATTGGTACGGTAGGGAATGGAGAATTTACTCTCCATGGGTAAGGGTACAAAAATCATACATCTAAGGTCTACCCAGAATTCCGAAGGGCCTGCTTGAGCAGAAGTCCTCTCCCAATGTACATGACTAAACCCATCTCAGTGACGGATTTAGAGGGGGCCGTGGGGTCCCCCCCCCCCCCCCTCTTTTTATTTTGGCGAAATTTACTTCTCAATGTAAAATTCGGCCCAAAGTTTTTTCCAATAGCGCGCACTCCCTTTTCGAAATCCTGTCCCCTATAGCATTCTTAATATGCTTCAGAAACTCATAATACGTAAGTGAGATGATCCTAAATTGGAAATTGGTGTAGACATACGAGACACCATAGATCTACAGCTTGAAATATCATGTACCTTTCATGGCATCTGTCAAAGCTCTGATGCCATGAGTTTTAATAACCTACACGTATGCATTTCAGCAATACCGGCCATGTACAATATAAACACTCTAACTGACCAATCAGAGGCTCCCTGGGTGGGGGTCGACCAATCACATTCCCCGAATACCTCCGCACAGTTTAGGGTGATAGACACTGATCCTAGTATGCCCCCCAAAATCCCACGTTCACTATTTCCCTTATTAACTCTACAGCTTTATAAACATAATGTCACATTTTGGAGTATACGGTTAATATCCCACCTTCACCCCCAGCAGGAAATATCCGCAGTTCTCTCTCAATCTAATCTCTTCACACAAATCCCAATATACCCCCTTACCACATGCTATTCCACGAAGACTCAAGGATAGTTATTCCAGAGAGTGCAGCTAATAAAATTCGACATATACACCTCTCTGCCTTATTCTCATCAAAATATAACCAGGGGCTGATCCAGAGATTTTCTGAGGGAGGGGGAGGGGGAGGGGGGAGGGAAGGGGTAGTGTTGGCCCGATCGTATAGATGATGAACAAAAACTTTTTGATTGTGAAATTACTTTATTATCCAGGTTCTCCAGTACTTCAGTCTGATCAAGGAGTCTACAGGGGGACTCCTTGGTCTGATGTTACAATACACTATCCCACACTGGGCTCTGCTGGTGACCCGTCCGTTCCCTCTCCCTGCCGCCACACCTCTGCCCATCCAGAGACGGGACCCGGCAAGTAGAGGGATGCTCGATCACGTGGAGATCCCTTAATTAATATTCCTGCATATATCCCCACACAGCAGTCATATTGGTATGATAAAAGTAATAATAAAAGAGACAATAAAACAAACACCATGTATGAACAGGAGGCTCTGTACAATTTTCCGCTGGACCCTGATCATAATTTCTACCCCCACAGCCTCTCTCTTCCCGTGTCCTTTCTCACCTCACGCCTCCCCCACCGACGCCTCCCCCCTCCCCCCCCTCCTCCCCCTCACCCCACCCCCACCTATGCCCCCCTCTCCCTGCTCTCAGGTGCTCAGGTGTCCGGTGGCGGCCCCTGGTGGCGAGCAGCTCAGTAATGGCGCCCCCTACTGGGCGGGCGGCCAATAAGAGGAGCCTTTCATCTGGTCGGGGAGGACCCCTACCTGTCCCCTATGGCCCCCCTACCTGGACCATGTCAGCCCCAGAGGTGTTTGGGTCCTGATAGGGTGATAGGGGAGGGGGGGCACTCCTAGACAATAATGACCATGTGGGTTCTGCTATAGGTCTGCAGGGCAAGAAAGGAGTGAAAAACTTGAAATATCTGGTCCTCCTACCTGTCTTAAAAACCTAGAGCTGTCAATAACGTTATCATAAAAATAAAAGTGGTATATTCAGATTCAGTACATTTTTTTTCTATCATTTGATACCAAAATTGTTTGTCAGGCACAAGTATTTAGATATAGAAATGGAAGTAGAATCTAACACAGACGGCACAGGTTTTCAAAATATGAGCACCCACCCATGTGATATTGCTAATGAATATAATAATGAATGGGAACAAAGGAAAAAAAAAAAAACCTTCAGATGATAAATGGCCAAAAATGACACCCAAAATATGTTAAGAAAATTCAAAAAGTCATCAATCATGTACTCCCCCACCAGTAAACTTATGTGATTGACATAAAAAAACAACTTACTACAAATCTTTGGAAAATAGAATTGAAAAACAAAACCAGCCCTTTCTTGCCCTGCAGACCTGGCAGTCCCCCTACCTGTCTTCCGTCAACCTAAGAGCTGTGAGCCGCCTGATAGGGTCACAGTGGAGCGAGGGGGGCACTTACTTCTAGACTATAATGATCATGCTGGTTCTGCTTTGGGGGTGGGGGTAGGGGGGGCACTCACTCTTAGACTACACCGACCACGTGGGTTCTGCTCCGAGCGGCCTCCTACCTGTCCCCTGTCTGCCCGCGAGCTGCTTGGGTCCTTGCAGGGAGAAGGGGGTGGGGAGGGGGCACTTGCTACTTGTTATACTAGAACTAAGGACTGTAAATAGTTCAGAGTAACCCCTACCCCCTTCAATCATTTCTCCCATACCAAGCAGTCCTCGCTAAATGAGCGTACCAAGCCGTAAGACGGGGTGAGCCAAGATCCCGGATGACGGCCATTTTGTGGGGGTCGTTACAAAGGTCACGTGGTTTTCCGCTGGTCACGTGGTCTCCCCCCGTTTGGGGGATGGGGTTGTGGCTAACAATAGAGGTGAGTAATACGAGGGGGGAGGTAGGGGTGAGCAGGTAGAGCCAAGGGATGAGGTCAAGGGCACGGGCACAGCATGAGCAGCTCGTTGCTCTGATATGAGTAGCTGGTATGATGGGGGATGGGCATCCATACATCTATCATTATACGGATACTCGGTCTATTACCAGTGTGTATTGTAATGTACCTGGCTACAGCTCGTTTAGTTATTTCCAACCTGTCATATGCCAAGACTTGTGACACATGGAGTGGTGTTCATACAACTGTACACTAGCACCTGCTGTAATTTGTAACGGCGTAGATATAAATGTTAGATTCTTTAGACTTTATTATACAAATGGAATGGCATATAAATACAAAAATAAAATGTATATTTATTCATTATGAACCGGTTTCTTTTTCTAATGGCTTAAGTTACGCCAACTCCCACATATTTGGGATATATATATATAATATAATATAATATATATAATATATATATTATATATATAATATATAATATACATGTGTAAACATAACTTTATCCAGGCGGCTCGTTAAATAAGTTAGTACTTGCCCCCCCCCCTCCCCCCCTCTCCAACCCGCCTAAATCCGGGCAAGGGGCTTCTCTCCCCCGTCCTTCTCTACTCATGGGCGCGGGTGGACGTTTCTGTGGTCTAGACACACGTAAGATGTCTTTTCTTATCGAACAATTGAGATAATGCAATGTAGAAACATGCTTTTGTGATGAAACGATTGGTTGAGAGCCCTTGCCTGGGTCAGACCTGAGAGGTAGGGAATCTGAAATAGAATCATTTGCATTATCTAAAGCGAGTTTCCCTTCCTGAGAATGTATAAAGATGAAACCCTAACCCCTGCCCCAACCAAAGTGATTAGGTTAGAAAAAGGTACCCATTCCTCACGTCATTATCTCCGACCCCTCCTCTCCTGCTCAGTGCAGGTGAACCCATCCCGCTGTAACTCATTCATTCAACTCAATCTTCGGCAAAACTGAATTCCCCAATCATCAAGTTCATCATCTTAACAAGGCCTACACAAAATCAAGTCTCAAATTGAATTTCCCCAGCCCAAAAAACAACTTTTATCTCCTCTTTGCATGTCTTTGAATGCGATCGTGCATTATCTGCTCGCCTCTGGAACCTAATCAGTTTTGGGAAGGGATCATGTTGACCGAATCTCGGGGCGGAGAAGAAGGAGAGTGAAGGAGTGGGTTGCGGAGGAACAAAAACAAAAGGAGGTAAATACTATCAGCGTCTGGTCCGACTAGATGTCACTGAAGGTTGTTTGCAATGCAAATCGTAAAAACGCCCGAGGCTTTGGGGACTGGAAGAACGACAAGAGCGATAAGATAATGGGCCAGAAGGAAACAAAGGAATTATGCAAATGAGGGCGGTGAAATACGGCACGTGGTGATACGACGCGCGCTGATTGGCTGAAATGAGAAAGTAGTTCCGGCCTGCGGGCAGATTACTGCGCGGCGCTGGGTGGAATGTTGCCGGCGAGCAGGTGGTGGTGATGTAGGAGGGCGGCTGGGAACGGGCGGAGGTTATTTATGGGTGGTAGGGAGAGAAGGGTTGTTAGTTAATGATCTTATCTCTTCAATAGACGAGATATTGGGGGATTTATAGTCTCCTGAAAAAGAACATGCTAATAGCCCGAGGTTAGAGTACGTTTACATATCTTTAGCAAAGCCAGCCTAGCATGATTTATTGTCATCCATTACTGTCAGAACCTGTATTCACCAAGATGTTTTTCTTTCGTAGTTGTCCCTTCCAGCGGAGATATAAAGGAATGCTATGAATTGCTATGGTACTTTATAAAAGTAAGATACATGTGTTTGATTTATTAAAGCATAATATTATATTTTCCCTATATTTCTTGATAACTAGACAATAGGATGGAATCGGTGATATAGGGACGATTATACATTGTTATGCTTCTACAAAAGCGCACTCCCATTTTGGGATACTACTATCAGACTATCTGACTATAGATCCGTGGGCAAAGAAAGTTTGACTTTTACCGCCATTTATGGAGTATATATAACATTGTATATATGTACAAATTCTATATATGGTATGTAATATGAGAATATAGCTTGTTAGAGAGCAATGAAGTATATTGTTAAGTGTCAGGGTAATGCTATAGTACATGTATATCAATACTTTTATATGGTCCTCCATAATAATTCTTGTTTAAAGGAGTGCATATAAGTCACATGTCATAACTTTTAATATTTCATTGAAAATATCAAGAAAATTACTTAATGACTCTACTAATTTTGGCTAAGATTTCTATGATTTTTTCAATGACATCTTCAGGTTTCAAATGCTATAGCTCCTGCTGATTATTGAACTTCAATTGTAGAAGCAAAGTACATATTTTTGTGTAATGTCTTGTTGAGTTAATAAAGACATTTTAGATTAGGAGATTTTTGGACCTTTTGCAGCAAATCTCAACTCTTCCTTTCACAGTCCCCCTTCCCTTGGTTATGGCTGCCTGGGCAGAGGCCACTCTTGATCTCTCACACTCTACCAAGAGAGGTGCTGGTAGTTGTGAAATCGACATACGGTGACAGATGGTGAAAGGGAGCAGAGGATATCCACGCTACTGGTAAGATTTAGGCCTGTACCAGTTTAGGTACTCTAAATTGGGATTCCAAGTTATTATCAATTTTACATATCAAGTTGAAATAAGCATTTGTGGTGTTCAAAGCTATTGAGTCTCAATGATGTATCCCATCTGCTGTGTCACTATGTCCTTTAAACTTTTACATTTGTACACCTTTCCCATGAACCGGCGTAGTCTGCCACATGGCCAACCTTTGGGACTTTGACTAACGGGGTCCCTTCGCTTCACATTATGTTTACTATAAGAATAGCCCCTATGAATTGATTCAAATTTATAACACCAGGGCGGCGCCATTTTATTGAAATAAAAGATGTATTCACATGTCTACTGCTATACAAGGGGATCTCGGGAGACTGAATGGTGCAGTTTTGAACGTGTATTTATAATGTACAAGTGGCTTCGCCAGGATTCGAATCCACAACCTTTGGGTTTGGAGGTGAGGGTCTTAACCACTACACCATGCACATGGAGGATGAGGCTGGAACTAGGAAATGGGGTCATGACCCAATTCACTGGTTCCCTTGGTCCCCACATTAAAGTGTTTACAAATCCGTAGTACAGATGGACAGGCTGGTCCTCTATGGCACCGCTGGTTACTGGTGGTACACAGTGTGGACTAATAGGTCTGCATGTGCCATCGAAGCAACAAAGATTTAGAACAAGTAGGGTAATAATTGGTTAATCGATTTAGAGCAAGAATATAAGATGAATAAACAACAGTTGTTGGGAATGTAGTGAATAATCTTCATTGAATCCTAAGATGTTTAGCATTTCATTGTGTCTTTTATCTGATAGTATTTCAGACGTTGATTAATCCAACAAGGCCTTAATAGAGTGAGATTATGAATTAATAACGTCAGATTATGAATTCGGGATAGTCTGAGAACAATGGTAATGACATTGAAAGATGGGGCTCAATTACCTTAATGACGACAAGTCGGGAAGCATAATACCATTAAAAATCGACCAGACTCACAATTATGTAGCATTAGACTGAAAGCCCCAGGCCCCGCCTAACATGAATTAAACTTATTTGAGTCAAGAGAGTCCACGAAGAATAATTCCAGGCCGACTCCCTGCTTAAACCTTCCGCCTCGGAATTTCCCTCGTTTATTTTGTTAGACGTTAATGTGAGGCTCATAATGAATAGAGTGTTTTAGAAAGGGACTTTTACTGTCGTCGCACGGGGAATCTGAATGCATAGCGATTGTATTATGTTTTGATTTACAGAATTATAAACAGAGAAGATTACAAAGAATGAGGCGAACGCTTGTTTTTTTTGTTTCATCGGGTACGATTTGAATTCGGTGTTAATATTCAGAATGTTTACGGTAATGAGAGATTTTAGGGGCTCTGATTGAGAAGACATGGCAGTCTCATTACGGGCCTGCACCCAGCACTTTACTATTGTTGTACTCTAACTCAAAGCCAATGTTGTCTTGAAAGTGAACATTGCAGCAAAGGATTTGTATTTGAACAAAGGGGACTGTGCCTCTGACGACCAGGTCTTATTTTTAGAGTTTTAAAATGATGAAAGTATGACCCCAGGAAAGAACTCAAAGGGGATTTAGGGGCTGTCAACATTTGCATCACTTATCTTTAAGGCAGTATGTATATATCTGTACGTGGATTCAGAAAAAAATAACTTTTTTTTATGAAATTGTTAAGATTTCTATGCTTGTACCCTATAATTCTACAATTAGGTGAGACCTACCTTGGTAAAGGGTGAAACATAAGTAGAACTATACGAGGAGTCCGTAGTCAGGTGGGGCACAGGTGAGAAGGTGTTTGCGCATGCGCCGGCAGTATTCAAAGCTTTTAAAGAAATCTTCATAATAGCAAAAGAAGTAGTAAGAAATATCCTGATATCAGGACAGTAGTCAAATAGTCTTTAAACATAATTTTTCCATATGAAAAATAAATAGAACATGGGAGGGTAGAAAGGGTGGGAACCTGTGCCCCACCTGACTACGGACTCCTCGTATAGTTCTACTTATGTTTCACCCTTTACCAAGGTAGGTCTCACCTAATTGTAGAACTATACTTCGTCGCCCTCCGTCAGGTGGCGACACAGGTGAGACTTTAAAGCTATGAAGATTTCTAACTAAAGAAAAAGGTCAGACACAAAATTTAACAACGTAAATTTATGTCAACACTTTTAAATAATTCACAATTATCACACAGAAATTCTCAAAACAGCAATTTCTGTAATCACAAATATTTCATTAGAGAGTTACTTAATGTCTCTCAAATAGAAATGTCTGAAAGAACTCTCGTTCGACCAGCACCCTTTTTTCAGAATGTCCTGTAAGGGTGTACCCACTTTTGCTAGCAGGGAAGCACTAGCACTCCTTGTGCTATGAGGACTGAACAACGTAATGTCAATTCCTGCATCCTTCATAACAGATTTAACCCATCTTGACATGGTTTGCGTGCCTACCCTCTTGTAAGGTGGGGCATAGCTGCAGATTAAAAAATCTCCCGCGTTAGAGATGCCATCCATTTTGGAAAGATACTCTTTCAAGTTCCTAACCACACAAATACTAGGGTCTTGCGTGAATGGTTTAATAGAAACAGTCTCCAGGCTTTTGCCTCTTGATGAATGTTTTTGAACACTGTCTGTCAGAATTTCCACTGAACCATCCATTTGAAACTTTATATTAGATTTCTTCACTGAACACAGTCTTTGTTGCCTACTGCACGTAGCAAGAAGAAACAACATACAGAATTTTAGAGTCAAATCCTTAATTGACAATTTCCTCAAAGGAACTTTCTCTCTCAAGAAATCTAACACAATTTCTGGATTCCACATTTGCGAATATCGAGCTTGAGGGGGCCTTTTATTATAAAAACTTTTCATCACTCTCAGAGTAAGAGGATGTGACCCAAACGAAACATCATCAAACTTCGGTAGAATACATGACAAAGCACTGCGTGCCGAATTCAAAGATGAATACCTTAACCCCGCATCAAACAAATTGACCAAAAAGGTCAAAACTTCATTCAAACTAGGAGCAAACGGCTCAATATTTCTCAACAAACAATACGTTGACCATTTACGGTGATATACCGCATATTGAATCCTGGTTTTACTTCTCCAAGAGTCTAACACATGGTTGAACACTTTCTGAGGCAGCTGTTTACTCGACAAGGATTTCTTTAACAGAGAACCGCCAGAATAGGAACTTTCCTTAGTCCTTGTTTGGAGGGGGGGAGTCCTTGAAACATCAGATTCCCTATCTGCGGAGGGAATCTGATTCTTTCCTTGACTAGAGGTCCCTGCAGTTTCGAGTACCACACTTGTCCCGGCCAGTCCGGCACCACCAGGATGGCCGACGCTGAAGAGTTCTTTATCCGACGTAGACACCTGTTCACCAGGCTGAAAGGTGGAAACAAATAGATTAATTTCCAAGCATCCCAATCAATTGAGAAGGCATTCACAGCATAAGCACTAGGATCTTTATCCCAGCTAACATAGGTTTCCACCTTTTTATTCAGTCTCGAGGCAAACAGGTCTACGTCAGGAGAACCCCATTCATGACAAATCTCATCAAAAATGTCCTGGCTAAGAACCCACTCTGTGTTTTCTGTAAAATTCCTAGATAGAAAATCAGCTTCCTGATTATCTACCCCAGGAATATGAGAAGCCATGATCCAAAAATCATGATTCTCACAGAAATCCCAGATTTCTTTTGCCAGGAATTCACATTGACTTGATTTTGAGCCACCCATTTTATTGACATATGACACTGCTGTCGTATTGTCAGATCTGATTAAGATCTCCTTCCTGTCAAACTCTGTCAGGAAACATCTTAACCCAAACGAAATGGCCTTCAACTCCAAGACATTAATGTGCAATTCCGCTTCCTCATCAGACCATCTGCCATTAGCATTATGATTCTGAAAAACTGCGCCCCATCCTAAAGGAGAAGCGTCAGTGGTGACCACTAAACTAGGAGGAGAAGACCTAATTCGTTTGGATCTGAACTGCACATTGTGTTTTCACCATTTCAATTCTTCCTTTGCCTCATGAGAAAGGAACATGGTCGCTTCAAACCCCTTCTTCCCTGCTCTTTTTAGGGCTAGAATTTTGTCACGTTCCAAAAACCTATAATGGTTTGCCCCATACTCAACTCCTTTACATAGATCCACAATCACTCCAATAACGGAGGCTACGAACCTAATCTTTGGGTTTCTAAACCCTAGAAGTTTTTCGAACAAGTGAACTGCTCTTTCCCTCTTTTTAGTAGTTGGAGAGACTGTCCATTTAACCGAATCAAGGATATACCCTAGAAAGGTAATACTTTGCGAAGGCACTATAGAAGATTTCTGATAGTTAATCGAAAAACCTAATTGGACCAACAAGGTTTCTAATTCCTTCGTAGCATTTACACAATCTTCCGCCGAGTTAGCCATGATTAAGCTATCATCGATATAACCTAGTACCGTCAAACCCTTTTCTCTAAGATGAGAAAACACAGGTTTAAGGATTTTAGTGAAAACTCGGGGCGCCGAGGTCAGGCCAAAAGGTAGAACTTGAAACTGAAAGAATTCTCCTTTCCATTGGAAGGAAAGAAATTTCTTGTGAGCTTCCCAGATCGGAACTGAATAGTAAGCATCACGGAGATCAATGGATGACATGAACATGCCTTCTTCCAAAAGATCTACCGCTACTTCTAAATGATCCATCTTAAAATGTGTCTTAGTCACGAAATCATTAACTTCTGACAAATCAATGATCATTCTGATATCCCCATTAGGTTTAGGTCTACCAAAAACGTTTGACACAAAAAGATCATTTCCGAATTCTACCTTGTTGACCACACCTCTCTCAACCAAATCATCAATCTGCGTTTGTAACACTGATTTCTGATGAGCATTTTGTTGATACTCTCTCGGAATACTAAACTGAATTGGAGTTTCTTCAAATTCAATTTTGTAACCCGTCACATAGCCTAACACAGTCGGATCAGAAGTTAAACACTTCCATGCCGAGACACAGTTAGCAATGTTTCCAGGAAGAGGCTTAGGAGAGTCGATTACCTGGGTTAATTCTTCGACCCTTTCTTCCGAAAATCCTTTTTGTCACTGTAGTCACGTTTGTTGTTTCTGTTCCCGCTGTTGTTGTTGTTGTTGTAAGATCCCTTCCGTTTCTTGTACGAAGACTTGTAACCACCTCGTTGACCGCTGTTGTTGTTGTTGTTGTTGGTTTTTGGCTTCTTAACCTCCATACGTTTGGAAATCTTGTTTGTACTCTCAACTGACTTAATGGATCCCTCCAAATCGTCACCAAAGAGATTTTTGGCCGTAAGCGGAATGTCCGCCGCCGCCAGTCGCTTGAAGTCGTCTGGTAGAGAAGGTTTAATATCCTCCCTACGCGATCTCAACCAGTCATTCTGAAGAGAAGCCGACAACGTAATGGCGTCCGCCGCCAGTGTCAACGACTCTTTAACCCAAGGCCCATCAGCCTCATGGTCAACCAGAATATCCGCCATTCTGACCACCGCAGAAACAACCTTCATGAACGTGGTTTGATTATCCTGAATAATCCTATCCTTGTTTTTGGGACCTGGAGCCAGTTTAATAAAAATTGGCTCATTGACTCTGGGTGCGATCAAGCAATCTAAGTTCTCTGGACACGAAAACTTTTCCTTGTGTTTCTTGGCATTCTCCCCTTTCAAGGGTTTATCAAACGCTTTTTTCACAAAATTAGCAATCTGATCCTTGACCGGAGGTCCTGCCGACTCATCTTTATCAAGCACAAGTTCCGCCGCAGTTAAAACTGCTGACGGCGCCTCATCTAACTCACCATCAGAAAGTTCAGACGGAGTTTGCCTTTTCCTCTTTTTTGAAGTACCAAAAGGATCCTCCAAGAGATCCTCCGACTCTGGTTGGGAAAGTAACTCATCCTCTGAGTTATGATCCAAATTATCAAGGCGCTTTGACAAATTATACTCTAATTTATCCATGCCATCACTCATTTCACCCACTTTGCTATTGAGTGACTGAAAACCTTCCTTGAGAATTCCACTGATAGCCATTAGGGCGGCCAACGTGTCCGACTGGGGTGGGGGTTGAGACCCACCACCACCGCCGTCACTACTACCACCACCGGTAGTATTCAGTTTTGGATCTCCATTTTTCAAAGACTTCGGCTGAGAATCATCTCTGCCCTCGTCTTTCTTGGTTTTAACCATAGCGTAACACTTATCAGTCCACCAAGTTGCCAACTCCCACAAAAAAGGCTTTTCAGAACACAGACAGTCCGGGTTAAGCACCTCCGTGTCCACGTTTGTCCGTAATGGCTACCCGCCAAATTCGGCCCACAAAGAAGGTTAAACACCTCCCAAAGTCCTTGCACACAAACTTAAACAGTTTGATAAGGAAGCTTTCCTCCAGAATTCACTTAAACAGTGAAGTCAGAGTCCAAATATCCACGAGAAAGATTCAATTAAACATTGAATTTCTTCTCCGACGAAAAAGCTCCGTGTTGCCGTGCAAAACAACAAACCGGAACTGCCGGCGCATGCGCAAACACCTTCTCACCTGTGTCGCCACCTGACGGAGGGCGACGAAGTATAGTTTACTTTATAAGAATCCAAGAATGACATGGAGAGGAAATACTACTCGCTTGGCATATAAAATCAAATATGACTCTGAGAGGTATAATACGGGGATCAATCAAATTTATTATTAAAGGCTGACTCCCGGAGGAGATAATGTCATACAAAAGTATAAAATAGCAACTGTCAATAAACTATTAATTAAATAATGGTCATACCAATAATTTGTCACTAATACACAAAAGTGGCTGTACTAAATACAGGTACTATAAGTCCTTTCTAGGCAATAAGAATAATCTCACCAAACAGCAATCTAAACAGGCAGGCAGTAGAGCAGCAGGGTGGGAACCATAGCAACAGGGCACCAGAGCAAACAGGGTCAGGGTCTAGATCTGACCCCTTTACTCCTGTATCTCTCATGGTGTTGCCTGCTCCCCAGCCCAGGCTGAGCCAAAGTGTCACATACCTGCCCAGACTTGGGAAAACTGCCCCCACAATGCATTCACACCTATGAGTGTTCCACTGAACTAAAATCTGCCCCCACCTCTGACACCAGCATTCACACCTCTGGTGGTGGGACAAAAAGCTGACTCAAAGGCTTCTGAGGGATTAGAAATGCTACCTAGATTAAACCCTCCTAAAGGCAAACTTGCAGATTAATTTTCACAAAATACCTTACAATATAATTTTCATGTTATACCATGTTGACAATATTTTTGATCCTTTCATAAGATTGTTTCTCATATGCATTTCATATACCCTTCATATAAAACGTTTTTGTACCCTGAATCCATATAATTCCAACAAAATATACGTAGGAGGTAAAGGAGTCAAAGCATGAGTGCGAACGCGAAGGTATACCCATATTTCGATCCAGCTTCAGAATAAAGAAAGAAAAACAGGGTTATTAGGTAAATTGGATGTAGGGATGGCAAGCGAGTTCAACTGCCTTGTCCGGGAGGGGGTGCAATTCTCCTCCGCGCGTCAATGATGGAACATCTTATGGGAGTGAGCATGGCAGAATTTGGACCCTACTTCCGGTGCCTCCCACACAGGAGAGTTGAACCCGCGTACAGAGTATAAGCAATGTAATCTCAAAGTAATCCTATTTATTTCTTGCATAGCGCATCAGATCCAAATATCTTTAGTATTTAAGGCATCATGTATTCATCACACTGTCCTTTGTACATCCCTTAGCGCTTTCACACCAAGGAAAGGATCAAGGAATATCTCGGAAATCTAATAAATTACATGAACTCCATCTCGTGCAAAATAGTATGATGATTAGGTTTGGCTAACAAATGAGATGTAATTCCTGCAATTTTCTGGATTATTTCAGGGTAAGGCAATGACTGTGTTCCGGCCACCCGAGGTCGCCACTAGAGGCCGCCTCGAGAAGAGCAGCTCAGGGAAGAGATAGCAAGTGACCTAGTTATGGGCACACGAACAGGTCTAGTTTACAGAGCAGGTCGTCAGTGTCCTAGTTATGGACATAGCGACAAGGCCAGTTCAGTGAGCAGGTCATCAATGACCTAGTTAAGGACACACTGACAGGTAAAGGTCAGTGAGCAGGTCATCAGTGACCTAGTTATGGGCACACTGACAGGGCCAGGTCAGTGAGCGGGTCGTCAGTGACCTAGTTATGGGCACACTGACAGGGCCAGGTCAAGGAGCAGGTCGTCAGTGACCTAGTTATGGGCACACTGACAGGGCCAGGTCAGTGAGCAGGTCGTCAGTGACCTAGTTATGGGCACACTGACAGGGCCAGGTCAAGGAGCAGGTCGTCGGTGACCTAGTTATGGGCACACCCACAGGGTCAGGTCAGTGAGCAGGTCGTCAGTGACCTAGTTAAGGGAGCAGGTTGTCAGTGACTTAGTTAAGTACACACCAGCAGGGCCCTGTTCAGAGAGCAGGTCATCGGTGACCTAGTGACAGGCACACAAACAGGCCCAGGTCAGAGACAAGGTTGTCAGTGACCTAGTTAAGGGCACACTCACAGGGCCACATCAGAGAGAAGGTCGTCAGTGACCCACTTATGGGTAGACTGACAGGCCCAGGTTAATGAGCAGTTTGTCAGTGACCTAGTTATGGCCACACAGACAGGCCCAGGTCAGTGAGCAAGTTGTCAGTGACCTAGTTATGGGCACACCCACAGAACTAGGTCAGTGAGCAGGTCATCAGTGACCTAGTTAAGGGCACACCGACAGGTAAAGGCCAGAGATTTACCATTGGCCTGGTGGTTGTATCACGGCCTGCAGTTCAGGTTATTCAGGTTACTTGGCTGTGAAGCTAGACCCCTCTATAACCGCTATCAAAAATCCACAACATTCATTTCACTGCAGACTGCTGCAGGACATCAATGTCTAAACAGATAACCTTATCATTGTATCTCAACAGATTGTGGATTTATGGATGGAATCATGAGTAGGTCTGTAAGTATATTTGTGAGTGTGCCTATGAGTCGGTCTGTGAATTTGAAGTACTTTAAGTTTTGGTGTGTAGTACTTTCAATGTATGGATGTTGAGGGGAGTAATGAAGAGTTGAAGACAGGAGTAGTTGTTGATGGTAAAGTTGTATATTGTTTCTTCAGTCACAGGTTATTAACCATAGGCCTAAGCCTAGGCTGTTACACAATAGACATGTGTCCACCTTGGTGTTCAGACTCCCACTGCCCTCACAGCAGGGGTGCACTTCCCCACCTCACCTTTGGCCTTTGACCTAATTACTTAATTAGGCCAGTTGCCACTAGGGGGAGGGGGAGTGCTAACAGAGGTTTTACCATAAACTCTATGAAGTAGTATATACATATTTGATATGCCTTTTGATTATTGTTTAGGGAAATTGTGATATTAATATATTTTATATGATAAATTTGATAAATAGTTGTAGTTGTTAGAGGGAGGATATGCCATGCCTAAACTTAGGTATGACAAATTGATCTGTGAATGGGTCTGTGAGTGGCCCAGTGGGTCTTTGAGTTTGAGTGTTGGTGAGTGGATACGTGTATCCTTACAGAATTGTTTCATGGAGCTGTTGCCTTGAAATTCTTGGGAATTTCGGGAGAATAACCTTAAAATATTGTAAATCTGAGTCGAATAAAGATAAAAAGCTCCCCAAAACTAACCGTTATGCCTTGCAGACCGGAAAATTAAATAGCTATTTCCAGGAACGTGCTCTAAACCTCGGAGGACGAAGGACTACACTGATTGGTAGGCCTGAACGTGCTCGGAGACAGACCCAGGGCGATAAGGACCTCGATAAGATAAGGCCAGCTATACCTCCCCTGCAGGAACCGCCGGAAGTGGAGGTACGACCGGAAGTAGGGGGTTAACTGTGGGCGCCGGTAGGGGGCGCTGTGTGTACAGGGGGTGCGGCGGGCCGTGGGGGGTGTTTGACTTCACATAAACAGGGGCTGACCCTCCTCCAGAGGGTTTTAACTTTACTCTCTCTGGGCTGACCAGTGGTCAGTTACTGGAAGCAGGGGGGAGGGGGGGTACTTATATCAAGGATGTAACTCAGGATTGATGGTAAAAATGTAGAAAAAAATAAGTAAGAAGCTCTTTTAATGTGTTGATCAGGGTTTAGATTTTTTAAGATTATCTTAAAATGCTACAAAATGTGAAGCGTGAAATCAACGTTGACAATTCTCCAGACCACGGATAGTCAGTTTTGTAACCTTTACCTGCAGGCTAGCCTAAAACAGGATGCATGCTGGGTAATATGTCGACAAAACTCAAGGCTTTAGTATAGAAATTTTCATGAATTGTATCACTATTTGTTTATCACTATTGTGAAAAAGCAACAATCATTATTTTCTAAATTGGTATCTATATACATTTATTTTTCCTGAGTTTGAATATTCATGCAATGTGGATGGATATATAACATCTATTTGTTCATTTTCTATAGTTTTTCTAGGGATTTTGTCGACAAAACCAGTCAAAATTATAGCCTGCAGGTCATTAAAATACTATAAACCAGCTATCTGTGGTAGGGAGAATTATCATGTGCAGTGCACGTGGTGATGTGTAAAAAAATCTGAAATCAGACAAAAATCTGACATCTCTGTATAGGAAATCAGGAATTTAAGCAACTTTGAACTCCTTTCTTCAAGCTTGAAACCTATTATTGCAATCATATTTGATACAACGTATATATAATAACACATTATAAAATGCATTTATTCATGATATGCACGCAACAGTATATCTTTGTGCACAGAAATGAAAAAAAGTTTTAAAGGATTATCAAGAATTGCACATGCATTGCTACTCCTCAATATTCATAGAATGCAAATGCATGTGTACATACATAACAGATTAACTGAATAACTTTTACCATTCCCCAGAATAATGCCGTTTCTAGATTCTATACCTTTTTATTCATATTGCTTTGCGGCACTGCCTTTTCAGGTGCTTCGACTTTTACAGGTCCCCCCCCCCCCCGTCACTGACCAGCAGGATGGACGGGTTAGAGGTGACGGGTTGTTTAGTCTGACGCCCGCTAGGGGCCGCCACTAGTCGCCCTGATCACTCCCACGTGGGCAGGGACATTTGTCAGAAAGGGGCGGGAGGCGGCTTTAACAGTTACACGGCTTGAGGGGAGAGCCACACTCAATGATACTGGGTATTCCTTACTGCCTGTAAAGTCAGGCGGGGATTTTAAAAAAAGAGTAAAATGGGGAAGGGGGGCGTTCAATTCCTGGAAATTCATTCCTGCTTGTTTGAAAATAAACCTGATGGATGGACAGACTTGCACATGGGTCGCCTAGTAGTCCGTCGGGCCCCTAGATTCAAAAACGTTTAGTTTTAAATTCAAAACACGAATTTTGCTCATAATATCACTGATAATATTTTAGTTGCCTTGAGTTACAATTCTTTATTCTAACCAAAATATTGATTTTGTCGAGAACAGATGATATGTTTAACCTTAGTCGGTAGCAGAACACGTAGGGATCTCTGCTCATTCCTTTTTTAATTCTGATAAAGGTGTGGAACTTTATTTACTTTGATATATTTGAAGATTATTGAAATTCAATTTTGCAAATCTCAGGGGGTTCCAGACCCGGGGGGGGGGGGCACTAGGTCCGAAAATGGGTACCAACTGCGGTCGGAAGCTCTGGGGGCTGTGGCTGTGAATCGCCAACTTGGCAAAAAAAGAGGGGCTGTCAAATAATCAGACCATCTTTTAGGGGGGCTGTCAATGATGTATTATATTTTTATACTATATTAAGAGTATTATTGTATGCAATTAATTTACTTCATAATGCTTCTAAACAAATTATTGAGTTTAGAAATCAAATAATGACTGCAAACTTTGTCCTTGATATACCCTGAAAAGGGGGGGGCTGTCAGAGTTTTCCCCTGAAAAGGGGGGGCTGTCAGAAATTTCCCCTGAAAAGGGGGGGCTGTCAGAGTTTTCCCATCCCCAAAAAGGGGGGGCTGTAGTTTCGCAGTTGGTATCTACCTTCATAGACTGAGTGCCCCCCCGGGGTTCCAGATACCCTCGGACAACCCCTACCCTCAAGGTAAACCGCTGCGAGAGAATATCATATAAAAAGAATAGATAATATCCTAGCCACACCTAATACCTATTTCCCTTCAACTGTGTGCATGAGCAGGGGGGGGGGGGTGCAGGTCACTGGGTGTGGTCAAGTGCAGAGTACGGGCAGTGTAGTGAGGTAGTAGTAGCACGGGGCTGACCGCTGCCCATCTTCCCACGCCCTGACCAGTAGCCCGTACTCAGAGACTGACCCTCACTTCCTCCTGTACCTTACAACCCCCTTCCCCTGTTTATCCCACCCACAGAGCTTTTATTTCCAGCAGCCAGATATCAATACTCTCTGTCCGGGAAGTTGTATACATGGAATGTTATATATGAAATCTTGTTGCATTGATATTCAGAAAACTTTTGTATGTTAGTTGTGTACAAACATAAATTTATGATTCTTGATGTTAAATATTGTTATTTTAATATTGTTGGTAAATTAATGGAAAACATGACAAACTATGAATGAAAAATATACTGATTGTAAGCCCACTGGTGCAGCAACGAAAAACGGTAATTGTAACCGAGCATTGACCAGTATAATAAATGTTAATAAAAAGAAATCAAAAAACAAACGATCAGTCTAATAAAATTCCTTACTGCTGATGTGTAGGGGTCTGATAATAGACTGAAACTATATATAGAATTTCAAATAAATGTCATCCAGATTAAATGTCAGTGGCAGATGATTGTTGGAACTACTGTTGGAGTTTAACATCCTCTCAGAACTGCTCAGCTGTATCAGGACCACTCAAGTTTTCTACTCTATATAGTTCTATTGATTAGATCCATGTGGGTGGAAATAACAAGGAAAGGTGGTATTAAAGTCACAGCCAAGGGTTAAACCTGGAACTCCTGCAATCATGCATGTCCAAAGCGTCTTTCTGTAGACCAACCCTTTCCCATCATTTCCTGTATATAGAGATATGACAGTTGACTGCAAAAATGGATCCCTTTCGGTGTATCAAGATGATGATGATGATGTGTTGGAGTTTCAGGTCTACTCAGCAATTTTTCAGCTACATCGAGATCAACTCCGGTTTTAGACTACCAAGTGGCTGACCGAATTTACGGGGATGAGAACGACGGCAAGGCAAGGCAAGGTAGTATTGTGTATCAAGATATGTTGAAGTGTTATTTGAATAGTTGATAATCTTACAAATAATATGAAATATGAAAGAAAATAGTCAATGAAGAACGACATCTACAATGGTCGTGGAAAGAACAACTGAAATATTACAAACAATTTGAGCTTTCTGAGGTACTGGCCAGGTGCCCTTTCATGAACCAGAACAATAAACAATGAACTCATTGAGTATTAAGTAAACGTCTGGCTGCTGTATTTTGTATTATTGACGCTGAATACATGAAAGGTACATGTCATTGAGATGTTATAAATGAAGGGATCATTGTAATATTTATGGAATTATCGTCCCTATCAGCCTCAGTTAGTAATTTGACGCTCGATTTATTCCATCGATTAAAGCGTCCGTCCATTCAAAATGCACACAAACCTTGACTGATGCCCTTACTTTGGCTGGTGGTGAGTGACTGATTGACCTTTTGATTGAGACCTAATCAAGCACAGATACCCTAGCCCAGGTCCAGACTCCAATAATCCAACCAGAATTGGCCTCTAAATGGGATTTCATTATGGGAGATTTAATCAGGGGTGACCCGTGTTTCTCTAATTGGTCGGCCGGCCCAGGTGTCGGGGTGAATCATGGTGACGGGGGGGGGGGGGGGGGAGGGGGGGGGGGCTGGAATAATTGACCAGTGGGGAGGGGGATGCTCTCTTCTTGACAATTGCCAGCTCCTCTTTTCCAGGAAAGACCATGGACAGTCCTGAAACCATCATATTGTAAATATTGTATATCATATTTCAGTGCCACAATGCATCTTTAAACTATTATACAAATCTAGACATTGTGGTCTAAGAAACCGTTTGCCACTGTAATTAGTTCAAACAAAGAACAACGCTCAGACTCCAGTCACTATCAATGAAATTAATGCTCCTATTGTCATTTATAATTATCACGGACCTTCCAGGGGCGTATCCAGGATTTAGAAAAAGGGGGGGCGTGCTATAGCAAAATTTTCGCCGATACCCTCCAGGTGCAGGAGTTTTACATTAAAAAAATCTAAATTTGGCCCAAAAAAGGGGGGGCGCACGCCTGGCACCCCCCCCCCCCCCTAAATCCGCGCCTGGCTTCAACCCTTTCCCTTCTGCCTCCCACCTCTTTTCCGCTTGACCATACACTGCTGAGTGACCACTTGCAATGTCCTGTCAACTGACCACTCACTGGCTAGCTTTTGGCAATTTCAGCAGCCACGGTGAAGCAGTGTATGGCCACCACCGCCCCCCTGACCCGAGCAGTGACTGACCACCCAGAGGGTCATTCCCTCCGGGAGTGTGGGAGAGGGGTCAGTCCCAAACTGGACACTCCCCCCTCCCTGGTCCCCTGGGCTACCCCGTGGTCTTAGCCCAGGAACAGGGCAATTAATTGACCAATCAGCAATAGCTGAGCCCTCTGTTTGTGACGTCATTGTCGTAAGGTTATTTGCCCATCGAGCTTACTCTACAGGCTTTGTTATATATACACATGATTGTGGATCAACTTTTCATACCCATAGCAAGTTTACAGGCATCATTACTTTTGATGTGAATATGAGCCACTTTTTCATAGCCATGGTTGATACCTAGCAAATATGGCACTTGAGGTACGCGTATGTATAGATCTTTTTCACTCGTGTGACGCCCTGGGTGACACCCTACTAGCGTACTGGGGCCGGACCTGTGTTTTGGGGTATGGGTTCCTAGGGTCCAGACTAAAAAGAGTTTGGATCAAGGTCAGTGCATGTGGGAGGCTTCACTGAGTAGACTCCTCGAGAAAAAGGTGTAATTGTAACCAGAATCATATTCAAACTACAGATTTACTCCAGCGTAGTCCCTTCAGGTCAAGGTCATTTGATTTCACTATCCTAGCGGTAATACACAGCCTACCTTAATACCGCTACGTAGGTGGGGCACCGATGTTTACCCCTGGCTGCCCGAGCAGTGCCCACGCCCCTCCGGACAGGGAGACCTGCCGACGTCAAGGTGGTATTACACTACATGACTTGAGGTGCGATATGAAATAACATATATTAGAGACGAAATTCTTTGTTACACATATGCAAAATACTTCAAATTGCCATTTCAAACAATTATATCACTCCAGTGTGAGAATTTTCTGTAATATCATTATAATATTATTGTGCCAATATAATATTATACCTGAAGTTTTTCTGTAATATCATCATATCGCGCTGACATCACAGCCCGAAGTCTTGAAGTGTCATAGGGCCCGAGCCCACGGATCATCTCCGGTCATCCGGGCATTTTCTGACTATTCCTGGGTGGTATCCGGGTTGGGCAGTGGTTCGGGAGCCCGCCGCTGGGGGGCGTGGTCGGCGGGGGAAATGGCGGGAAGAGAATTTGTGCCCGTGACTGGGGAGGGGGATGGGGAGGACGGGGGAAGGCGCCCTGCATATTGTGGGCAAATTGTCCTCAGACACACACAGCATTATCGGACAAGTACTGTGAAAAAATGCAGAATGAGAAAAACTAATACTTTGTGAATTTTTGTGGAGGTAATGTTTCCCTATCGGTAAACGGAGCGGATCCAGAGATTTTGAGAAGCGTGTGTGTGTGTGTGGGGGGGGGGGGGGGGGGGGGGGTTACTACCTGGCTATCTAGTTTAGTTATATCATACACATAAAGTCTCTGTAAGAGGTAAGAGGTAATTTAAATGTATGGGTCTTAAAAGGACTTAAAAGGGAAGCACGTGTGAAGAAAATATTGTTTAAGCTGAATTATTGAGGAATGTAAAGATGATTATTGTTCTGCATGACAAAACTAGCATTGTTATTTAATTAAATTATTGTCACAGTAGCTTAACAAGAATTGTCATCCTAAATGTCAGAATAACAACACAGATAATGTCTTATATTCTGTGCAGCTCTGAATAAACAGAAAACCTCTGCAAGTCATTGGCTTACTTCGGAAATATTCTCAGACCATTAGCCCCTATTTTTGAAAGGAGGGTGGAAGGAAGTTATTGTTATTGTGTTATAGATCCACCCTATACGCCGTATGCTGGACATATGGACCCTGTCCTCTCTCCCACACAGCTCTGGGACAGTTTACTCCTATCAATTACCCATAATGGCACCGGTATGGGGCTAGGGTTACCTTATTCTATTTTAAATGGGAATTGGGGTTCTGTCCCTGAGAATCCTATAGGTGGCAGTAATGTACTTTGTGCATATGACATGTGGCAAGTCGTGAACCTCTCTCAATGGGTGGTAAAGTGATTGGTGCATTTGGGTATGGCAACTCCTTGCACTAAAATTACACGATGCTATATTATGGCAACGAGTATACTTCTGTATATACTCGTTGATTACGGAAACGAGTACATTAATTCTAATGACCCTTCAATGCCCAGTTATTTGAGATGTCGACGAAATCCCTGAATCATTGGGATCCAGGGGCAGGTGCGTATTTATTGCTCAGCAAAAGAATACATATAATCATGATATAGTTAAAATAAAGTACTGTGTATTTCCTGTAGATTTTGAGGAATAAAAGTAGATATCTATATCGTTGTCTGTTATTCATCTCTAGCTCTATCATTGCAAAAAGCAATGGGACTGCATGGTAATAAGCAATACATGAAATTTCTATGGTGCGGTCAACAATATTTTATAACTTTACTCACCTGGTTAAGTTGGTCGTGGAGGACATGCAATTTATCCTACGACGTGAGTGCTATCCTTTTAATTATACTTTATCCACTGAAAGGAAGAAGATATCGTGTATCACTCTTCCTCTCCAATGACCACGTACGTACCCTCTGGTCAACAGCCGTGTCCGCACTGACCAGTGGTCAGTCAGTCATTGAGAAGAGTGGTCAATCAGGGTACTAGACTGTATTTACGTCCAATTCCTCTAGGTTCTCGAACTAATATGAAAGAAGTAAGTAGGTCATGAAAGGACTAATATGGTACCTGACGAGGTCGTGGACTGACCAGTGTCCCAGGTTACCTTCAGGGCTGGCCACTCTAAGGTAAAACTTCCAAAGTAATCAAAACACAAGCCAGTGGGGCCACTTTTAACTTGCACTCTCCAAATGTCTATTAGATCAATTTCAGGTGACTACAGGTGAGATATCCCACCTTTTCCCACTCACGTCCTCAGGTGAGGAGAGGGCAGTGGTAGATGGTGGGCCCTCTCGTCTGTCTTGTCGATGATAACGATATTATTATTCCCAGATATTGAATCTGACAGTGATTGAACTGATAAGACCAGTTTGGGTGTCGGTGATCGGACCCTCGGGCTACCTCAGCCTCCCGTGTCTGCCTCTCCGGGGTGGGGCGAGGAATGACGAGGGGAGGACTGAGTCAGGGAGGCTACGGACGGGAGGAGAAAGGAGTCAAAGGGGCTGTGGAGGGGGAGTAGGCGTTCAGAGAGGGTGCGGAGGGGAGTAGGGAAGGGAAGGGAGTATGGTTCCAACTGTATTTGTTTTATCGAGTATTAGGATGAGTTATTCCTTTTAGCATGTTTTTGACTTGCTATTCTTGACTCTTTATTTCTAAACTTATCGCTATATTAGTTTCCAACTATGTCTAAGGTATTGTATACAAATGATTTGTTAAAACTTATACAACATTGTGTGATTTATACATGATTATTTACTAGGTGTAATTGTGATATTCTTTTATCGAACTTTTACAATGCATGATGTACATGCTGACAAGCATCTAACGTAAACAAGTGCACTTATGCTGTATAAATAAAGGAATTAAAAAAAAGGAGGGGGGAGTTGGGGAAGGGGGAGTTAAGCGGGGAGGACCACCACCCCGGGTACGGAGGCCCGACGTCCCGGGGGTCCCCGCGGGGGGAGCCCCCTCCCCCCCCCCTCAGTACGGCCTGTGTCACTCAACGAGCTGCACGGAGGAGGGAGTGCGGGGGGGGGGGGGGTGTAGGGGGGTGAGAGGGGGGGGGGGGGGTTGGCGTCCACATGGAGCAGGTTGACAGGAAGGGGGTGACACGCCCCCTGCTTGACCCCTACCCCCCCTCCTCCCCCCCTCCTTCCCCCCTCCCCCCCCCACCCTGCCCTCAATGCCACACCCCCTCATCCCCACCTTGCATGTCTGAAAACCTGTTCAGGGTTTTTATCATCAAGCCATACTGTCACTGATTTATATTTAAAAGATACAATATTTGCGTTCTGCATTGCATTGCATTCAATATCCAATATACCCAACCCGCCCACAGTTGCATGACCGTTAATTGTTGAGGGTCGCTATTGCCCAAGAGGAGACTGCTTTAAAAAAGAGTTTCCGACCAATACATTGTGCTAGTTCAAGTTGTAGGGGCTAAGGCAAATATAGTAATATAAGTCCAGTAGTGAGAGGCACACACACACTCTTTATTCCAATCAATAAATCCAATAATCATAGTACAAGTCCAAGTCAGAAGGTGATACATTCATAGTACAAGTCCAATAGTAAGAGGTAAATTGCTTAAAGTTACACAGCTATCCAACTAGTCACCAAAACCATATAAATGGTAAGTAATCAGCCTTATATATGAATTGCCTGTGTCTGCTGCCCTTGAGAAGGTCACCTTGAATAATATAGTGTTACTGAAGGTGAAGGTTACTGCTTGTGGTATAGGGGAAGGTGAAGGTCCCTTTTAGAGGTGACCTTGGCTATTGTACGTGCCAGGACTCAGGTATACTGACTGAGTGCGCCTCATTAACATAACCAAGACATGATATGGTTCACTGCTCTCTCTCACATATCCAGGGGCTCCCACAATGCCCCTCTCTACTGGACAAAGGACTCCCGCCACTTGGCACTTCGACGTTGAGAGAGAAGCACATACCATTCTCAATTTTCGTCAGTCTCTTCCCTTACCGGCCTCCCAGGAGCCCCGGAACATGTCAGAACAATCCAGGAATTATGACCACGGATTCGTAGTATGACAGAGAGGGTAGTGAGACAAAGTACCAAGGATTTACGACGCTGCTACTCCGAGAGCAGAACGCCGGTCAAGCCCAGAGCAAACCGCCGACGCAAAAACACAATGGCGGCGACCAACGCGGGAAAGAAGAATGCCCGCAGTACCTCCGGACCCCCGAAGGACGATGAACAAGACAAAGTCTCCGAGCACGACGGCTCTGATGAACAGCACAAGGACGACGAAGTCATCAAGATTGGCGAAGGCGATGACGGAACGAGCAAGAATCGTACTGAGGAATCTCAACCGAGAGAACCAGACAAGATCGAGGGAATCCTGGACAAGATCGAGGGAATCCTCGAGGATATCAGGAACGAAACAAAACGGCGCTCACGAAGCCGCTCGACATACACACACCGCTCAGAACGCAGGTCCCGCCAACGTGGGCCCTCCCCATCATACCGGAGATCCAGAAGCGGGGCACGATGCAGACGACGCTCCCCCCGCCACTCCAGGTCGTGGTCCAGATCAAGACGACACGGCTCGAGGACACCCCGACGAGACGACAGGTCAGGCTCAGACCGATCGTCCCGCCGCTCCCCCGGACATAAATACAGAGATACCAGGAGCCGATCGAGGGCCAGGCGCCCTAGATCCTACAGCAACGAGAGTAGACGGCGTACCCATACACCAAGACGGGACGACAGGGACCTCTCCCCACCATCATCCCTCAGGAAGGACGCAAGGTCCAGACGAGAGGCTGATCGTGTACTGGATACGCAGTACCCCAAAATGGCGGACACGCAAGGTAAACACATTCCATCTTCCAGTATTACACTAGAACCATATAGGAACCTCCCCCCCGAGTTGAGAAAGGTGGCGAGAGCTAGGCGGTCGCGTCGCGACTTGATGTTCCCTGAACATATATGTGGCCTGCTTAATATGGCCCTTAAGTACATGAATCCGGCCACGGAGGTATACGCTGTGGTGGATCATGCTGCCAAAGTCGCGCAGGACGCCAACACCCACGTGTGGCCGGCCGTCAAGGAATGGTCACAGGCGTGCATGGCGCACGTGGAGGACGGCCGCGCCACATGGATGGATAATGACCTGTTTGAACGTGAAAGGACGAGGCTATCATGGATACCCGGTAAGCCCACCGATTCCGACAGAGTCCCATGTCATGACCACAACTTGGAAAAGTGCCATGACCCCCCGGACCACAACAAGCAGGGCAGGATCCAGGTACATGCATGCGCGGTGTGCTTTTACGGCCTCGGAGAGGAAGCAACCAAGCACGTATCCGTACACTGCCGTCGCAAACCGGGCCTCAAGATGGTGTCTGATGAACACCGCCAGGACTTCAAAAAGAAAGGCCAGAACCAAAACAAGCACCGGGATAATAAGTCGGAACATGCAAAGGCAAAAAACTAGTTCAGCGCCGCGACACGGGCAATCAAGGAGCCCAAGTGCCCGCGGCGGACACTAGCAGCTGTGTTGTGACTACCCAAGCCCCCACTCCCGCCCCTCACTGTGTCGGAGCGGAGGGACCCCGGCGGACGGGCATAGGTGGTGGGGAACCCCCGGGTGCGACCAGCCGTGGCGGTTGTGACGTCATGGGGTCGCCCCCTACCCCCCCTACCCCCGGCCAACAGCTGTACACCTGCCGTAGCCCAGACCCGGGGCCGGCTGGTGACCTGGCGGCCGCTCGGCCCGGGGACTACTCAGATGATGTCAACCTCTCCCCCCTCGCTCCCATGGGGCAGACGGGGCTACTCTTTCATAAGGACTACAACCGTAGCAGCCAAGCGACGAGAGGAGACCAGGATAACTGAGGACCTGGTGGTGGCGGCCATCCGGCCGATGCCGTACACGGAGTAATACGGCACCACTTCGGGGAACGACCGGACCAAACTGCCCCAGAGGCCCAGGCCCCTGGCAACGCACCGGCCCGCCCCCTCCCCACACCCGCCAACAATGACCCGGACGGCCTCCCACATGGCCCAGCGCCCAAGGCTCTCCCGGACAGGGTAGCAGATGACGCCGGCCCACCGCCATACATAGACGGTTGGCCGAGACTGTTGGCCCCGGCTGACAAGGAACTCATCGCTATCTATGATGTCGTCAGGGCGGCGGGAGATTACAACTACAGAGGGGCGAAGGTCAACCTGGCGACCTCCCTCTATCTCCCGGCGTGGCAAGATGCCGCAACAGGACACCCGGACGACACATTAGTGATTGAAGGAATCACCTTTGGGTTCCCCTTGCAATATAAGGGACCCCCGAGGGGTGCAGACCCCGCCATGCCGAATCATTCATCGGCGACCAGGTACCCGGAACACCTGGAGGCGTATGTCCAAAAGGAAATGGAGTATGGAGCCGTGGCAGGGCCGTTTGTGGCCCCTCCCTTTGAACCATGGTTCAACGTTAGTCCCTTGATGACAAGGGAAAAGACAGACACCGAGGATCGTCGTGTCATAGTTGACCTCTCATTCCCGGATGGGGGGGTCAACGCCTATATCAAACCACACATCTTCAACGGGAGGTTAGCTGTACACAACCTCCCCACCGTGGAGATGGCGGTAGCCACCATCGCCAGCATGTGCCCAGGAGCAATACACATGGCGGTGGTGGACCTGTCCCGGGCCTACCGCCAATTCCCGGTATGCCCCCTGGACTGGCCGTTGCTGGGGATAAAGGTGGCCCACAACCTGTACTTCGACAGGTGCATCCCGTTTGGGGCGCGCATGTCGTCGTTTGTAATGCAGTCCATCGCCCAATTCATAGTGCGCGCCCTGGACGCGTCTGGAATAAGGGCCCATATGTACCTTGACGATGTGATAATCATTGGGCCCACAGAAAAGGTCACTAGCGCTCATTATGAGCGCACGTTGGCCCTTCTACGCCATCTGGGACTACAGGTCGCCACCAGCAAACTACAACCCCCGGCAACGGTCGTCAAGTGGCTGGGCATCGTGATAGATGTGGGCAACAACCGACTGTCCATCCCTGGCCCGAAACTGCAAGAGATTCGAGCGTGTATGGCCGCAGCGTCGCGCCAGGTGGCCATTACGAAGAAATACCTCCAAAGGATTATCGGACTGGCCAATCACCTCGCCAAGGTCATACGCGCGGCGAGGGTCTTTGTGGCCAGGCTGCTGGCCGCCCTTAGGGCCGCCACCCACCACTACATACAGGTCACGGACCACGTTAAGGCGGACCTTGCGTGGTTCGCGAACTACATGCCAAACTGTAACGGACGGGCAATCATCCCAACCAACTGCGTGGTTCTCCGCATATGGGCAGATGCCTGCCTGAAGGGGGCGGGCGCCTCGGATGGCGCCAGGTACTATACCTACGTATTCCCCCAGGCCTTCGCACAGGCCCACCACATTACGCAGCTGGAGGCGGCCAACTGCGTCGCGGCGGTTCGTGCCTTTGTCGGCCCGGAGCATGCCGGTGGCACCATCCAGGTTCATTGTGATAACCAACCGAGTGTCGAAGCATTCCGCTCTGGCCGCGCCAGGGACCCGGCCCTCGCCGCCTGTGCCAGGGCCCTGTGGTTCCACGCGGCCAACACCGACACAGACATACAGTTCCTCCACGTCCCGGGGGAGGCCATGGACCTTCCCGACGCTTTGAGTCGGGCATCCCTCGACGAACGTCACCACCGCCTAGCTCTCAGCCACATTCAGACCCTCAAGCTGGTGGAGGTACCGGTTTGTGACGCAATGTTTGATTACGCCCGCTTTTCTTGATTGTAGCTCCAGCAGCAGCCGCGCTGGCTAAGGCCGCTCAGGACAGACAGATGAGCGCCCATCGCCCAGGCACCCGGGCGGGACGAGCGTCGGCAGTCCGCCTCTTCATTGCCTTCATGAACAGACTTAACATTAATTATCGCCGCATCTCATATTGCCATGTTTGCTGGTACATTGAGTATTTAGCTGCCCATTCTCACACACCCGGCGCTATATCTAATGCGGTCTCCCACATTAGAACATTTTATCGCCTCACGGGAATACGCGACGCTCCTCTTCACCATTATCGGGTCCAGCTCGCACTTAGGGGAGTGGCTCATACACTTCGCCACCGCCCCACGCCTAAGCTCCCCGTGACCCCGGAGATACTACGGAAGGTCCTAGCCGCACTCCCTCACGGACGGGAGGGGGCGGCCCTGGCGCTAGCGTACCTCATAATGTTTATGGGGTTCTTGCGCCAGAGCTCCTTGGCTCCGGCCACGGTAACCTCATTCGACACCTCTAGACACCTTACACAGGGCGACGTCTGGACCTCCCCACAGGGCCTTCATCTCCGGATTAAGTGGTCCAAGACGATACAGAGATCGGCGGACGCCAAAACTATCCTACTCCCCTACACAACGGACCCCAAACTCTGTCCCGTTAAGGCACTTTCTTCTTACAGGGCCATGGTGCCACTATCATCGCCCCTGGCCCCCCTCCTCGTACATGAGGACGGCAATCCTCTCACCGTTAGGTTTCTTAACAGACAATGGACGGCCCACCTTCTCAAGGCCGGCCTCCCACCGGCCCCCTACTCCCTACATAGCCTTAGGAGAGGGGGCGCCTCTTATACGTATAATGCCCGAGCCGACATCAATGATGTGATGCGCCAAGGGACCTGGAGGTCCATGGCCGTCCGGGATTATATACAACCGATGGACGGTCAACACAACACAGTCCACGCGGCTCTTAGCTGCCTTTAAACCTACGGGCTGGCCAGGACTGTCCCTAACAACGGACTACCCCTTCGCAGGGCTTATACCTTACCTAACGGTGTTCGACGATGTACTTGTCATAAACACATGTCTTCCACATTATTATTAATAAATTGTTAACATTATATCATGTCATCTTATTACTTAATTAATGGTGCCAGGACTCAGGTATACTGACTGAGTGCGCCTCATTAACATAACCAAGACATGATATGGTTCACTGCTCTCTCTCACATATCCAGGGGCTCCCACAATGCCCCTCTCTACTGGACAAAGGACTCCCGCCACTTGGCACTTCGACGTCGAGAGAGAAGCACATACCATTCTCAATTTTCCCCGCCCTCCACGCCCAAAAACTTTTATTTCAATATCAAATAGGGCCAGGACTGTCCCTAACAACGGACTACCCCTTCGCAGGGCTTATACCTTACCTAACGGTGTTCGACGATGTACTTGTCATAAACACATGTCTTCCACATTATTATTAATAAATTGTTAACATTATATCATGTCATCTTATTACTTAATTAATGCAGCTATAATGTGCTAGCTATAGGGTGCTAGTTTAGCCTTGGTTTAGATTGAGTAGGTCTGTGTCACATAATTGATTTGACCTACCTTAAGATTCAAGGTCGGTGTTTGTAAGTTGTTTGATTATTTGTAGCTCTGAGTTTGGAATAACTCTTGCCTTACATGTCTTATTTCTGGGTGTCTAGACAGGGTCTAGTACACTACCGGGGGGTCTTTCTTAAAAAATGATATTTTATCATTTTTTTGTTGTTGTTTGTTTTTGTGTTGTTCATTTGATTTGCGGGTATAGATTATTTCATAAAAGGTATATGATATCTACATGGTGTAGCTGTGTCAGTGATTGATTTGTTGTTCCTTAAGTGTTAACTGTTTTAATTTTACCCGGGTTCTCCACCATGTGTGCTAGTTCAAGTTGTAGGGGCTAAGGCAAATATAGTAATATAAGTCCAGTAGTGAGAGGCACACACACACTCTTTATTCCAATCAATAAATCCAATAATCATAGTACAAGTCCAAGTCAGAAGGTGATACATTCATAGTACAAGTCCAATAGTAAGAGGTAAATTGCTTAAAGTTACACAGCTATCCAACTAGTCACCAAAACCATATAAATGGTAAGTAATCAGCCTTATATATGAATTGCCTGTGTCTGTTGCCCTTGAGAAGGTCACCTTGAATAATATAGTGTTACTGAAGGTGAAGGTTACTGCTTGTGGTATAGGGGAAGGTGAAGGTCCCTTTTAGAGGTGACCTTGGCTATTGTACCAGCTATAATGTGCTAGCTATAGGGTGCTAGTTTAGCCTTGAAGGTGAAGGTCCTAGCTGGTAATATATGGGGAAGGTGAAGGTTCCTTTTAGAGGTGACCTTGGCTATTGTACCAGCTATAACGTGCTAGCTATAGGGTGCTAGTTTAGCCTTGGTTTAGATCGAGTAGGTCTGTGTCACATAATTGATTTGACCTACCTTAAGATTCAAGGTCGGTGTTTGTAAGTTGTTTAATTATTTGTAGCTCTGAGTTTGGAATAACTCTTGCCTTACATGTCTTATTTCTGGGTGTCTAGACAGGGTCTAGTACAACATAAACATTTTATAGAACGTAGCTTAAGGCTGCACTGTTGTCTGTTTGAAAAGAAATCTATAGATACATGTATCTCACTAATAATACTTTCTAACCTAGAAAGTGTGCAGGCATTTTATTCCTAATGATATTATGAATTAGCAAATTATTAACTGATAAATCCATCCTTTAATGATAAATAAACATAGATTGAACATATCCAAAGCCTTGACACTGACCCTTGATGGACTACTTCTTTGGTTGCTAAAGCATAACTTTTAGCAAGAGGGATTTCTGTCCCTTTCCGAATTTATGAACCCCACAGATATTGTTCTATCTCAGCAATACCCTCCCAAAAACAAATAACCCTCCCCCCTCCCCCCGAGGACCCAACGACCTCCACGCCCTTCATTAAACCCAGGAGAGATAACGCCCAATGTCATTAAAATTAAGACGATAAGATGTGCCCTATCAGAACAGCCTGCTCGTAAAAAACAAATTACAAACTACAATATATCTGCACTGAGGTATCAATTAACTTCAGATGCTGATAAACTGTTACCGTTCGCTCATGGGAAAGTCAAGGACTGAACAATCAAATTCATAGTCCCCATTGTCACATGGCTATTTTTCTTTAAATATTTCCTTGTAAGGGTGATAACCCGGGGAGGTAAGTGTGAGAGCTTCTCTATTCACTCGGTGCAAAAGTACTTAAACTGCAAAGTAGGGATTGGACTATCCTACTTTGATAGGTGTACGTATATATAAGGCCCTAAGTCACTAAAACGTAAAACAATTTTAGCAGAAAGTTAGATTTCTATTGCAGTGAGGTGGCGATTATTTTAACACCAGATAAAAGAGCAAGCGAGATAACCAAATGATACGTGGTTCATGGCGCCTAGAAACTGAACAACTAACCGACTTTTAAAGTTGGCCTTTGCATTATGGGGGTATTTGATTTATTTTTCTTGTTTATTTCGACTTTTTTTTTCTTTTTTATGCGATACTTTGCTTAATTACTAGTTCACACGCGGTACATGGCCATCCACATTTTGGAAATTTGGTGTCTCCCAAATCCCAGTCAATTTTTTTTTTTGACTTTGGGAGTAAAACCGGCTGTCACCGTTAGAAAGGGTTAAACCCTGACCCGTATTGATACGCCACCTGGTGTGGCCGGGCCGAACTGTCTTCACTATGGGGCAGATAGGAGGACCGGGTCAGGAGAGGGGTGGGGGGTCAGGGGGGTTCAGGGAGATTAATCTAGGACAGAGATTAAGGAGAGATAATCTGGTCAGATGTAAACCTACATCTACAGAAACCGACAGCGGCAAACAGGGGGAAATAAACCTGTAGGCACCCATAATGGTCGGGTGTGGGGGGATAGGGGCCGGCTGGGGCACTGGGGGCTGCTGAAGTACTTGCAGTTTTTGGGTAGTAGTTTCTTATTGTGGATGTTGTTTAGGGGAGTAATGGAAATTTGAAGACAGGAGTAGTGTTAAGATGTTGTTGTATTAATTCTTCAGTCACAGATTATTAACCTTATGCCTAAGCCTAGGCTGTAACACAAAGGACATGTGTTCAGCTTGGTGTCCTGACTTCCGCTGCACAAAGTAGAGCATTCAAAGTTCCCTCTGCTAGGGCCTGCACATACTCTTTAGTCGCTTCAGATTCCCGTGTAATCATGATTACAAGGGAATCTGAAGCGACGTGGAGTATGGGGCCTGCAGGGCCCTGATTGGTTGGTCAGGCTCCTGTGAGGGTAGTTAGACCTACTTTAAGGGTATAGTTTAGTATTTGTTAATTTTGAATATGTTGTGTATAATTTTATACTAGTTCTCACATAGATATTTTAGAAATAATATATTTTAGAGTATAGATATGTCAAATAGATTTTGAGGTATGACACAGCGATCTATTCATAATGTACCATGATTGCGGGCCATTTCTGAATCAATATTGGAAATCATTTATGAAAAAATTGTTATAGATCTGACATTTTTTTGAATTCATCAAACTATTGACATCACTTTTTTTTTATTTGGTAATGTATGAAACTAAAAGAATTGGTTTGGGGATCAATGGTCTTGTTCTAAATGGAGGAGAACTTGACAAAATAAATAATAGAATTCCAGCACGAAAAAGTGAACAACTTCCCTATCATTCGAAGGGTCGTTGATTGCGATACCATAGACATGTGTTCCTCTCTTCAACTTCCTCTCCTAATTCATGCAGTGGACTACATGAATGTTGTCTATTATGTATGTCATTTATTTTCTTCGAGATACATTCCTTGAATTCACCTAATATAGAAAGTTACCATGCAAACGGCTCCTCCAAAGCGTTCCTTCATTTTCCATCATATTAATGCACCAACATCATACACTCAAAGGTTCACTCTGTCCAATTAGTTCCCAACCTAATCTGAGTACAGACAGGTCACTTGATATCTCTCAGGCACCTCTAGACCCTTTCTTACCATTGATAACTTTTTAAAAAGGTCATCACAGACTCATGTTATTAATCCTATCAGACGTGGTACGTTCTCACGGTATCGTGTAGCCTGACTAGCTCCAGGAGGGGTCTAATTGTGATATGACTCTGCAGAAAAAGGCTGGGACGAATCGGATGTTTTTCTTCCGCTAATTGATCAAAGTTGCACGCATTGTCGTTGATATTCAAGGCACGAGAACCTTTGTACGTGTGCCCCTCCCCCCCCCCCCCCCCCACACACACACAAGTATACAGGAACGGCTTAAACGGGAGGGGGCGCATGCGCCATGCACCCCACTTCTTCTTCTGTTTTGTTTTTTAGATAAAATTTAAAAAAAATGTAATTTGAAAAAAAAAGAAAAATTGAGGATTGTATAAACATCAGGGTTGCCCCTGGTTTTCGGCTCAATGTAAAACTGGCGCCTCAGGATGGGGCGCTGGGACTTTTAATATAGGCACCCCCCGGGGCGACCCCCCCTCCCCTCCATTTTCTAGAATTCCTGGATCCATCTCTGGCATGTAGGCCTATACACACATACACATAGTAAATGACACACACCGACACGTACACACACCACGCATACAAAATAAAAATATGTATTTGTACATTAGAAAAAGTGTTAGGCTACAGTCAACAGCAGTCTAGGTATGGGCACATTTCTGGCATTTCATTTGGCCCGATAAAAAAACCGGTAATACCCCGGTGATATAATGTCTAGAAAAGGTATTATTACTACATCCCGTTATTACATTTATATCTTCATTGTGGTCGTACTTTCAATTTAAAGTTCAATGAAGATCAAATTAAACATCCAAATTCATGAAAACCAAAAACCCATCCAGACTCACGCTTTACCGGCAAACTCTCTGATTCAAAAGCCTCTCACTCCCCGGAGAGTAAGACCATTTCATTTCTGAAACTGGTTATTGTGTCCGACCATTCGGCTTACTGTCAGACAGATAAATAGGTGTAATAATCGGACCTACCCCATGGCGACCGGCCACACCGGGACTCTGCAACAAAATCAGAAAAACTGTGTTATAGGGGGAGAGGGAATATTGCATTTCAAGTCATAGAAAAATTACAGAAAATTAATGGCATGATAGTCATATGAGTGTTGGGGGTATGGAACTTGTGGGGCCCTTGATTCTTTTTTTTCTTTTTTTCCTTTTTTTTTTTTTGGGGGGGGGGGGAATGTCCCAATGTCGCACATCAAACTTGATAAACATCCATGTAGCCTTGTTTAATTTAGAAACGTCCATGTCGTCCCGTCGAATTTCAGAAACAGCTTAGTTTCATGTCACTAAGCCCAAGAGTTTAAGGTCTATGACCATACTTGTTATATCAGATAAATTAGTACATGACTTTTAATGGCAGTGTAAAGTTGGCCTATGGGTATACAATCCCAGATTATCAACCTGTGTTACCTAATGTTTCACATTGATGTGATTGTGGGACACAACGTTTAACATAATTTCATGCCAATTAGATCGAGCTAGGTTGTTCTCAAATTTAGACAAATATAAAGCTGTCCAACTGTCTAAATGGTTGGTTGGTTACTGGTTTCTGAATGCCCTAATTAACTCCCAGAGTCATATCAAGGGTGGTGATAGTGATTGAATCTATGAGAAGGTAGAGATTGTCCCCACACACTTTTACCGAGGCAGGTGTTCTATAATGTGCAGGGTCCAGCTAGTTCTTACTGTGGATGGCAAATGAGTCAATATTAAAATGTTATTCATTGTTTAAGTTCCACTGACCTTTCTGGACGCACTGGCTCAACCAAACGCCGAAATAAATTCTCATTTCTATCTTACCAGAATAATAAATTCATGAGATAGAAAAGGAGTACCGGCAATGAGAAGTCAAACCAAGCGATGGTTATTGGCAGGACGTCTGCCTCTCTGGTCTGCCCACACAATACATAATTCTTGTATTCATGGGGAGGACATCTCCTTGCCGTGTCTCAACACTTAATATATGGTTGCTGTATTTGATGTGTGTGTGTGTGAGATTTAATGAATCCTCACTCATCATTATAACATAATCATGTATACTACTATTAAAAGAGCACATGTGACGTGAAACAGTTTTGAATAAAAAAAGAAAGGGAAAAAAATACAGAGAGTACAGGGGTCCTTGAAGGCCTGGTGTTGTCTTCATGTATAATTGGCACATGTGTGTTTCATTTACTAGTTATCTAGGTGACATGTTCACTCTATACTGTCACTATACTCCCTCTACCCCTCTTCCCATCCAAACCCCCTCCCCTATCAGTATCATTATGATACACCCCTCTTCACACTCCCACCCCCAACCCCTTCCAAAGTGTCAACGTCTTGGCCAGCTCCAGTTTAGTATCAGGACCCTAAGGGAGGGGGAGGGCACTGACTTTTTAAATTAAAGGCTACTACCCACTGTAAAATACTAGTACAACTCCTGGCTTTGTGACTGACCCTCTTGAATTGTGGTTGATTGTTGAAGGGAATTTTTTCCATGTCATTGCTCTTATATATTGTTCTGCAGAAGTATCAATTTTCACCCCTCCTTTTTTTTATTTGCCGACCAAAGGGCTGACCACCCTTTATACACACTACCCACAACCCCTTCTTTTGGTGACTCGCCAAAACAGATTGTCCATATGTCATGTAGAAATAGACAAAAGCAATCTAAATTGCCTCTAATGATAATTCGAAATAACTTATTGTGAACTAGAGTAACAACAAGACTCTGCTTCGGATTATTGCCTGTACATTTTAGAAGTATTTCACCCCCTTTTTTAATTCTTTTTATTTTGAAGACCGCCTCTCAATTTTGACATTCACTTCCTCTGCATCATGGGTCTTTTTGGCACCAGGTAATATTTTAGGCCCAAGAACCCGCCCCCCCCCCTTCCCCCTATATACAGGACACTGTCTTGCCATACATTGAGTACCGTTTCAAGGCGCAAGTGCCCCCTCCCCCCTATCCATAGGGGACAGGACATTGTCTCGATGTACCCCGCTCATTAATAACGGTAAAAAGCGAGTCGTGAGTCGGGGCCTCTCAGGGTTGGAAGTGTCACCGTATCTGTGGGGGTCGTACGGGGGGTCGTACGGCGGGGGGGGGGGTCGTATGACCAGATACGACCTCTCCGCTATCTGTGACTAGGCCTGGTGACAGTGGGGGGGGGGGGGGGAGGGGGAGGTGCCAAATTAAGGGGCTCCAGAAGCAGTTTTTAAGATTGTGTTTTTCATGATATTGTATTTTGTGCAGTGAGACCTAGTGAGCCAAATATCCTTATTCCTAGATACTCTAAGTCACTTGCTACAACCTTTAACGTCATGTTACTAATCGACGACAAAGTCATTACGGGATTTGAAGGACACCAAAATGGATGTACTGTTCAAAATGAGAAGTTTAAATAAATACATTCCGAAAGTCTAACTCAATTTGATGGCAAATTATAAGTCACAAGTATGGAAATTCCACTGGTAGCCTACTGTTTTACTAATTTTAAACCTTACTATATAGGCTTGCAAAGGACTAAAGAGATGTTTTCTTATTTTGGTTTTAGAAATTTTACTTGGAGAACTGAATTGTTATTAATTCTCTTCCAGTAAAAAGTTACCGAGTTGCCACATCGATTTTAGTAGTTTACAGCCTCTGACACACTCTGACGTCCTTGCTCAAACGTGTAAGAAATTCGCCCCACGAAGGGTGCGCTGATGAATTGATGAACGATATCATTATTTGGAAGGGAAGCAAGGAAGGGATAATTTGTTTTTGCCTCAAAATAATATCACATTCTTGACCCACATATTGTGGGGGAGAAATAGGCCCAAACAAGGAAAAAAAGGCCCACTAATTGTAGTAAAAAGCGGGAAGAAATAAGTCCGGCATGTGACAAACATTGTCTATGTTTATCATCATTACCGTTGAGATGTCTATCATTTTCCCTTTTTTCTCATGGCTTTTCCTCATTTTCGCCACATGTCTAGTCTGTTCGGATCCAGATTGGGTATCGCATCATGGGTCCGTACACCCAGAACAGTCCATGGCTTTAAAAGGTCACTTGAAGGAATTCTTTTATTGGCCCTCTATAAATGGCATGGGGAACCCCTTTGATGGTTGTTTGGGTGCTGGCTGGTTTATGGTCCTACCTGCCATAAACCAGCGGCTGCAAAGCATGGTGGGATTTCGGTGGGAATTCCCAGCCAAAATGGTTGCTGGTGTACAGACTCACTTTAGGAAACAGCGGGTCTGACTGCGACAGACTAGCCACACATGCAGACAGAGTAATATGAGGGAATGCTTCACTAGCTATGTCAGACGTCTGGGAACCTTCCCTGGGATTATAGACCATATCATTCCCTCGTTTATCAGATATATAGGATGCCGTATTCTCTGGAATGATGTACCCTGATTGTTGTAGACCTTCACAATCTGTATGTTCTACATACTTTGAGAGTTTGATCACTCACAAATATCCGAAGAGGTACAACTGTAGAATGCGTGGATCTGGATATGTTCAAGTAAACATGAGAGAACTATTTGTAGCAATTAGAAGGACTTTTCTTTTCAAATTCATCTCTCCAATTTCCCAGATTCTCTCATGTGTACTTATCCACATGTATACGGTTTATGTCTTTAGTGTAAATCCATACTTTGCAAAATATAATAATTTGAGTTAAACATTCAGGATAGGATTGCATTATCTTACATACTACGACAGCATTAGGATTATATTTGCTAAATATTCAAAAACTGAACAAGATGATAGCGTGAATTGATATATTCAATATAGTACCATGCCTATTTTGGAAGGTATAATTATCTTAATTTTAAAAACGTTTACATACTATCCAATATAGCCGAAACCCTTGAAGGGTATGTTACATATTCCCCAAACTGTCCGCTAGGTGTCAGTGCAGAGCCACCGTTCCTCCCAGCTGGATTACCAGACTTCGCAAATCTGAATAAAAACAGTATTTAAAAGATTGGCCTGAAGTGTGTAGACTGTAACATGGGAAAGAACATCATTTCAGAAGAAGTAGGGTAACAATGACCTATGTCAACTAGGTGCTGGTTTTGTTTAAACAGTAACCATTAAGCATGGTTCATTTCATAGGATGCCTACTTCCAGTACCTTTCCACATAAGTAATGGCAAACCTATATCATACTCAACTAACACTAATATATTTGACAATACGAACTCATGCGAAATACACGCATAACAAAGTTCATGGTCTATTCGTATAAAAGTTCTCTAGAGTAGAGGGTATTGGGTGAGATGGAAGCAAGGAGGAACACCCAGGAAATCCCTCTGACCCCCAGGGACAGGGGTAAAAAGGGAGGGAGAGGAGACAGAGGGGTGTTCATAAAAACGGTCCAGACCGTTAGGGAGACTACAGCTGGTCAACAGGCTGCGGCACTTGGACTCTGTTTTAGGTGGCGGCCTCTTTTCGTTTTTGTCACTTTTTTCATGGGGATGGGAGCAGGAGGCAACGAGGTCAGTTTGGAAATACGGCCCTTTGGTAGTTTTGGACCACCCTAGAGGCGTAGATAACAATTAATAATATTTAGTAGTCCTTCTGTCATATCCAATTAATTTGCTGCCATTAGTGTAAGAGAGGTACCCCCTGAAATGTAAGTTCTTTGATACTAAATTTAAAAAAAAAAAAAAAAGAGTCAATCGTGTACTCTTTCGATAGATCTGAATTATATTCCAGATGCAAGAAGCCTGGAAAATAGTGAATAATGATTTGATATTTCTCTCATTTAAGATTAGCTTGCTGTCATCGAAATTCATATAGTTTATTACGCAGTGTCTATAACAAACAAACAATCAGCAAAAAAAAAGGCAGCCATGCACCCTTCGATTATACACGTAGACATTTCATCCCTCCCCTGCCTTAACAGAGGCCATTGCGGCTGTGCGCCGATCAAGCCATGCGCATGCGCGCCGTCACCGGAAGCGGACCGGAAACGTTTATCCCTCTGCGCATGCGCGCTGACCGCTGACCGCGTCCCCTGGTGGTCAGGATGAGGAATACCCGCCCTGGAGACGGACAAGTACTGTCAAGAGGGTTGTGGTGGTTGGAGGGGGGAGGGTGAAGAGTAAAGGCAGGAGGGAGTAGGGGAAGGGCAGGAGGGAGGGGGGGAGGGGATGGGAAAGGCATGATGGGGGGTGGAGGGGGAGGGGAGGGAGGGGGGGAGGGGGAAAGGGGAAAGGGGGGGAGGATGGAGGGAAGGGCTGTGATTTGGGGAGGGGAGGGTATCCCGGAAGTGGCCCTAGCGGCGGATGGGGGAATTAAGGACATCTGCCGGGAAAGGGACAGGTGGAAACGGAGCATTATGGGAGGATGGGAACAGTAATTTATAGGTATGGGAATGGGCGGGAGGCCAAGGTAGTATAAGGAAAGGGGATAGGGATCAAGGAAGGGTGGAGCGTAGGAGGGAAGTAAAAACAACGATGGTCATGTTATCACCTGTATAATCCAAGAAATGGCAGATTTCCCCATGCCGATTAAAGGTATAGGCTACGCCGCATGTCACTGTGACAGATATTAGATTCACGAAATGGCCATGTCTGTATGCTTAAGTTCAAAGTCAAGGGCACTTCGCAAAAGAGAGAAATAAATTGGGGGACATACTCATCGGATTGAGGAGGGAAAGAAGGGAGGGAGGGAGGGAGGGGTTGGGGAGGGAGGGAGGGAGGGGTTGGGGAGGGAGGGAGGGAGGGGTTGGGGAGGGAGGGAGGGAGGGGTTGGGGAGGGAGGGAGGGAGGGGTTGGGGAGGGAGGGAGGGAGGGGTTGGGGAGGGAGGGACGGAGGGGTTGGGGAGGGAGGGACGGAGGAGTGATACTGATAGAGGCAAGGAAACAGACAGTGGGAGTAGACAGAAGAGGATGGAAACTCCCAAATGGGAGAAAGGAACAGGGTGCTGGTTTGCAGGATGGGATGGGCCATGGAGACCTGTCGGGTAAAGATTGGGAATGGAGGGAGGGATAATGGGGGTGGGTGGGTGGGGGCATCATTACCCCTTCCCAAGGAGGAAATACGAGCTGGACGATTCCCTCCAATTATCCCCCAGGATTTCCGGCATTAAACGCCCAAGATTAAACAGAATCCAAATTTATGGCCACCTCAAAAATGACCGCAGCAAAACCCAAGTCGGTTTGTTTTTGTGAACAACGGGGGAATTTGCCTCTGTGTGTTTTTAGATGTGAACAGGGGCCAGGACTGATTGGTTAATTCTCTCTGAAACCCGGCTTGGCTTTCACTGAAAAGAGTCTCTATTCGTTGTAACTTGGAGGTTAGTTACTGCTGTAGATACGCCCTTTTATAATCTCATCCACCCTGTACATTTCCCCACCCACAGGCATGAACCCTCTAAATGGCACCAGGGTTTCGCTTAGAACTATAAGAATAGAAAGGGTAGCACACTCGCCATTTTGTTTTTAGCTGGTGCCTGGCAAAACCTTTAAGCTGATGACCAGCAGATGCATGGGATTCCCACAAGACTGCAGTGAATGACCCAGTTCTATTTGATATTAATATAAAAAAACACAACTAAACTTATTATCTTTTTGTGATTAATACAATACTAAATCATAATTATTGCAGTGTGCTTTGAATTTTTGTAGTTAATGTTTTCCCGGAAGATATAGCTCTATGTATGCTTTCCCCTTCAGTGCCCCTTACTTGAACAGAATGCAACTCATTCACTGGATTGGATGGTTATTTATAGTGTTAAAAGGGTTTCCCCACAAACTTCTTCAGACATTCTCTGAATTCAATACAAGTAGAGAGTTAGTAGTTGTATAATCATAGCCTTCATTAATACCCATATCTACCATGGTCAGAAATAGCCCAGAGGCTAGAGTCTAGGACTTCAAATCCAAAGGTTGGGGTTTCAAATCCCACCCATGTCAGGGCAGTGTCACTCTTTTTAATAAATGAAGAAATCACTTTAAAAAAGCATTCATTTGGGTGAAAGAACAACAGAATGATGTCACATTCATGTCTATCCAACCATTTATTTATCTTATATATAGGCTGTATAAATGCTTATAACTCTACAGCTAATGACCTGTGTCTAATTGTAAAAAAAAAGAATTTTCCTTTTATTCAACTTTATAACATTAAGCTAAAATTGAAATATCTTTGTGTATACCAAAGATAAATGATTAGCACTGTAAAAGTTGATAATAATATTAGATTGAAGATGATTTGCATAAGAAAGAATGCAACATGGTCAAACTGCAACATGACCATCAGTAGGTTTGAACCACCAACCTTCTGATTTGAAGTCCCTCACCATAGCCACTATACCACAGTTTGCTGTAATGACTGTGAAACAAAATGCTTGGGCTGAATGAGGTTGCTATATTATGTTTGGGATGAGGTTTTTGTTCAAAACCCCCTTTCAGGGGCCTCTTGTATAACTAACATGATGATGTCACAGGGGATTCCCCTACCCTCCCATGCCCTAATTAACCAGTCTGAAGGAAATAGCAATGTACATTACATAATTATGGCAAAACTATGGGCAAACATAGGTTTTAACATGGACAGAAGTTATAATTACCATTGAATATTGCCTATAATTACCAAAAGGCCTATGTGCACATTGTCCTATGTGGTTGGTCATGTGACCTCCATTCATAAAGTCCTTTCCAAATAAGGGCATTGCCATATATGGTATGCTGCTATGCTGGGTGGGGTTTCATTTATTTCAATAACATTGTCAATTGCCATTTAGTGAGCATAAATACCAATAAAATACGACAGCCAATTGGTTTTTATCATTGGTCTGCAATACAAACTGTTGCTCATTTCACACAAAAACATATAGTTTAGGCATAAATCCAAAATATATGTCAGTGCAAACTGCAGGGTACAGTTTAAGGTTCTTACCCTGTAAGTATTATAAGTAACTATGAGACAGGGGTAGCGCCATCTAGAGAGTTCATGCCCGTGTCCCCACCCTTTTCCATACAGCAAACGAATAAGAATGAAAATAAAAATGAAAGAATGAATGCCAAACCGTACATGAATATTCGACAGATTAACCCGTAACTGGGGGGTGGGGGGGGGGGGGTGTAGTGGGCCACCCACCTACATGGAATTTTTTTTCAAAAGGTTCCACCATACCTTCAAAAATTAAATGTAATACCCTACAAAAATTAAGAAAATGTTGAAAAGTTTCATTTGGTGAACTTCGCCAACCCCCTTTTTAGGTTAAAATTATGGAAATTTTAAGCAGAAGTTCCACTCAAGGAACCTCGCCACCCCCTCACAGCAGAAGCTGGGTAGGGGCCTGGGTAGGTATCAAACTACCCAAAAAGTATGGTCACAGAATGTGCTTGTTACGTCGCTGCTTGCCTGTAAGTTACGTATGTTACATCTACAACTATGCCTCCCCACCTTTGCGCAGGCGCATGGCATGCTGGTGGCACGTGACCGCATTCTGGTCACGTGGCTTCCGGCAGAGCGCGCACGGAACTATGGGAGAGAGGTCATATATGTGGGGCTAATATCAGAAGGTGGGGGTGAGGGGTGGGGGGGAGGGGAGAGGGGAGAGGGGAGAGGGGAAAGGGGAGATGGGAGAGGGGAGAGGGGAGAGGGGAGAGGGGAGAGGGGAGAGGGGAGAGGGAAGGGACAGTGGGAAGGGGGGGACTATGGGAGAGAGGTCATGTATGTGGCTAATATCAGAAGGAGGGGGTCGGGGTTGTGAGGGTGGGAGGGTGGTGGGGGGAGAGGAGGGAAGGGGGGAGCGGGAGGGGGAAGGGAAAGGGTGGGGGTGGGGAGGTGCAATATATTCTGCTCCAGAGGTGATGCAGACAATAGGTCTACCCTGAAAGTGGGAGAGGGCCCGTGGGTGGTATGCTAGGATTAATGAGGATGGGAGGGTCAATAAGATGAGTGAATGTGGAACACCCTGACAGGATAGTAATCAAGTATACCTTCCTATATACATTCAATAGAGAATTGATTAGGGCTTAATACATGAAAACCCATTTAAGTAGTTATCATAACACTGTTCTAAGATGTATATATATGGCCTATATGTATATTATATGTCACATTTATTATTGTAATTGTCAAGATTTGGTCATATTTTATTACCCTAGTTTCAATGACAATCACAATAGCAAGTAGTTATAATTAGTCTACATCTTATCTAAAATAAACCAGATTTCAGTTCTAATTTGACTGGCTACGCCCCTGCTGGCCACCACCCCCCTGCCCACCCCACCCATTGCTCTGAGACCTAAGTGGCCTCTCACGTCGGACCGACACGTGTTGCTCTGCCCTGGAGGTGTGGAGGGGTCTCAGAGATACCCTTCAGCTCCTGCTCTCCCCCTCCAGCAGGGCCTCAGAAATGGGGAGAGTTAAGTATCAAAACATCGTACATTTGTGTGCACACTCACAATGCCTTTTTCCCCCTTTTCGTCAAGTAGGCTACAAGTCGGACCAGAGACTCGAGACTTGTCAGGAGATCTCCCGATTTTAGAATTCTCCCAATTCCACGCCTTTTGTACATATTCTCCCGATTTTTCTAGGTTTTTCTCCTCCCATTAATTTTCTTTATTTTCTAATAGAAATTTGAGAATGCCATACCAAAAATCAAGTCTAATTGGTTAAAGTCTACTGGAAAATGGTTAAATATATCTTTTATCCTCAATAATATGGAAATTAAAACCTCAAGATTTCTAGCAATCATTGGGAGGAGATCTCCCGATTCTAAGCCAACTCAACTTGAGTCTCCGATTATTTCCCACCTGAGGGGAAGGGGAAGGAGGCCCCAGGACACCCTGGGTTCCCCCTGGATCTACCCCTTATTCCATTCTGCTCCAGCTCCCTCTGACCATGGAGAGAAAAATAAGACCCTCCATGCTCTGACCCACTCACTTTTTACCCTCCACCTCTTGCCTTCCCAGGCAAGCAGCAACCTAACAGGCACGTTCTGTGACTGTACTTTTGAGGTTAGTGTATGACCTGCCCAATTCTCCTTCAACTGTGATGTCATTTAAGGTAAGGTTGAGACTTACTAGAAAAGAATGTTATAATTTTATTAATGGCCCATAGATACAGTAAATTACCGGACTATATTGAAGAACATCGTGGAAATATAACTCTACGAACTGATAGTAAAATAAAATTAAAAAAGCCCTTTACCACAAAGAATTAAGTACTGAACAGTCCTTATCATAGGATGTGTAGATTGTGGGAGAAACTTTCATCAGAAGTACAGCATATAGATGACATACATACCTTTAAGGTAATACTAAAGAAGTCAATGGAATGATCATTCATTCCCAACTGTAAAATTGTAATGATAGAACTTGCAAAACATATCATCATCATTATACTTATCATACAGTTACTAACACATATTAATGTGACTTCAATCGTCTGAAAAGCGTTTGTAAAACGAGATGATTTTGTCCAATAAAAAAAGAAAAAAAAAGATTATATTTTAGTTAAGTTAGGACCTTACCAATAGAGAATGTTATAATAACGTTATTATAAAGTGAAAGAAAAAAAATCACTATCGAAATATACATGACCGTACTTAGGTTCCACGGACAAGATTCTACCATACATGACTACTTTCATTTGAAGAAAAGATACATGTACATAGTTGTTCAATGGTTCATTTTATATTATAACACAATATTATAATCATTAAGATCTATTGTGGAAAACTATAATGGAAACATGGCTCATTTCACTATAATGAAATATCATTATGAAGACCTATTGTGGAAAACTAAAAAGGAAACAGGGACATAACCAAAAGCAAACACAAACGAAACAAGCCTTTACAAAGACATGAAAAAAGATCCGATAAATGGAAGACGAAGAGAAAAACTGTAAAACAAACACAAGAGCCAGGAATTTAAATTGGCTTATTCAGAAGGTGAGAAAATTGGCCGAGGTTCAGCTTGTTACCGCTAGGTGTTAGGTCGTTAGCCCGCCCCCCAGCCCGGTTTATTTACCCATCCCAGGCTGGTCACCATAATATTACATACCCGGGCGGTACCATAGGGGTCAAGGGTCAGCCCATAGGCACCATCCATCCCCCTGCCACCACCCCCACCTCCCACCTACCGACATGTGGGCTGCTGTCTGCGACTATGGGGTGCCGGGTGTGAACTGGGACAATACTGGGATAATGACTTAAAGGTGAAGTGCAAAGGGGAAAATGATAATCCCAAATATTGCACAAACCTCTTAATTAATGTATATTTTAAAGAGTACTAGACTTAAACTAGCACATTATGGATAATACAATAAGCTAAATAAGCTTTTGTTTGGAGTGTGAATACACTCTCACAGTTTATCTCTAAGGGCTGTGACATCATCTAGGCTCTCAGTCACAGGGGTTTGTGTGTGCAGTCACCCATAGCATGGGCCTTATCAGCCTGCCCTACAGATGTAAAAGAGCATAGAACGTCACATGCACTCAGGAGAAGCCACTGTGCAAGTTAACGTTTAAACATTAATAACTCCAATATTTATGATAAGTTAGCAGTATTTTTTCAAGATATATTTAAAGAAATACATAATAAATATAATATAAAAATTAAAATTGCCCTTGCGGTTCTCCTTTAAGCCCTATACCCACTAAGCAACTTTTACACTGTCGGTCAACTTATCAGCCATAAAGTTGGCTGATTTTAAAGGGTAGAATAAGCCGTCTTTAGCACTGATTCAGATCAAACACTATCATTTCAATATGGGATACTAACAGGCGATCACAAGAATTGGCCGATTTTACCGCCGACTGGTCAGCCGAGTGAAAGTGACCTAGTGGGTATGGGGCTTTAGTTTTTCTCTATCCATCAACAAATGTATGCACCCTACAAGCTTACTTTTAGCTGAATTGCATGTCTTTGTCTAGTATGGTCTCTTTGACTTACCTCAGAAAACCAAAGTCTGGGTTTTTGTTGCCTGCTGTTGGCATTGTATCCCATTGTATCTGCAGCAACCAAAAAGTGCCCTGTTGCACCAAAGTCATACTTATATAATACCCAGCCAAGGATATGACGTTTTTATAACGTTCTAGCAACGTTCTGGATTGGTCTTTTGTTACATTACACTGTTAGGCTACAACAATGTTCTTTTGATGACTCCCAATTACGTTGCTGCTACCAACTGTTGTGACTTTACATTGTGACGTTCTAATAAAATTCTTGTAACATTATTTATGAGGCTGATACTTCATAAGAATGTCACAATAACATTCTGTTTAGGTGTTGTTGAGACCTCACTTAATAAGGATATCACCATAATGTTCTGTTTAGGTTAGGGTGATCATGACACCTAACCTAATAAGATAGTCACAGTAACATTCTGTTTAGGTAAGGTAAAGACGTGATATAATCAGAACATCACAATAACATCCTGTTTAGGTGAAGTAAGGACCTCCCCTAGTCAGGAGTTGAGAACAATGTTCTGTTCAAGTGAGGTATGGACCTCACCTTATCAGAATGTCACAATGACGTCCTATTTTAATTTCATCTTGACCTAACCTGACCAGAACGTGATGAGAATGTACTGTTATGGTTAGGTCTCAACCTCCCAGAAAAAGAATGTAACAGTTATGTGACAATTTAGTAAGTAACAGACAAACCAAAAAAATGTATGGTCGCATAACATAACCATTACGTCACATCTTAGCTGGGTACACTCACTACAAAGGTACAAATAATCAACTTTAATAGACACTCATTTCATAAACTTGGAGAAATTAAGGATTTTATTTGGAAATTTCATAGTTGGGGGAGCATACTGATGAAAATGCTGTTCAGCTAAGAACGTTTACACTCGACGAGACCTAACCGCTGGCCCCAGTCTGGTGGACTATTTACAAACACCAGACGATGATGACAACCACCATCCATGTGGGGTTCGCCGTGAATATGACCTCTGTTGTCGACACGGCGTTAAAGCTCTATCACTCACTCACTCCATGTGGGGAGGGGGCTGAACAGACATGTCGGGAAGTAAATCTCCCTTTTTCTGTCCTTATAATGTTTAGAATTGGCAGCCACAATGCCAGTAGTAATGGAATTGGCTGAGTTACATGGGTAGAATAACTATAGGAATGTGATGTTTGTGGTGCACCCAGCTGAGCAGCTATAATCTCTGTAGAGTGCGGGTAGCTGTACAATGGATTCTGTATCGCATGGCCTCAGCTTTCATAGCCATATACCATGCACAGACGCAGGGGCGTACTCTTGATTTTCGAAATTATATCAAATGTTATTGACGAAGGTCGGAAAAGAATGTAAGTGCGAAGACCCAATTGCAATATATTTGAGAAATATATATGTTGAGCGCGTCGATATAACTTAATTTCACAAAAAAGAAAGGGGAGGGGGTCTGGCATTTACACTGAAATATTGAAATGAACAGTTAATATTTTGACTGTTGACATTATAAAGAGCTCTCAACCTTTAATACATTCCAACTGTCTTTCCCTGATACAATGAAATTGATATGGTGATGCAGATGACCATTCAAAACACACGACGTCCAATACTTTCATTCTAATAATTGGCATGAGATATTGATAAATTGTCTGATGTGTATTTTTGGGATCAGTTTCAAAGTCCATCATTCAAATATACAACTCAATCCAAAAACTAAAATATGTGCCAAAAAACGCACATAAATATCATTCATATGTTTCATTTTTGCACTGTAACAAACAATATACAATGTACAGTGGCAGATCCAGGATTTAAAAAAAAAAAAAAAAGGGGGGGTTGGGGTGTTAAGACGCTATCCTACATACAGATGCTATCCAACAAAACATTTTGTTGGATAGCATCAGTCACCTGCTGCTATCCTACATATGGATGCTAACCCATAAGGGAGTGGTGTTTGAGGATAGTGCACCCAGGGTATGGTGAGGTTTTAGTGGGTAGTGTACCCAGGGTATGGAGGTGGTTTTATGGGGGTGTACCTAGAGTATAGTGGGTATGGAATTTGTCTGCATAACGAGACCCAGGCAAGGACAAGCGGACCTTAGAGAATAGGGCTCAATATTTTGAAGTACACCCAGGGCATTGTCAGCAAAGACCCTGGGTCTAGAAAAATTGCTACCTCTCCATACCCTGGGTACACTACCCCTCCATACCCTGGATATGCTAACCTTCCATACCTGGAGTACACTACCCCCCTAAAACCCCACCAGACCCTGGGTATACGCCTTATAACCCCTGTGTACCCTGGGTATTCTATACCCCATATGCCACCTCTGTACCCTGGCTATTCTATACCCCATATGCCACCTCTGTACCCTGGCTATTCTATACCACCCATACTCTGTACCCTGGGTATTCTATACATCGTATACCCTATTCTATTTTGCATACCTTTTCCATACCCTAGGTCTACATCAACCATACCCTGGGTCCTCATCAAACGTTGGAACTATAATTATGGTGATTGAGCGTGTATGAAAATATCAAAATGAAATGCAGGCTTCTGATTGTCTGATTTGTCACTTAGCATCTCTTTGTGGCTTAGCATATGCAGTGGACGCTAAGTGAAAATTGTTTTGTCACTTAGCAGCAATTTTGTGGCTAAGCAGCTTGTGCAGCTGCTATCCTACAAAAAGATGCTAAGTGACAACATTTTGTTGGATAGCATCTGTATGTAGGATAGCGTCTTAACAGGGGGTGCTATAGAGTCTTTTCCTGACCTGGCGGTCATGTTCTAGTGGGTTTGTTTGTCTGAGTGTCGCTATGGTGTCCACAAGGCTGTGGGGGTCAGCACCTGTTATGTAATGCTGATAAGCACTGATTCTGGGCACCTTTTATTAGTGAAAAATTATTTAAAAATATATGTCATGTATGTACAAAGATGACACATATATCAGTAAAAAGACAAAGATTTGGCCTTTCAATACATATAAACAGAAATATGCAACATTGTATACATTAATAGTTATAGGTAGTCTAAAAATTTACAAAAGGCCCAAAGAGAAAATAACCCAAAGTTAGTCTGAGTAATGCCGCGTCCGCACTTGGCTGACTAACGACGGTGAATAACTTTAGTAGCCGGACGACTAAGGAATTAGTACGTCATCGGGCGACTAACTAAGTGGCTGGTGGAAAAAAAGGTTAATCGCCACGTTGGGACGCTCTTGTAGTTAGTCGCCGGACGACCAGACAAAACTTTAGTTAGTTGCCCGACGATTAACTTTTCACTGGAAGGCATAGAACGATATTAAACATGTCAAATATTTTGCCCCAAACCCAGGGCGACTAGTGGTTTGGTCGCCAGACATCACGGCGCCAGTGTGGAGTTGGTCGCCGGGCGATTAACAACCTTAGTAGTCCGCCGACCAAGGAAATCTAGTCGCCGAAGTGGGGACCCGGCATAACACTTCATGGCCTATGTCCCACAGTGGCGTGGTCTGGAAAATCATTTATTGGACAAATTCTTCCTTAATGACTTTTTGGCAGATCTTGCATTAAAATAGTCAAAAATTGGCCAAAGAAGGAGGGGGTTCGCACCCTCCTCTAAATGGGACATTGATTACTAACACTCGATGATCATAATCGTGATTATGTATAATGAGATAGTTTTGTTAATAAAAAGGATTATCCACTGAACATTTAACCTTTCAACATTGCATGTGCCACCACAATACAGACAATCATTTAATCTGTTCACCATTACACAATTTTCTTAAAGATCCCTCTGGTTTAACTTCCCGGGGATAGTGTTACTGACCCAGGGCCGATATCCCACTCAGACGATGCAAATAAATCCATAATGGCTTCAGATAATTCACTGTCACCCTACACCTCCTCTTTATTGTCGTTAAAAGTGTCCGTTATAGACTCTTTGCAAGCTGGTGCACCACTAGATTGTTAATTCTTAGACTTGAATTTCAAAGTTTAACTCAAAGACAAAGGTAATCTTCTGTGGGACAAACTAGACAATGTCAAGGTTGCTAAGGTGTACTAAGGTAACTAAGAGTTTATATCAAGGACCAACACCAACTAAAACGGTCCAGTAAGGACCATCAGCTCTACTCAGTAATAATTGTATCCCTGCTGATATTTTAGTCTCATTCAATAAGAGAATTGTATATTTTGTGAAGCAATTCCACCTGTTATGATACATTGTGCCTTGGTGGCAAATGTCCTCGTGATTTAGGCCCTATTCTGAGCTAATTGGAAGAATCAATTTTAGGCTATTCTTACGAAATAACCAATATATCAGAGCCTATTTTGTGTTGAACAAAGGACACATTGATCCAAAAGTGTTTATTGAATGCATGCAAATATATGTAAATATAATCCCTTGTCATTTTGTGTCACTGTGGATGACTGGCGTTCATATCAAACATACAAATACTTCCCTCTATGGGCAAACAATACTTTCAGTGGATATAAGCTCGTTGTGCACGTCCTGAATGATGTACCCTTCCTGCAAAGAGTCTATTGGAGGCTGTATAGTGTTCCCCACATCCTAAAACCTCACTGAGATAATGGCCCACAGTAAGAGGAGAGTTCAATTAGGTCCGGGACTCTTTTTGTACCCGGCTATTTATGTAGGTGTATGAGCAGAGGGGAGCTGGAGGCAGCCAAGGAGGATGCTTGGCCAGACTGGGGGCTGAATATGGAAAGAATAGCCTTCCCAGACAAGCAGTGACGTAACAAGAACGTTTTGTGACTGTACTTTTTTGGTTGGTCTGAAACCTGCCCAGTTGTCACATTACAAAAACGTTTTTTTAGGTGCAGTTAAGACTCATTAAAAAAGAATGTTATAGTAACATTATATTTTGGTAAAGTTGACACCTCACAAATTAAGAATGTTATGATAATGTGAAAGAATGTTACAAGAACATCACAATTATGTCACAGTGTGACGTCGCAATGTTAGGCTCTAAAGACGTTTTTGGGTGCCATCAAAATAACGCAACCAGAACCAAGTACAATGTTATAATAACGTCATAATGTCTTCATATTCTTGCCTGGGATTGGACAGGTGTGTGTGTGTGGGGGGGGGGGGGGCGTATCAAATTCATGTTTTAAGGTCACAGGTGGAGGTGGAAACATACCTTTTAATCCAATCTGTATATCTTTCAACATTTTTCTTAATGAGTATTTTTAGCACATTTTCACATTAAAAACACACATTTTACAGGAAAAGGAAGGGGCCCTCATCCCCACGCCTCCGCCTGGATCCCCCCATGATTAGAGGGAGTAACTTATAGGCAGTGCATTCTTTTTGTAATTGAATCCAAATCAAATCGAATGGAATATTTATAGAATGCATAAAGTAAATTTTGTGAGCAATGGAAAGATGTGACTGGAAAAAAACTTAGATCAGACTTATCTGGGTTACACCTGACTTACCTGAATGCGCCAGGGCCACCCCTACCTGGTGCTATTGTTAGTGCTATTGTTGGTGCAAGAGGTTGTTGAGACCGGTGCCAGCAATTATGGACTCTCAAAAGTGAATGGCCCTTCACCTGTCAATCACAATTACCTGTCTTCCCACTGTCTGGGTAGGCCCCTCTGGATGCACTGAAGGGCCCTGACAATTGCCATGCTCCACTGCATTCACTTCAATATTTCCCTGTCATTTTTTAGTATCTAAATGATTATAAAATAGGTGAAATCATACATAAATGGAAAACAATGGGTGTAAGCTAATTTTCGACATATCTTATATATAAAATGATTTAAGATTTCCTGAGAAAATATGTGAAATATGGAAATACACATATTTTCAATGTGCTAAGGGAGGAGAAGGTCCCCCAAGAAATATTAGCTGAGTACGTGTTATTGCACTAACTACCCTTAACCCAATCAGGGCCAAGTTATTTTCAGCACTTGAGAACATCTGTGTGTAAGTTGGCCAGTCAAAAATGAGTTGGCAGACCTAGCAGCGGGGTCCAGCCAAGAACACGGCCCAGTGCTTGAAGAGGAAAATATTGTTTATGATACAGAAAAGAGTATTCTTTTGGGCATAGCCGAATCTGTGTTCCATTCAGGTGGCCTTCTAATCTTGAGTCCAAAAGGATAAAAATGAATTAATACAGACTCGAAATGACCTCCACAAAATGGTACGATTCGATTCACAAAATACAGCATATCTTCATTAAAATACTATTCTTTGCCAAGGATGCTTCGCAGCCGTATTATTTCAAAGCCACACGAGTTCCGGTTATTTTCATTGGCTGGAAAGGGGGCCCTTATATGGCGTATACATACGAAGATTTGACAAATTCCATGAAACCTGAACCTGTCTCTTCCCCCAAACCACATCCTCCTCCACCACCACCTTCGGCCTGTCAGATGATACCCCTCATTAAACAAGACAAAAACCGACAACTTGAAGAAAAGGCAATAAATCAAAAGGAAAAAACATCAAATAATCCTCAAACGAATGAGGGCAAAAATGAACTTGAGGAAATCATTTTTCAAATGTCAGAGGAAAAAACCAGTGGCGTGGGCCGGGTAATAGGCTCCGATATTGTTGGGAGATTAGCTCATACATTCATAATATGTAATCTGATTGGGGCTGAAGTCTCGGGGGGAAGAGTGGTAAAAGATGGAGGCGCCTCTCTGGAATAACTCCATTTTAAGTTATGGCTTTAAGTTTTTGTAAAATAACTCCATTTTAAGTTATGGCTTTAAGTTTTTGTCAATAGCACAAAGGGGTGGGCATCTTTTATGGTCCTGAACCGTTCTTTTCCCGTCACAAATACTTGCCTCATTTCATTTATTCAAACACTACGAGGTTTAAACGCAAAACCAAAAGGGTGGAAGAAGCGGGCTTTCCCCCCGCTTTTACCGCTGGATTTCCCTAACGAGCTTTATTTTCACCAACTTTCTTAATGAAGGACTTTTAAAGACTGTTGATAATTTTCTCAGTGAAAAAGCGGCCTAAAAGAGTAATATGCCGGCTCTAAACCTATTTAAAAGCCCATTTCTCTGGATTTGACCATCCATTAAGGAGCAGATGGGGCCGAGTCTCAGGGTTCTCAGACCCAGTGCCAGAGGGAAGTCAGTGTGCACCAGGGGTAGGGAATGGGATCAAAGGGAAGGGGTTTGTTGTTGGTTTATCCAAAGCCCCATACCCACTTTCTTAACACTGACGAGTGACGGGCAGCTGGGAAAATCGGCCGATTCTTAAGGTCACCTGTAAGTATAGCATATTGGAATGGGGAGGTTTGATCTAAACCACTGCTAAAATTGGTCGATTCTACCCCTAGAATCGGCCGATTTTAGCGCCAATCAGTCGGCCGACTCAGGAATAATTGCCTAGTGGGTATGACCCTTTAGGTTTGTATAGGCTTCTCTGATACTCAATGCATAGTCATATGGCTTGCATTGACATACACTGTCACATACCTGCATCGTATGTTTTGGCTAATGTTGCAATTTGTGTTTTCTGGGTATGGTATTTCTATGCTTAAATTAGAATCACTAAACAAAAGGGTTTCCAAACCCCACCTGCGTTATCACTGTGCCAAGTTGAGTGCTTGAGATTAAACTCCAAAGGATGGATCTATTGGGGGCGGGGGGGGAACTCTCCAGGCCACCTCTAGGCCTACCTACCTTTCGGTGGGGACTTATGCCTTGTTCCCCAAGGTGATGGGTACAATCGAAAATTTCCCTTTATCTCTTTCTACTATGCCTTTTGCTTAGGGATAAACCTTTAATTCCATCTGCGCATAGCTTTGCAGGGACAAAACTTCAGATGTAACATAGAAGAAAACACAATACTTGTGTGAGTTTTTTTTCTTAGCCTTCTGTAACCATATTTTGTGAAACCTTTAGTCTACCCCTACTTGTAATTGAGTGAAGTAACCAATGGTGAAGCCACCCCCTGACCCTTACACTGTCCTTTAGCCTGGTATGTACACAGATCCCAACCCCTGACACTAACCTGTACTTTACCCTGGTATGTACACAGAAGCCACCCCATGACCTGACCCTGTCCTTGACCCTGGTATGTACACAGAAGCCACCCCATGACCTTACCCTGTCCTTCACCCCGGTATGAACACAGAAGCCACCCCCTGACCCCGTCCTTGACCCTGGTATGTACACAGAAGCCACCCCTTGACCTTACCCTGTCCTTGACCCTGGTATGTACACAGAAGCCACCCCCTGACCTGACCCTGTCCTTTACCCTGGTATGTACACAGAAGCCACTTCCTGACACTAACCTGTACTTTATCCTGGTATGTACACAGAAGCCACCCCCTAACCCGTCCTTTACCCTGGTATGTACACAGAAGTCACCCCCTGACCTTACCCTGTCCTTCACCCCGGTATGAACACAGAAGCCACCCCCTGACCCCGTCCTTGACCCTGGTATGTACACAGAAGCCACCCCTTGACCTTACCCTGTCCTTGACCCTGGTATGTACACAGAAGCCACCCCCTGACCCCGTCCTTGACCCTGGTATGTACACAGAAGCCACCCCCTGACCTTACCCTATCCTTTACCCTGGTATGTACACAGAAGCCACTCCCTGACACTAACCTGTACTTTATCCTGGTATGTACACTGAAGCCACCCCCTGACCTGACCCTGTCCATTACCCTGGTATGCACACAGAAGCCACCCCCTGACCCCGTCCTTTACCCTGGTATGTACACAGAAGTCACCCCCTGACCATAGCCTGTCCTTTACCCAGGTATGTACACAGAAGCCACCCTCTGACCCTAAACTGTCCTTGACCCTGGTATGTACACAGAAGCTGCCCCCTGACCCTAACCTGTCCTTGACCCTGGTATGTACACAGAAGCTGCCCCCTGACCCTAACCTGTCCTTGACCCAGGTATGTACACAGAAGCTGCCCCCTGACCCTAACCTGTCCTTGACCCTGGTATGTACCCAGAAGCCACCCCCTGACCTGACCCTGTCCTTGACCCTGGTATGTTCACAGAGGCCACCCCCTAACCTGACCCTGGCCTTTACCCTGGTATATTCACAGACGCCATTCCCTGACCTTACCCTGTCCTTGACCCTGGTATATACACAGAAGCCACCCCATGACCTGACCCTGTCCTTGACCCTGGTATGTTCACAGAGGCCACTCCCTGACCTGACCCTGTCCTTGACCCTGGTATGTTCACAGAGGCCACCCCCTGACCTGACCCTGTCCTTGACCCTGGTATGTACACAGAAGCCATCCCCTGACCTTACCCTTTCTTTTACCCCACTATGTACACAGAGGCCTCCCCCTGACTCTAACCGGTCCTTTACCCCGGTATGTACACAGAAGCCACCATCTGGTATGAACCAATCGGCCTTCCTATGGGGCAGGGTTGGTGGAGGGGCACTCACTCTTTGGTGGTTACTACCCACTGCCAAACTATTGCTTCTGCTTTTCGTGACTGACTGCTACTAAATTTTAGTTGACCACCCCTATTTTTGGGTGATACTGATCACCAAATCACCAACCCCAAAATCAGGGTGTGTCAATACCAGAAAACATAGAGAATCACAAAAGCTGCTCGGGAAAACTTCTGATAAAATTTCTTTATTTATTCTTTGGGAGAAATAAAGTAGCACTAGGTCTAAGTTTTAAGTATTGCCCCTATATTATTGTTCTATTCATGCGATTGACTGCCCCTCAATTTTTATATTCATCCCCCCGTTGCACCGGTCTGTTTGGCAGTGGGTACCTTTTCAAACCCAAGTGCCCCCCCCCCCTCGGGCCAGGGTACCTCAGGTAGAAAATCCCCTCTTGGCAGCCTTCAGCTCTGGGCCTTAGCCCATATATCTGTAAATTGGCTCATTATCGCCCACCGCTGGTAGCCGACGTCTGGTACTTAGAGTAACAGGCCTGCCGACACCAGCGGAACCAGCTAATGCCTGCTTGTCAAGGTCAATCGGTAAGGTCATGTCAGTGGCTGAAGGGGTGTAGACAGTTTGTATGTGGGGGATTACTATCAAATAGAAAAGTGGTTCATGTTATTAATAGTTAGATTATGAATAGATTTTCGATGGAGGGCTTGGACCAAGGAGATTAGGGGGCACAAGTTACAGTTTCTACATATTTGGGTAATGCCAAAGGGGTGAGGAGTAATAAATCAGACTAGATGGGGTTCTTTAAATGGAGAAGAACTATAGACATTTTGTGCATAGGGGACTTAATCTGAACCATGAGCCTACAAGTTAAGAGATACAATTCATCAGTGGTGGATCCAGGGGGGGCAATTGCCCCGCTGGACTGCTGGGATATTTGTTGAATAATCTACGTTTGATTCAAACAAATCTAACATTATTTATTTTCACTTTTTTATACAGGGGGTGGTTTGTCCCCCCTAGATTGCCCCCCCCCCCTAGATGACCTACTCTGGATTCGCCCCTGTTCATGATGTTTTGAAGCAGGGCACAGACAGTTGGTGTTGGTAGGCTGCAGTGCTAAAGGATTACAATCAATAGGGTAAATTTACACCCTTTACAGAATAACCTCAGAATGTGCAGTATGTTTGTTTTGAGCTATAAAACCATTATGATCTAGTCTGTAAAGAGTATCAGGTATCACAAAGCATAATGCACACAGCTGCTGGAAGTTCATAAAACACAGGACCTACTAAAAGGAATGGAGCAATGATAAAAACTTTACTTTATTGTATATATGTAATAAATCTGAGTGATGGTTCTGCCAACCCAGGACCAGACCCCACTACAAACATGGAGATGTCTGCCACCCAAAAAGCCTCAACTATAACCTAGACCAGGCATTGTGTCTGGGTGGTGTGCGGGGGCCTGTATCATAATAAACCTGACATTAGGTAAGATAGACCAGAACCAGTCATAATGGACCCAGGGTTGGTGCCCACCCAATCTGTACCAGCCACCTGCCTGTGTTACCAGGCGGGTCGATTCGGAGCCACTGATTGGGAACTTACATACTATATTATAAAGTATGACATTTGTTCATCACTGTTTTGACCCTCCTGGCCTTAATAGGTTATCACAGATTTACAAGGATTGAACATACAGGCTTAATAGTAAAACGTTAATCCAAGGGATTCACAACAAACATACATTCCAAAACCTCATACTGATAGGCGTACACTTAAAATGATTATCGGATTGTCATAGATTGCCCTAGTGGGTATAGGACATTAGAATAGTTGTGGACTATTAGTGACTGGATCTGTAACACATAAGTTCTTATTACGCCCTACAATACCTTGTCCATGAATTTGAAAAATGGTATTCACTTTCGTCAATGTTTCCCATACTTTAACTTTGTTTTAGTCAATTCGTTGAAAATCATACATCTATCACATCTTCCTCTTACTTTTATAATCAAATAACTAAAAAAAATCGTAATTCATGATGTATGTGAAACCAGGATATTAGCAGTATCTATGGCTTATTTGTGCAGTGCAACTCTCACCCACCAAAAACTACTATGTTACCCTAGCTGAACAACCAAGGGGTATGTCCCCTACATATCACATTTGCAATTTGGTTGCCCATCACCTTGCTAATGTAAATATGGACTGACTTGTACCCGGTTGATGCCATCCAGAGCCGCTGTAATCAGGTTTGGCCCAGAGCCCCTTTATTCGGTTGATTTAACACCGAAAGAGGCTGAACCCTGAGAACCCAATTAACAGACACTTCCTTCTCCCCTTCCCAATCTGTTTACCCCTAAGTAGGCCAACACTCCACAGGATCCCCTCTCAGGGAGTGTGAGCCACCCCTCAATAAAGGGGAATTTACAATAATGCCTATGTTCCATATGCCGATATTGCTTCCGATTAAAAGAATTAGCATTGAACAATAAGGTTGAATATAGACATGTTACTTATATCACTAGAAAGGTCATACATTTCCCTTTGAATGATATAATATATCATTTGAAGGGAAATGTATGACCTTTCTAGTGATATATATATTTATATATATATAATATTATATATTTATATATAATGTATGGTTTCATGACAGATTCTCAAAGGAACAAATACAAAAGTGCCAGTATCAAAATCTGTACGTGGAATCCAGGCTTAAGGGTGATTGCCTACAGCAGGGGGCACCAATGGGCAAAAGGCAAATATAAAAATGCCAAATGAATCATAGACAAGGGCCAGGATATCATCACATAAATATGTGTTCCTGTCTGGGCCCATGCTGCTTTGTGCTTCTGTCATATCCAAATGGTAAAAAATCAACACGCACTATGGATCTGATAGCACACCAGGCTAGTTGTTGTTATTATACCTGCATGGAACTGTATGCTTTGTTCATGTGTTGTTTTTGCACCATCAAAATATAGTTTCTCAATTTAACCTTCAGTTTACCAGAATTTCTAATTTGAAATATTTTGAAACTCTATCCTAGTTAATAGTTCGTCTAAAGCCTGGTCCCCACTTTGGCGACTAGATTACAAAATTCGGTGGCTACTAACGTGGTTAGTCGTCCGGCGACATACTAAAAAGTGGTGCCGTCATGTCTGGCGACTTAAGCACTAGTTGCAGTGGTTTTCTGATGAAATATTTGACATGTTTAATATTTCCCACTAATTGCCGGCGATTAGTTCAATTAATCGCCGGGCAGGGCAACCAATGTGCCCCCTAATCAGCGGCAGTTTGATGGCAACTGTGTCCCAAAGTGGCAATTAACTTTTTTGATTGCCCTAGTCTAGTTAGTCGCCCGATGACATACTAATTTCTTAATCAACGGGCGACTAATGTTGGTCACCGTCATTGATCGCCCAAGTGGGGATGTGGCATTAATGCCTACCTACAACCAAAACAATTCTGCATAATATCATAATATTTCCATCTTGGATCTACAACAAATTTTGCATCTATTTACATTTCACTATAGAATTATATTTTTTCAAATCCAGGAAAGATCTAAGTATCAATAAATGTCTACAACTAAATAATCACCTATCTGTATGAGTACTCTCACTCAAGAAGGAGGTTAGAAAAACTATGCTTTTAGGATTATTACAAAATACAAGCACGTCAGCAGTAGTATTCAAATAGGTGTTCATCTAGGCAACAGCCATACATCATGTTCCTAATTATACATATAAACATTGCAATGTGTTCCTATTGTCATTCTTGTTGGATGAATCAAGATTCTAATGGAAATCATCATCAATAACAGAGTGTCTTGTCCAGGAATTGAGACTTCCCTCAATCAATATGGAAATCAGCACCCAAGCCAGTGGCTGCTGAGGCTCATCATAATAAACATTGTAGTCTAGGGTCCATTAAGTGAATGAGAAATATGAAGTCCATGCTGATTTATACTCTGTAAACTGATATAGAGGTATAATATATACCTCAGTAAAGTGGTCGTTTTTTAGGTGTCTAGCCACATCCATGGAGGAGAAAAATGACAATGGCAATATTTTCCTTCAACAGGATAATATAGTAAGCCAAATACATGTAGATGGGTATGAACAACTTCTGATCAAGTCAATGGTCATTAAGGGACCTTCTATTAAGTACATACACAGCAAGGAGGGGAGGGGGTCTCACATTTTTGCAAATGTGCATACATTCTTATATAAATCCAATGCCTGAGGGGGGTGGGGGTGGGGGGCTCTGACATTTCTTAAAATGTGCGTACTAAATGGAAGGCCCCTAAACTACCTTAACCCTTAAATTCTTGTTGCATTTCCTGATATGATTTGACTTTCCTGGAACAATGGAATGTGTCAGTAGAATGCAATGGAATTAAGGTGGCGCTTCAGAAAACTGAGCATGAAGGCAGAATTACAAGAGACAAAATATCTACCATATTGGATTCATTTCAGTTTTTTCCTGTAAGCTTTTGGAGTGATTCGTTCTGGATATAATTGCATCTGGTCACAGAAAACCTCTTTTGCAAGGGCGAATTCTATTTCTTGGCCATCTGAATGTTGCTGAAGATTGCACCTATGTGATACTTCTAATGCAGCTTGGCGGTATTTGTTGCATCAAAGTGAAAGAAATCGTCGCAGCAATATTGTTGCAAGTACTGTTGCATATCATGAATTGGCTTTTACATCCAAGAAGCAAACATATACATGGGCCATCTAAAAAAGGGCAAACTAATGAAAATGCTGGCTAGCTGAGACATGGCGGTGGTGCTCACTGTCCGTCAGCAACCGCGACAATGGGCTCATGAAAATGCTGGTAAAGTACAAAAGTAAAAGCGTTTTGAACAGATGGAAAGTGGTCTTTTTTCAAGATAATATAAGAAGCTGTTTGACTGTATCCGGTCTTATCAGGCCCCAATCCCAGGTCCCCCAGATATCACCTGCCCCCATCCCCCCCACATCACACACCCAGATTCTATTTTATTCAGGTGTGCCCCCTGGCGGAGCACAGGAGAAGTGCACTGATTAGATTTTGTAAAGGGAAGTGGGCAGATGGGGAATATGTAGGGGTGTGCTGGGGTGGGACCCCGACCGGCCACGAGCACCAATCAAAATGACGCATGTTGCTAGCTGCTGCCCTATAGAGGCTACCCTGGCCTGGGGCAGGGTTGGAATGACTCAGCAATATTGTGGTCTATGGCTATAGGGCTGAGGTTTAGTAGAACTGACACTAGTGACTTTTAAGAAAAGGAGCATAACCAAGTCATCTGGAAATTCTGAATATCATGACAGAAGAGAGTTCCCTAGATAACCTTTCAAATAATATATGACTATAAAAGACCAAGCATAAATCAAAGGTTGCTATATATGCAGAAAGAAAAGAGGGAGAATCTTTTCTCTTTTTCTGCAATAAAATATATGTGGTCAGAGCCATGAAATATAATAGTGATTGAAATGACCTTAAGGTGAATGTTTCAACAGACACTATACATAAGTTCCTGTGATAATAAAATTATGTGATACAATCAGCTTAGCATATCATATGAGACAATTTAATAGACTATTATTGACAAGTTATACAAATAAAGCAGTGCCAGGATTGGAAATATATGAGCAGGCTTAAATGGAAACAGTCTGTATCATGGGATAGGAGAGATACTATTTTCTATTTGTCCTGAGTGAGGATTTTCCTGCACATGAATGTTTGATGGTCCCTTAGCCTCAGGACACACCCACGACTCCATTTCACAGGGAAATAAACCCGCCTTCAGCAACCGACTTAAAGGTACCTGCACCCACTTACCACCTACATAAGGAGCTTTGCACACCCTATAAACATAGCTGCCTTACTTTGGGTCCATCTGTCACTTCAGGGAATTCCTCATAGCCATCTTACTTCAAGGGGCTTGATACAAAGCTTTGACTACTAAGTAAAACACTGTGCAAGTTGTGCAAAGCTAAGATTTAGGGTGCAGGGACAATTAGATAATCCATTCTTAACTAAATACACATAATACTACCTTGGTACACAATGATACACAATTTAGATTAGATAATTGAAATAAATATTATATCTGTTGCAATGGGACAGTATGATTAAAAGGGCCAGAAGACTTTTGTAAAAGTATTTCAATGACCAATGGTGCATACCAGAGGAGTCCTTGGGTGTCTGGAACCTCTTTTGATTGTTTACAATATAAGAAAACTTGTTGAAAATCTAGAATAGAACATCCTTTAATTTATCAGCTATCATCTCAAATTTACTAGGAACCCCCATTTAATTTCAGGGCTGGTTAGACCCTAAATAAAATTTACACAAATAAGGGCAAATTTCTTCCTTTATAGTTCATCATTACCCCAGTGTTAAAGTTGACTCAGTACAGGATCAGCTGGAGAATAGACTGGGCATGTTCCAAGCCCCGCTCTAGGTGAGTCTACCCATATGCAGCCTGCGCTTGGCACTCGCAGCACCTTGGCATATGGCTCGGCTCAGCAGGGCTGCGGCTGCCCGGGGCAGGGGGCCATTTTCAATAGGATTCATTTATCTGGTCCTGATCCAGACAGGGCCCTGCCAAGCCCTGCATCGCCAGACCTAACCCCAAGTGCCGGCTCAATAATTAAGTGCGGGGTGCTTATGGCAGCCCGCCCGGCTCCCTCGACATATGTTATCGGCTCGGCCACACCACTGTCAGCATCTGCATGGATCAACCAAGGCCACACAATGGAAGCTACAGGGCAATTGTACATCAGTCTGTGGAGGCTGGGGTTGGAGGTGGCAAGCTACACAGAACTGCCTGTGAGGATTGGAGATGGGACTCGTGGCCCATTGGGTCACAAAATGCACATATCTAGCACTTCTACCATTCTGGTTCCCTTGGTGGCCTATGGACTACAGATATCAAGACAGAATTATAAGTATAGTCACTCAAAGTAGTCCAGTTCTATCTAGAAAGGTGAAAGCAAATTACACGAATCTTAGCTAGGACTTCTTAGAAGTTGCCTCACAGACTATTCATTGTTTTTTAAGATTTACCAGGTTAGAAACATGAACATTGCCTTATAATCTATTATTAGCTTTATTTAAAGGTTCTAGGTGTCTAATAACCTCAAATATGGCAAAGAATTGCTAATGCCAAGGTTAATTCACAAGAGTTAAAACCAATGAGCCGATCTAGGTTTTTTATTTGAGAATATCCGCACTTAGAAAAGCTCGGAACGCCAACCTCTTTTTTCCTACACACTGTACTTCCTGTTATCTTTTTTAGCCTTCCCTATGTAACGTGAATCTTCAGCATTAAACTATTTGTAATTCAATCCCACCATCCTTTTGTATTCATCCGCCTCTTATTTTCAGATAAATGCCAGTTATAGCTTCAGTTACCTCATAGTATTAAGGTATACAATACATACTGTGTACAAAATCACATCATACCTAGAGAAAAACAGTCACATTGAAAGGCCTCCATTATTTTTTAAGCTGTTGCAAATGACCTACAATATTAAAATGGCACATCTTTCTAGCTTCAAAGACCAATTGATAAAAGGATAGGAAAGTACATATTGGAATTAGAATTTATAAATGCTACATCTTTAAAAAGAACCACCCTACTGCACAGTATCTATGTTACAAAGCTCCCTAGTTTTCTTCAGGTCACTCATCAATAATGAACTACTTCAGCTGGTTCAGCTGGTAATGGGTGACCAACAGCAAAAGGCCATTTTACTCATATATATTTGTATTTTTTTCTGGATAGTAATTTAATTTTATGTTACTATCAGACCTTTTCAAACTGACAGAGAAAATCTAGTCGGTCCACTCAAAGATGTGTCATCAATCTTCCAGAAAAATGAGGGTGGATGTGAAGTCCTGGTGACCTTTCATGAATAAACCCTTAACCTAAGGACATTTTCTAAAAGATATCATACTCATACAAATGAATATTTATAAAAAAAATCCTCTCATTCACTACAGATAATTAAAGTGTTCCAGATGAGCACATCCTATCGGTTGCTGTGTTGACCTATTGACCTACTTCAATATGGGTTTTGAAATTGCTGCTCTTCAGGGTTTGGTGGGGATGTCATTTAGATGCAGAATAATCAGGGGTAAAATATACAGAGCTGGATGGAGACCTGGAAAGGTTCAGAGCCACCAGGAGGATATTGGAGTTTGTCGCCGGTTCCCGGACATGGCTTGATGGATGTTCATGAGACTGGCTGGCACCAAGCGCTAAGCTCCTGGATCCACATGGAAGGCCAGTACACAGTCCTGGAGTCAGACGAAAGGCCAGGTTCAACAGGGTGATGGGAACTGGTGAGAGGTCGCTGACTGATCGCTGACCGGTTACCATAGGGAATTGAAACTATACAACAGGTGGTCTTACTTACTTCTGCATGCTGAATCTTATAGTAAGGGTGATATCAATCTTTTAAAGATAAGAACAAATTTTTCAGCTTCAAACAAATGCTGAAATCATAATAAATAAATTATCTATCTCTCTATAATTCACTGACATATACATAGTTTTTACAAAAATAGAGAGGTAGAGCGGGCAAACTATGAAGTGGCTCTCCAACAATGAAGTGTTTCTTAGTATGACTTAGTTATACACATAATATTATGATTTAGGGGAGATCATGTCAGCAAATATTCAATTTATACATGTAAATGCATTACTTTTTTTACTGCAGCTTCTTACAGTCTTGATTTAATATATTGTTGTCACTTGGGCTTGTGGGCTGACCATTAGTTATCACCAACCATATGAATGCAAAATTGTATGGTAAGGTTTATCCCAAATGGTCTGACCAAGGCTAGTGAGGCCTAAAACTGCATATGGCAGTGGGAATTACCTTGGGGTAAGTTGGACCTATGGGAAAATGATTTGATTAATTCTTCACATCTGAAACCACATTAAATTTTGTTCATTTGACTACTGCTTTAAGTGTTGATGTATATGAATACCCAATGAGGATGTGGATGTGTTTCAAGACTGTGGAAACATGATTGTATAGTTCAGTATGGCCTAAACGGTCTGATCCTGGTACTGGAGGCCGATTCCTGAGGCCTGAGGCAGCATACCGCGGGGGGAATTAACCCGCGATAAGTTGGACCGACAATATTACTGCCATTTATCAGGGAAATAAGGGCAGGGGGATTCGTCAGGGGATCGGAGGAGCTGGAGGGAGGGAGCATTTACTGCTGCAGCTCAAGTGTTGCAGGCACTGACCATCCCCTTGGTGTCCTTATTCGGAAACTCGAAACCAGAGGCATTGTGGGCTAAGATGTAGTGGGCGTACTACTGTAGTAAAACCTGTCCAACTGCTGGATATAACTGTTGTGGATTTATGACTTTGTTATTCTACAGAAGGAAGAAAGTGGGATCAAGTGCTCCAGTCCATCAACCCATTTCTGCTTTGATCCATGTGGTCTGCTGTAGAATAAATGTATAGTACCCTACAAAGAAGGGTTGCCATAGAAATGCATTTGACAAAATAAATGAAAGGAAAAACAGCTGTACAGAGTAGGCGGCTGTTTAGTTAAGTGTCCTTTAAGGAATAGAAAGCTACCTGTCTAGTTTTTATCTCCCCTGCATGCCCATACTCATACTCAAAGTCTTTCTGTTTTTTCTCTCCCCATTAATAGAACCTCCCATGCTGACAGTCCCACTACCAGAGCTCTTACATTCCCCTGCTGATACCCCTACTTATCTGCACTCCCCACAGACCCAGGGCCTGTTACATCAAAGACCACTTTTCATCATGTTTGTTAACCACCCCACATAATAGCATGGCTGCAGGTGCCTTTACATCCCCAGGTGGACCCAGACCCAGGGGCCACAGCTAGCGCCCTGCAGCGGGCCGCAGGGGAACCATAAGGGGCAGGGCTATGGTTTGATGTAATATATCCCCACCAGCATACTCCCTACCAGCCTTTATGGAGGGCCCACAGAGACTGTGGATAGATGATTTGTCATACTACTTCCTCTCTTTGGATAAGCATGGGGTATATGAGCAAGACAGCATTTCTGACTGCAATTTAAGACTGCTTATAGCTTTATATACATATTGCCTGTAATGGAAAAGAACTTTATTGTAATTCATCACAGAAATAACTAATTGAAAGAGGCCGTGTCCCCCGTCACTTATATTTTTGCGTGTTGTCATTCTTTTGTAGACAGAAAAGTAGGAGACTGAATAGGAATAACTACGAAATACAATGTTTTATGCTAAAGGCATGTTTGAAATATCCAATCAAAGCACCTTTTTTTGGCTACAAGTTCTCCAAAATGCAAGCATGCATGCCCAGGGGGGGGGGGCACTTGGGCTTGAACAGGTACCCACTGCCAAACAGACCAGTAAAGTGGGGCAGGGCACCTCAAAACTGAGGGTCGGTCAACCCATTTTTAAGCAAAAAACTAAGGAAAAAAAAGGGGGGGGGGAACTACTTAATATAGAACGATATAATATATTATAGGCAATAAATTGAGACTCAGATTTATTGCTACCTTATTTCACAAAAAAAAACTTTGATAAGATCAGAAGTTTTCCTATGCAGTTTTGGTTCTTTATTTTCTATTATTGACACACCCTGATTTTGGGGGCGGGTGATCTGTGACCCCCCAAAATAGGGGGCAGTGAACTAGAATTCAGGAGCAGTCAGTCTTTTGGGAGGGTTTTCCAGATATGTAAACATAACCGTGCTTCTCTGTTTCTGGCCGAATTGTCTGTGACATCATACCATCATATCCATATCGCATAGTCTAATACCTCCTGAGCTTGTAATGTCAGACATTCTGTGCACATGGTCTATTGCCTCTACTTCTACCTACACATCATCTCAGTAACTACTGTCATGGTTCTTGATGTACCTCAGGGGGACTTGGTTAAGTAGATAATGACACCAGCTGGAGGCGCTGCCTACACTTACACACCTTACCCTGCAGCAGTATATTACACAGTCTGCTAATGCATCTGTATTGAAACAGCAGATCGTTGGATGCAGGATTCATTATATTCAATATATGTGAGACATTTTCTGCGCTAAATGAAAGTATTCTTCCGGCAATTATTCAAAATGTGATGCATCAGCATGTCTATTGTAAGCGTGGTAATGTTACTGTATTTCTAAAGTGAGTATTAAGGCTATCGTTGTAGCTGATATTCCAACTATCCCTAGATGCCAAAGGATGGTTGATACATTATTTTAGTTTGTGTCTTGTATCTTGTAATCACTTTATATTTACCCCACTTATATTAATGTGGCATTGCTTCCAGCTTTTACTCAAGCCCTACCCAAGCAAGAATATGAGAATATGACGTTATTACTACATTCTGTTTAGTTCTGCTTTGGTTTTTGTTACATTTTTTTGATGGCACCCAAAAACGTCTTTAGAACCTAACATTGTGATGTCGCACTGCAATGTTCTTGTGACTTTCTTGTAACATTCTTTCTTGTTAAAATAACGTTATTATAACACTCTTCAATAGTAAAGTCTCAACTCCACTAAAATATAATGTTATTATAACATTTCTTTTTAGTTAGTCTCAACTTTACCCAAAATAACATAACTATTATGTGAAAATTGGGCAGGTTATGGACTAACGAAAAAAGTATGGTCGCAGAACATGCTTTTTACGTCGATGCTTGCCTTGGTAATACAATGAGTCATCCAGAGCAATGTCAGTGGCTATGTTATGATACACTCTGGTATATCTATTCGCATATATATCTCCAGAGAATAATGGAAGAACAGCCAGCGAATTGGCATGCCATACCCATATCATGGCTCCCCCACATGGACATATCAGTGGTGGCCTAATAGGGAGGGCTTCCATGTCCAGAAAAGACCGCCAGGGATAGATTCCCAGAACTGGAGCCAACCTGTAATAATACTATAGATTTATGCATGCATATTGTGTAATCTTCAAGAGGCACATATTCATACAATACACAGAGAGATGTAATCCAGTGGGTAAAAAACAGAACAGAGCAGGTCCCTTTTGTTTTGACCCAGACACCGAGCCAAACATGTGACGTTATTATATTGTTGCAGCAACATTCTTGTTTGGTTCTTGTTTCAATATTTTGATGGCTCCCAATAACGTTGCCTCAACGTACTGCTATAATGTTGTGCTGCAATTACTATAACATTCTGGTTATGTTCTTCAACCTAAACAGAATGTCCTTATAATGTTCTGTTTTGGTTATGTCCTAACCTCACAAAAAGTAATGTTATGATAGCATTTTGATTTGGTGAGGTTTTTATATGGCCGTATAATTTACTCTTTCCTCTAGTAATTGTGCTGCTTCAGCAATTTCATAGACATGTTGCATCTCTTGCAACGGAATCAATTTCAGGTATCTTGACTACTATAGATGCTACACTCCTGAACTCGTGCGCAGTTTGGGTCCACTATCAAAAGAAGTTAGGTGCGTGATGGTTTCTTGAACATCCTAATTCAAGACACTACCTCCTTCTCTTCTCGTAATCATCATATCTAGGAACCACTATAAGGTAAATCAGAAACAGCAAACACCCCTCTAGCTCGGTCCCAACGTGGGCACGCCAATACACAGTCACACCTACAAACCCCAGGGCCCTGATGGGGCTTTCTATGACCATACAAGTTCCGTGCATTCAGATTCCCCTCTTGCCCCTCCCCCTCCGAGGCCCCTCCCCCTCATCCCCATCCCTCAACTCATTACCCACACTCAACCAAAGAGCTATTTCTTGTATCTCTACTATTGGCTGCTGAGTGTGGCACTTATTTAATTCAGCCTGTGTCGGCGGGTGAGGGGTAGGACCCCTCCCCTTGGAGGTGGGGATTAAGGGGGTGAGGGTTAGGACCCCTCCCCTTGGTGCTGCGGATTAGGGGTGAATAGTGGGGGATGGATGAGCCCAATACTCTATACAGGAGGTGAGAATTATGGAGAGTGTGCCCGTGAGGACGGGAGGCAATGAGAAATAGAGAACTGCAGACAGTCACTGTACTACAGACAGTACCTCGCTGCGTGTCATGTGGAATACCAACCAAGGCAAGCATCGACGTAACAAGAACGTTCTGTGACCGTACGTTTTTGGTCAGTCTATGACCTGCCCAGTTTCAATGTCACAGTGACGTTATTTGAGGTACTGTTGAAACTTACTAAATTTTTTTATAATAATATTTGGTTCTTGGTATGTTCTTTTGATGACTCCCAGTCACGTCGCTGCATCCTACTGCTGTGATGTTGCACGGTGATGTTATTACAATGTTCTGCTTATGTTCTTCAACCCAACCCAAACAGAACATTACTTACTTACTGCTATGGGTTGGTCCTAACCTCACCAAACACTAACATTATAATAACATTCTGATTCAGTGAGGTTTAAATCTCACTATCAGTAATGTAACAGCTTTGTGCCATCTTGTTAAGCAGCAGACTAACCAAAAATGTATGGTTGCAGAATGGTTCTGTTATGTCGCAACTTGGCTGGGATGCTAAAGAGCTGCGGGGAGCCTAGAATGCATATAAAATGCATATGTAATCAATGGATGGCCCGCTAGGGTTCAATAAATGAAAAAGCACATTCCCAGTCTTTCATTGTGTTGACGCTCTGAATTTCAGTATGCCAATGACTATGCTACATACGGATATGTGGAATCGGAGCAGAATGTGTCGAACATTTCCCCTCACAAATGGGTGCTGCGGAATCTTCAAACCATCCTGAGTCATGTTCTCTGAGGGCCCCAGCTGACAGATGATCTGACACTATCTGACACCGGCCGTCTGCTGGGTGACAGAGGGGTGTTTTCACTGAGGCGGGCCCTCTGATACCCCCGACCCTATATAGACTCCTCATACCCCCTACCCCTAGTCCCCAGGGATGTACAAGGACCGCTGATTTCCCGGGCCCGGCATATCCCTGATACCCCAGCCCTACAGACCTACGTAACCCCCCTTTTTTTCTTCCCTTTTTCCCCCTTTTTTCTTTTTTTTATTGGGGGGGGGGGGAGGAGTATTGGACGATTAAACTGGTGGGAACCAATTGGGCGATTAAACTAAAATTCTGGTAGTTTCGACAATTTTCAGCCGTTCAGATCTGGTCATTTTAACCATAGCTGGTCGAAAATGACCAGAAAGTGTGGAGATTCGAAGAGAAAAATAACAAAAATTGACTGATTGCTTTCTAAATATCGGACAATGTCGGATATTGGTCACTGGTGAATTCTTAATCAACCAGAATCTTAGTTGCATCGCTCAGTGAGTGCCAACCTTGAACCTCTTGTTATTTAAACTAAAGGGGGGAACCCATTAAGCGATTTAGCTATAGTTCTGGTCGTTTCGACCAACTTTAATTGCTAAATTCTGATTGTTTTGACCAGTTCTGGTCATAAACGGATAGAAATAGTGTTCTCACTTAGCTATTTGACCAAATAATCAAAAAATAACTTGCCAAATATCTGACAATGTTAGATGTTTGTAGCTAGGGATACCCTAATCGACCAGAATTACAACTAAATCGCTTAATGGGTTCCCCCCTTACCAGAACTAGCCACTAACGACTAGAGCTAGAACGACTGCAACTAGTGTTCCCATTGAACAATTCGATCAGAAATCTACCAAAAAATGTCGAAGCACTTGCCAAATATATGACAATATTGGGTATTGATCGCTAGTTATGTCATAATCGACCAGAATCTTAAGGCAATCTGCCACATACCGATTTTGATGCTGCCGATTTTACATTTGGTTGATTTTGTCTGAGAATGAAGCCATACATCATAATTTTATACCATTTGAAAGAGAATCGTTAGACGTTTATAATGATGTATAACATTCTTATATTGGAACTTTATTCCCACTGCCGATTTTTTAAATCGGCAGCAAAATAGGCATGTGGAATACAGGCTTAATTTTAGTTGCATTGCTCAATGAGTTCTCACTCGTAAGCACTAGGCGATTTTATTGTCGACCAGCCACCAGTGATCAATATCGGTCAACAATGATAATTATTGTCAACTCATGAATTTGGTGATTTTACCTTTTTGCATACCCTGATGGTCGTGGATGGCAGTGGTTGGTTTATCACCTATAGTTTGTCTGGGACCTAAATCTCCAGGCCCGTAACTAGGTGGGATGGCGGGGGTGGCGTCCCGCCCCCCACCCACAAAGGAAATTTGTTCAAAAACGTCCCTACTACAATTTAATGTAAATACCCCTAAAATTAGTAGGAAAATATTGAAAAGTTCAACCTTTACTACTCGCCACCGCCCTTTTCAAGTACAAATGATTGAAAATGTAGGCAAAAGTTCCACTTGTGGAACCTCGCCTACCCCCTCTCAGCAAAACCTGGGTACGGGCCTTCTTCTCCCTGAGAGCCCCAAAGGGGGCACTGGATCCCGTTAAAGATTGCCCTACACAAACACCTCCTTGGGGTCTGTCTCCAGGAGCAGGGTCTCTTTCCTCCAGTGTCCCCCACCCCCTGGTCTCCAGGGGTTACAGGAGCCCTCAGTGTACCGGGGGCCGCGACAGGAGGTTCTGACAGGGTGCTAACAAGGATCCAGGCCCGTAACCAGGGGGGTAGCGGGGCTGGCGGGCCACCCGCCCACAAGGAAATTTTTCCAAAAGTTCCACCTTTCTTTCCAAAGTTTAACGAAAACAGAAAACCCTAAAATTAGAAGGAAAATAGGGCTTGCCATCTCCAATTTAAAGTTCAAATTATTGAAAATTTAGGCAAAAGTCCCACTTGTGGATCCCCCCCCCCCCTCTACAGCAAAGCCTGGGTACGGGCCTGCAGGGTGGTGGGGTGGGGCTTCTGATTCACTCGTATTTAATCCCAAGTGTCTATGATTTACAGACCTACATTGTGACGTTAGTTAAATCACATTAAATCTGCAAAAAGACTTGCAAAACTGTATCCGTCATAATTATAATAGATCCTCCAAAGGGTGACGTACCATGTTTATGTCACGTTGTTTTTCGTTTTTCGTTTAGATTTGTTAGTATATTTAAAAAAAAAATTTCTTAATGAGTATACTATCTTACAATTTAATCAATTATTATCTTACCATTTACCAAACTGTACAATTTTATTCTCATATATGGTTGGGTAGATAAGAAATACGTTGATATATCGAGATGTGGTGTGGAATCTGAGACTCACTAACATTATGATTTATTATGCGTATTTTACAAGGGTACATCTTGCCAAGTGTAATATATAACTTAGTGATATTTCCTTGATAGTTTCCTTCCTAATCTTTTATTTGGCAAGTTATTGTTAAATCATTTTGAAAACGTATCTATCTGCCAGGTAAAAAACGCGCGCAAAAATTACCAAGGAAAACAGAAGTTGTATTCAGAATGACGGCATCTTGTAACGTCTGGTAACACGATTCTCAAAATCATGCGTCAAAAATGAGACAAAACTCTAAGGAATCCCAACCCCCCCACCCGTCACGTGTTTGTATGTGTATTTAAGGTCAACCCGATAGTGTGGGGGGCAAGTGGAGACACCTATGGGGGCTGGGGAGTTGGTATAAAGCAATAGGCCCTATGCTGGTCCCCTCCTGCTGCGGAACTACTCAGGACATCCCGCTTTTCTACAACATGTGGCGGAAAACATGGATTTTCTTAGCTGTTTCTCATAATTATATACTGGTTTTCTAGTATGTTATAGATCAGGGCCACAGGTATCCAAAACTATCAATGTTTTCTCTGAAAACTGATAATGAAAGATACAGGGAAACATAAATTAGGACTACTTTTCTGGGCCACTGGGTATCAGCAGTAGATTATCAGTGTAGTAGGCGCCGGGAACTTCCGTGGCTGCTGGTGCCTGGCATATATGTACACCTATAACCTATGGCTGGTTCCCAGTGGCCCATAAAAAATGTTTTCCTCCTATATTACAATTGCTAACCATTGAACCAATGCACAGGATGTCCTTATTTTGGAAGGTGTCTCATGAAATAATCGATCCCACAATGCCAGCCGGTAAAGGGTCTATGGCAGCCTCCAGGTCTCACGAAACTAATTGTTTTCCTGTATAGTTTAATATAACTGATCCTGAGGAAAAAAATATTCAGAACGTTGACCCACATGAAATTGACTCAGAAACTTATTGTGGCTTCTTTGGCACACAAAATATCAAAATTTCAGGGTAGGTTGACCCTGAAAATTTTGAGCAAGCGTCCCGGATGTTGACCTACCCTCATTTTGGCACTTTTGCAGCGACCAAATTCATGGAGCACCGAGCCTATTTCAAAAACCTACTGACATTTTCTATAGTCACTGCATCATGGATTCTTTTTAATGAAATAACTCAGAAATGATTAGGGGTGTCCTGGGAATTTTCATTCAATTCTGTCAGTTTTCTTTATTTCATTATCAGCCACTCAAAGCCAGTCATTCCCTTCACCCCGGGACAGAAAGGTATATGACACTACAGATGGCGCCACAATTAGTTACGTGAGACCTATAGGGACAGCGAAGATTGCCTTTTTTCTCAATAAACCCATTTTTTCATAACTAGCACCTGTTTTCAACAATAATATCCAGTTTCAGCATCATCACATTGCTTTAACCTACCAAAGGACTGGTTTTCCTAAACCTCTACCCTTAAGAATTCAGCAGTCATTTATCGCAGTCTGACACCACCGCCCTCACATCACCTTCTTTTACAGAAATATTCACAGCAAAGGCATGAAAATTGGTAGAAATGTTCCTAACCCATCACTGAGCAAGGAACAGGAGCCACTTAGATAATTGTGAAACAAGTTTGCGAGGAAAATGGAAGAAAAGTGCAAAAATTGGGTGTCAAAACACAGAAAATTATAAAAATTTGCCTTTTCTCCAGATTTTTTTTTGAAAGTTCTGAGAAAAAGACACTCTAAGGGAATTATTCTAGTTTCAACATGTATAAACACCACACCTTGCAACTTTGAGACAGTTTGAACAATTTTTTAAAAGTTTCAACCTCATTCATCCATTTTCAGGGACCAGCACTAGGCCAAAAGTGACACTTCTGGCCATTATGAACTAGCCCCAGTGAACAAGAAAAGGTCTGAGATGACATCAAATCAGCCATGTGAGAAGGGAAAAGGGTCAAAATATCTGTTTCAGGGAGATTTGGGAAGATAAGCAGATTTAACTGATTTTAGAATGACGATCAGTGCTAATGCCTATGTATTTGACCAATTCCCCGAGCTTCGCTCTAAAATTTAAAAAAAGGACGCAACAAGGAATTCCTTCACCAAATCTTCTAATTTGAGCTTAAATGACCTTAAAAGTTAGTTTTTAGAACAAAAGAAATAATTTGGATTAACTTTGCAATATTCTCTATAGGTCTCACGGAACTAATTGTTTTCCTGTATAGTTTAATGTAGCCTAGGAGGGGAAAACAAATATTCAGAATTTTGCGCCACCTCAGATTGACTCATTTCCCAGTTGTGACCTCTTTGATACACAAAATATGTGAATTTCAGGGTAGGTTCCCCATCAAAATCTAAAGCATGGGTTCTAAATGTGGATGTACCCTCATTTTGCCAGTTTCGCAGCAGTCAAATTCACAGGGCACAGGGCCTATTTAAAAATCACACGGACTCCTACCAACAAGCAGAGATCAAGCATTCATTTTTACCAAACAACTCACAAATGATAGGGGGTATCCTGTGATTTTTTATTCAGTCCTGTCAGTTTTCCTTATTTCATTATCAGCCACTCAAAGCCAGTCATTCCCTTCACCCCGGGACAGAAAGGTATATGACACTACAGATGGCGCCACAATTAGTTCCGTGAGACCTATATAGAGAGCGAAGATTGCCTTTTTTCTTAACAAACCAATTTTTCTATCACTCACACCTGTTTTCAATAAAAATGTCCACTTTCAGCATCATCACATTGCTTTTTCCTACAAAAGGAGGGCTTTTCCTGAACCTCCACCCATAAGAATTCACCTGGCATTTATCACGGTATGACACCACCGTCCTCACATCGCCCTCTTTTAGAGAATATTGACAGCAAAGGCATGAAAATTGGTAGGGATGTTCCCATCCCATCACTGAGCTAGAATCAAGAGCCATTTAGATAATTGTGAAAACAGTTTGCAAGAAATATTGAAAAAATATTGAAAAATTGGGCGCCAAAAGACAGAAAATTCTAAAAATTGCCATTTTCTTCAGAATTTTTGTGGAAAGTCCTCAGGAGAAGACACTCTTATGGCATTATTCTAGTTTCACAATGTGTAAAGACCACCCCCTGCAACTTTGAGGCAATTTGAACTATTTTTTAAAAGTTTCAACCTGGTTCATCCATTTTCAGTTACCAGCGCTAGGCCAAAATTGACAGCTCCGCCAGCTCAGACGAGCCAGAGGGAACAATAAACAGGTCTCAGATGACTTAGAATTGTCCATTTTAGAAGGAAACAGGGTCAAAATATCTGCATCAGTGACATTAAGGAAAATAAGTAGATTTAATTGACTTTGGGGTGACATTCAGCACTAACGCCTATGTATTTGACCAGATTTCCTGAACTTTGGCTTAAAATCCCAAAAAAAGATGCAATAAGGGAATCGTTCTCCATATCTTCTAATTTTAGGCTATTTTACTGAAAAAGTCAATTTTCAGGGCCAAAAAGTCCTTTCAGTTGACTTTGCCATATTCACTATAGGTCTCACGAAACTAATTGTTTTCCTGTATAGTTTAATATAACTGATCCTGAGGAAAAAAATATTCAGAACGTTGACCCACATGAAATTGACTCAGAAACTTATTGTGGCTTCTTTGGCACACAAAATATCAAAATTTCAGGGTAGGTTGACCCTGAAAATTTTGAGCAAGCGTCCCGGATGTTGACCTACCCTCATTTTGGCACTTTTGCAGCGACCAAATTCATGGAGCACAGAGCCTATTTCAAAAACCTACTGACATTTTCTATAGTCACTGCATCATGGATTCTTTTTAATGAAATAACTCAGAAATGATTAGGGGTGTCCTGGGAATTTTCATTCAATTCTGTCAGTTTTCTTTATTTCATTATCAGCCACTCAAAGCCAGTCATTCCCTTCACCCCGGGACAGAAAGGTATATGACACTACAGATGGCGCCACAATTAGTTACGTGAGACCTCCATGCCTGGGAATGGCCGGCGGTGTCTCAGATAAAAGGTCCCCCCGTATTTACCTGTGGGACCCCCCTTCAGGTCCTGTTTCACCCCTCTCACCTCTCCCCACCAGGGGTGAGAGTGTCTGATACCCTCCCCCGACCGTCGGAAAACACAGCCTGTTTTTACCAGACACCCATGGGACGGAATCACTGCTGTAAGGCCGACGGGAGGCGAGAGGAGAAGGGGAGTGCAAACTGTTGGATCCTTTCTGTGGAAATTCTTTGATAATTTGTTAGGGTTGTTTCAGAAAATTTAGTCTGTCAAAATGTTGCTTGAAATAGAGAAGTTCGTGGGTGCGTCCCCTAAATCCATGAACAATTAAAAAAAAGAAGAAGAAATATCGCCAACATTATAAAGTACACGTTCCGAGCTTCATTCATCTGTTGTTTTACCACAAATTGCCAAAAATAAAAGCCTATATATATATCTCTATATATCTATATATCTATATATATATATATTTATATATTTATATATTTATATATATGGGTCTTGTTTTAACTATTATAAGATACATAAAGCGCTCCCAAATCATCAGAAATCACGGGGCTGTTTTTACCAGACACCCTTAGGACGGAATTACTGCTGTAAGACCGACGGGAGGCGGGAGAAGAGGGGAGTGCGAACTGTAGGATCCTTTCTGTGGAAATTCCTTGATAATTTGTAAGGGCTGTTTCAGAAAAATTAGTCTGCCAAAATGTTGCTTGAAATAGAGAAGTTCGTGGCTGCATCCCCTAAATCCACGAACAATTAAAAAAAAAAGAAATATCGCCAACATTATAAAGTACACGTTCCGAGCTTCATTCATCTGTTGTCTTACCACAAATTGCTAAAAATAAAAGCCTATATATATATATATATATATATATATATATATATATATATATATATGGGTCTTGTCTTAACTATTATAAAATACATAAAGCCCTCCCAGACCGTCAGAAAACACAGCCTGTTTTTACCAGACACCCTTGGGATTGAATCAATGCTGTAAGGGCGACGGGAGGCGAGAGGAAAGGGGAATGCAAACTGTAGGATTCTTTACGCTGACATTCTTTGACAAATGTAGGTGTTGGATTCAGATAATTGTGTAAAAGTTTACATCACTATTTAAGAAGAAATCTAAGAGGATCGCGGGTGCGGGCGTGACCCCTAAATCTAATACTTCTTTTTTTTCTTTTCTTTTTAAATAACTTTTTGTCCATATCATTCTATCAAAGTTCTATGTTACATTCATACTTTGTTTATCTATAGCAAAGATGTCATCCATTATTGTTCATAAAGTAGATCTCCTGCATGACTACATATCATTACTTTGCCCGAAGATTCTTGTAAAGGGGGAGATGGAATGGGTAGGGGGAAGCCCAGGGTTCAGTGACCCGCCAACTACCACCTTTTGATGGAGACTTGAACCCCACATTGGGAGGGACAAATACGTCCTGCATGCACGTGTGTATGCGTGATGTTTTAGTGCTTACTCAGGCAAGCAGTGACATAACGATCACGCTCTGCGACCATACTTATTTGGTTAGTCTGTAACCTGCCCAATTTTCATGTAACAGTTTTGTTATTTTAGGTAAAGTTGAGACTTACTAAAAAAGATAGTAACAATACATTTGAGTGAAGTTGAGATCCTACTAATAAAGAACATTATAATGAGGTTATCATAATATTGTTAAAAAACATTACAAGAATGTCACAATAAAGTCACAGTGCAACATTGCAATGTGAGGTTCTAAAGACGTTTTTTGGGTGCCATCAAAATAACGTAATTAGAACCAAAGCAGAACTAAACAGAACATTATAATGAAGTTATAATTACATCAAATTCTTGCCTGGGTACTGTATAGATATATATTGGCACTCTCCTTTTGTGAAATCCTGTATCCACCCCTTAGATATGTAGCTCATAGAAAGACAAACTGATCTCCGAGTATGATTTGGCCAAAAGCGTTCAATATCACTCATACCTCCGCCGGTCCCTGGGCTCCGTCAGCCCCCACCAGGGCGGCGCTACAATCACACCCGGCCGGGGAGCGCCCCCTATATACCACAAACAGGGGCCAAGTGGGGGCAGACCAAAAACGGGGTGTTTTTGCCCTGATTGCCAACAGTGTCCCCCATTGGGTGGGTATTGGTGGGATTTAGGACCTATATCGTGTCCCATACTATAGTATGGACTCCAGGGAGAGGACATTTGTTCTAATAAAGGGGGGCTGAGGGGAGTAAAAGTCTATAAAGGCGGATACATTGGGGAGGGTCAGGGCTGCTGCTGCAGCATGGGAGGCAAGTTGATATTATGAAATTGCTCTTTTATTACTATGCACTGTGCTCTGTTAAGGGAAACTCCTGATAGTGGACATCATGTGGCCCTTAGTCTAATGGCGGTTTTTCAAACGTCGGCAGATGGAATGGAGGTTATGAATGGGTTTTATTTGTGTAAAGATAGTCAGTCACACGCATATATACTATATCTGCCTACACATATATGCTACCCACTATAGCCACACCTAGCTAGATATCAAAACTATTAAGCCCCATACCCACTAGGCGATTTTACTGTCGCTGGGCGACGGGCAACTTGGAGAATTGGCGGTGGAATTGCCGAGCGACTGCACATCATGGAGCTACTCCCGTGGGTATCAAAACTGTGGGTTTATAAATAACACCCCTTGTAGCCAAAAATGATCAGAACTGATTGAAAAAGACCAGAATAAGTGTTCCCATAGGGCGCTGCAACCATGAACTTAGCAAAAATAGCCAACTACTTGGAAATATTTTTATCGATGTTAGGCGTCATTAGGTAGTGATCTGTGTTTCAACCAGAATTTAGATCACATCCCTCAATGTGTAACCCCTTTAGAATGAACCTCATCCTGGTTTCTGTCTCCCAAAGAACAAGAAACAGTGGGCAAGTAGTTTGTCCTTATCTGATTCCCCCCACCCTCAGGCCCTCCCCTCCTGAAGCCCTCTCCTCCAGTCCCCACCTCTTACCCCTGCGTCCCCTCCAGGTGAAGACCCCCACCCCTCAGGTCTTACCTTTCATCACCATGGAGACGGACCTCCAGGGTCTAGTGTGTGAGATGGCCACCAGGGGGTGACCTTTACGTCTGTAATTAGTGATGTGAGAGTTGCAGAGGGCACAGACAGCAGCCCAGGCAAGCAGCGATGTAACGGGCATGTTATGCGACTATACCTTTTGGGTCAGTGTAGTAACATGCCCAATTTTCATGTAAAGATTAAATTATTTTAGGTAAAGTGTAGACTTACTAAAAAAGAATGTTAAAACAAGGTTATATTTTAGTGAAGTTGAGACCTTACTAATATAGAATGTTATATTAATGTTATTATGCTGTAAAAGAACATTACAAGAATCTCATGATAATGTCGCAGTGTGACGTTGCAATGTTAGGTTCTAAAGATGCTTTTGGGTGCCATCAAAATAATGTAACAAGAACAAAATCAGAACTAAACAGAAGGTTATAATAATGTTATAATAACGCAATATTCTTGCTTAGGGTGAGAGTCGCAGAGGGCACAGGAAGCAGCCCAGGCAAGCAGCGATGTTACGGACATGTTATGCAACCATACTTTTTTTGTCCTGTTAGCCTCTGTTACTTGTTTTATTTTCATGTAACAGTTACATTATTTCATGTGAGGTTGAGGCTTAGCAAGACAGAATGTTATTATAACATTATATATGAGTGAATTTATGACCTTACCATTACCAGACTTAATTATAATGTAATATCTATGTGAAATAACATAACCAGAATGTTTTAATCAGGTCACAGTGTAGCGTTGGGGGTGCGGAGGTGCGCGCCCCTCCCTTTTTCTGGAAAACTTTGCATTTTAGTAATGTAAAACTCGACCAAAAAGCAATTAAGGAAACAAATTCTAATAGCGCACCCCCCCCTTTCAAAATGCTGGATCGACCAGTGAATATCCTAGTCTCTTCTTGCAGTACAAGTAGAGATTAGGGCTCACAAGGTACCCAAAGAAACTGAGTATCATTACGGTAATCCCAGACCACACAAGAGGCCTGACCACACAAGACGCCCGGGCTCCTCTCCCAAACTTGTCTTACAAAAAGGTCACAATGCCCCATGCAACGAATCCAATCCCCATCCCCACTCGATACTCTTTCCACAATCTCACTCTCCAGCGGATACCCTTTCCACAATCTCATTCTCCACCCGATACTCCTTCTTCCCAAGCCTCGTTTTGAGATGAGGTAGGATTCCCCGCGTCACGTGACCACGTTAAGGTGACTCTGAGGCCGCCCAGTGTCATGATAATACCCGCTGTAATACTGTACTGAGAAGGGTCGTGTCGTAAGAGGAGACTGAATTACGAAATTGCGTAGAATTGGATAGGTTAGGTGGAATATGAGAATCTGTCCACCTAAAACCTCATGATTTGGGTGGATGTCATTTTGAATGAATTAATAGGATTTTCCATTTCACGTCACATTAGAATATCCAAGTTTGATGCAAACTGTAAAATGTGAACGTGTAAATACTTCATGAGTGTTGTAATAGATCTTAACACCAAGGGGAACCTTGAATATTATTGCGAATGAAAGCCTTTAAAGAAAAAGTATTAACTGAGAAAGCCATTTTAGGATATTTCATTGTGTGGTAAGTTTCATAATGATTGCGAATTAAAGTTGCTGTGCTTTGACACGTAGTATATCATAATATCTCATCCTGAGTTCTACCTGATGAGTTTAAGACATACCTCTTTAATTTAAGCGTGATTGGAAACACTGTAGGGGGTGAGTGTCAGGAGCCCCCCATGGCAAAGGATCGTCCTCTTACTTTTTCTCCTTTCACTCAGTGGATATATAAATGACGCCATTCAAAGAATTATATATAAGCACTGAATAATAATTCGCCATCTCAGAAATGTGTTCTGAAGAAAACACATCCTATAACACGGACAAAAAGAAACAAGAGTCGTGATACTGGATGCCCACGCTGCCAATAGTTGCACTTGGTTGTCGACGACAAAGCTGAAGATTACTGGCGCCATTCTGACGGATGACTAGTCACACTAATTGCTGATAAATTAGCTTGAAAAATCAGACATTTCTGATATTTTGCCGACAATTGGCTGTAAATCGTCAACGACAAAAATGTGACAAATTACAGCATGTTGTTGACAAATAAGAGCAACTAATCGCCCCGGGGGGATGCGGCATCACCGACCCACCTGTTGTACACAGATAGAGAGAGCTACTTTGAGTATAGTAAAAGCCTGTATTTCAATAAACGATTGTAATCCCGATTTCAACAATCGCCTGTGCGATAAGAAATTAATCATGGACATGCTGGACATCATTCAACTGGGTTTCCAATTCTCTTTCAAACTGTATGTAACATGCGTTATCTTTTGCTATGTTTCTGGTGAAAATTATTGAATCAACAAATTGCTGGTAGTCAGAATGGCCCAGTAGAATATAGGCTTCAGTCAGATGTTGTCCTTACTTGTAGACCTCAGCTTACCTCGCTTCTCACCCAGACAGAGGGTTTTATCTCATTAACTGTCTGCTATACTGAGAGAATACCTGTCTGTCAATCCCTAGCCAGGAGTCAGTAACTAGGCTGTATTCTGAAACAGTGGGCGTTCTATTGCGATTCTGGAGTTCACTCTTAGATCCTAAGACATGTTGGTTCAAAGGTGGCCATCTTAGTGTCATAATATCTTAAGATGCTACAGGAGATGTTAGTTAGGAGCAAAAATCAAACTAGATTTAGAGGACTTCTTATCTTACCAAATGGGTTCCCTATGTCAGTGGAAAGGAAGGATGACATGGGAAGCAAAATATCTTTGGATCATTTTGTGACAAAATTTAAGATATGATGACTGTCATATGAAGATTTAATTGGAACAGCCTCAAGCCTTTGGGTACTGGTGTATAGTAGGAGGATGTTGTTTTACTATTGTTTGGTTGAAGATGGTTGTAGGTTCTTTTTGAGAATTGATAACATTGATAAAATGCCTATGTAGAGCGGTAATTACTCATAATCAGACAGTCCAACGCCTGTGTGAAAGACCATAGTGTGAGTAGAAGATGATTTTCAAGGGGTTTCAATGTAGACTGAATTGATAAAGGACCGACTTTGAGAACCTTGTCTGATTTATCAAATTGAATGATGTGCTGTAATACCGAGTCACATAAGGAATATGATGGCATATCAAGGTTCTACTAGGACCTATCTCGATGCGTACAAAATGTATTTCAAAATAAGATCATTATTTTACATTTTCTCAAAAGATTGATATTAATAATTATCATTTATTGAACATTCTTTTCCACCTATTAACCACAGTCTTCACAACATCATACAGCGTCATCTGAATAAAGACATAAGATAAGGATTCTTCGGTCTATGATAAAGGGGGGAATGGTCAGAAAATGATGAAAGTCAAATCTTACCTGTCTCTTTCCGATGCTTGCTCACAGGTAGTTTAATTCCACGTGGACCAGTAGATCCTACAAGAAAAGAAAAGAGTCAGTTTTAATAAATGAGAGATCTTTATAACAAATTTATATTCTAAGGTATGAAAATGCCTGATAGACCTTCGAAACCTGTTGGAATATTCGGCCTTTTTATCTCCATATATACATTTATATAATTATTAGTTTAGATAAAAAAAAGACCTGAGGAAATATGCAGATGAACCGATCATTCAAGATCTTTAAACCCATTTTATTCAATATGCAATAAGAAAGTATGAGCAATAAGAAAGTATGAGGTTTAATAGAGATGTCCAGCTGGTGGTCAGGACCATTAGTATTTAGAACATTTTCTTATGTTATTTCAGGTATTACGTGTCAATATAAAGCGTACTTTTGAACATCTGCCCATGTAATATCTATCTGTGTGTGTGTGTGTGTGTGTGTGTGTGTGTGTGTGTGTGTGAATTGACACACCATAGGAAGATTGTCAACAAAGAACGAAGAGCGAAGATTGTGCTGCAAACCAACAGAGGTTTTGATGCAAGAGCAAAGAGTGCACAAAAAACGTTATACGCAAGGAATGATTGTACGCTGGCAATCAGCATAAAATATTGATAGGTCATAGAAAATTCTACTGTTATGTAGACCATGATCTTCTAGATGCATATACGCACTACAACAATTAAACTGAGCGCGTACACGAAAGTTGATATACAAGGAAAGAGTTCAAGTCTAGATTGTACAGAGATGTTGAAAGTGGCTGTTGCACAGTGCTATTCAGGGGAGGTATAGCGGATCCCAGGCTTGTATTGGTCTGTGTGATGGACTAGTTGTCACCCCTCCCCGACACTGTGCCACGCGGCTGTGGCACGGACTATACTCCCCTTTCACGCGTCTGCGCACTGAGCTTTCACATAGTAGGCGACTTGTTCCCACCATTGAAGTCTGGGCCAATGATATCACATATCCCAATCGCTTGGTTTAGACTTTACTTCTCGCAGTGCGCCAGACTATTGAACAAGTTGTATAGTCTACTCTGATTGTACACGTTTTTATATTGCATGTATGTTTCTCTCTCGGTAGAACAATGATATAAAATATCTATGAGACAATATCTTATGTGAACAATAATCAAATCATCCTGCAAAGAGATACTGTAATATAGAATGAAACACATAGCTTATTCATAAATCAATCCTTTAAAAAAAACTATCCCTGAGCAGCATGTATAACAGTACCCCAAACAGAAATATGACGTTATTATAATGTTGCAGCAACGTTTTGTTTTAGTTCTGCTTTGGTTCTTGTTACGTTATATTTATGGCACCCAAAAAGGTCTTTAAAACCTAGCATTGCAACGTCACACTGGAACATTATTGTGACATTCTTGTAACCTTCTATCACATTATAATGACATTATTAAAACATTCTATATCAGTAAGGTCTCAACTTCACTAAGATATAATGTTGTTATAAAATTCTATTTTAGTAAGTCTCAATCGTACCTAAAATAATGTAACTGCTACATGAAAATTGGACAGTTCCCAGACTAACCAAAAGAGTAATGTCGCAGAACATGCTTGTTACGTCACTGCTTACATGCCTATGTACAGGTTGATATCTCCTCAGCTTTTCAGTCATAACATCTTGTTTGTTATTGTCACTATGAAAACCTAATATCAAACCAAGCAGGAGGCTAGTTAAGGACCATAATTTTGTATGAAATACAATAGAGGTTGTACTTTGAAAGGCACAATAGTGTCAAGAAATTATAGATTTATGTTATTAGGTAGAACCTCCTAGCTAAGGATGTGACACAGCAGAACGTTATTACAAATATTTCAGAATGTTATCACAACATTACACAACGTCACTGGTACATCACTTCTAGGCTAGGGGGCTGACCAAAAGAACATCCACTAGAATTCTGTGCCACGAGAAGTTGAAATACCCACAATCACATAATTTGCTCTCGTAAGTATTTAAATTCTCGTGGCACAGAAGTAAATCTTTTCATCAATTAAAGTTCTTCTATATCCTTCTACCAGACTTTAAGAAGTATTTGATTTAAATAGATGTACCATGGGAATGAATTTAGTATGATTTTCCGAGAAACTTTGATGTCAAAAAGTTCTGTTGGATGTTTTTTGGGCGAATTTTGTTTCTCGTGGGCATGAAATAACCCCCACGAGAAATTGTGGATGTTATTTGGTCGCCCCCTCCCCCCCGAGCAGGTTCCAAGTCTGTGCAATGTCCCTGTCTCCTTGTCACTATCTCAAATGACAAGTAGACACATATGATGACGAAGCTGCTCCCATGCCTGGACCACCATTATTGATAAGTTTGTCCTTAATCTGTCTCTCCGTGAAACAAAACCCAGGTGACCTAGACGAAGGAGATTGACCACTATTATTATGGGAAAAGTCGAACAACAAATGAGCCTTACGCAGAACCCAAATATAATCCTGTCCAGCCTATGGGCATAGACCCGTAAAACCGACAGGGCTACATGGCCATTTCTTTTTATTTTAATTCATTTATTTTTCAGACATAGAATAAGTTCAAGCACTTCTTTTCATTTTACACTTGAGCTACCTATAAGACTATATCGTCATGGGGCAATACAACATATATATATATCTATAGTATAAACATGAATTAATTTAGATAAACGCATAAACAAACATCAGTCATTGCACAAGATTCCAGAATATAAATAGTCGATGTAATGGTGAACATAGTGATACATTTCTTAAAATTAGCATGCGACTTGGAGCTTAGTGACTTAGAGAAAGAAATAAACAGCATGACATAGGGAATCCCTTAAATTCGACATGTGACATGGATCTTTTTTCAAAATTGACATGATTATTGAAAAGACAGGGACCGATTCGGTCAGGGGGGACGCACACCCCATGTACCCCCCCCCCCCTTTATTTGACCTGGGGGGGGACTTTTTCAATATAGAATTCTAGAAATCCTGCATCTGTCCCTGAAAACATAAAACATGCAACATAATCATTTCTTGAATTCGACAAAAATTGGAAGCCCCATCTACAACCCTAAGTCTACCCCACCACCACCCATCACCAACCACCCACCACCACCACCCAGTAACCACCACCAAAGGGCTTAGACCCGAGACGGTCCTACAAAACGGGTTAGGCCGCCGTCTCTAGTCTCAAATCGGATAAATCTGTGAAGAGATTCAGCGGAAACACTCAACTCAAACCCAATAGTCGCCCATTAACCCATTTCTTCTCACATCGATTTTTAATGGGAGCCACCGGGATGTCCTGTGTTTTCCCAATTACAGTCAGGATAATTCCTCTTTAAATTTCAGAAGGGAATTTGTTTGGGTACGAACGTTAAAATTTGTAATGATTTAAACCTGCGCCATGTGAGGCCTTCTATGTACGGCAGAACCGAACCTCAGGGACTTGGGTGTCTGGACAACCTCAGCAAAAGTCGGAAGCTAAATCTGAGAAACAGCAGACTGTAAGAAAGAACAGGGAGGAAGGAAGGAGGGGGGGAATGGGGAGCCAGGGCGAATGAAGGAAGGAAGGGATGGAAAGAAAGGGAAGAAAAGGAGGGACAGAGGGAAGAAAGGAGGGAGGCGGGAGGGGAAAAAAAGGGGTAGAGAGGGAGAGCGGAGGGAAGGGGGAAAGGTGTAAGGGAAGGAAGGAGGAAGAACAGAAATGAGAGAGGGAAGGAGAGAAGGAAGAAGAGAGGGTGATGGAAAAAGAGGGGGGGGGGGAGGAGGAGGAGTGGGAGGAGAAGGGAGAGCAGGAGCGAGGGAAGCAGGAAGGAAAAGACGCCATCAGGGAGGGATGAGGCAGGCAGGGTAGGGAGGAAGGGAGGGAGAGGGAGGGAAGGGGAGGGAGGGAGGCAGGGGGGGAGGGAGGGAGGGAGGGAGGGAGGGAGGGAAGGAAGGAGGGAGGGAGAGAGGGAGGGAGGGAGGGAAGGAGGGAGGGAGGGAGGGAGGGAGGGAGGGAGGGAGGGAGGGAGGGAGGAAGGGAGGGAGGGAGGGAGGGAGGGAGGGAGGGAGGGAGGGAGGGAGGGAGGGAGGGAAGAAGGGAGGATGGGAGGGAAGTAACGAAGAGTTAAGGAGGGGCGAGTGAAGAAGCCATCCGGAGAGGAAGGAAGTACAGGGGAGAAGGAGGGCATCAAAGAACAAATAGAGGTACACAAAAAAACAAAACAGGATTGGAGGAAAAAAGGTGACAAAGGTGTGCCACTAGAGATATCAAAGGATAGATGGAAGAGAAGGAGTGAGGTAAGGACTGAGGGTGCATGTGTGTGTGTGTAGAGGAAAAGAGGGGCAGGGAGACATGGCCGTAGAAGAAGGGAAGATTAACATAATCCACAGATAAGGGATGTTCAATAGAATCTAATCACGTGACCATGAACGGCGTGCGCATTTCGACCGGAAGTCTATATAGAAATAACCGGGAAGCCATGTGTACTTTCCCTGCGGGGGTTTCAATCGTGTCTTCACGGGTTTCTGACGTTTTAGGGATCTCCACCTACCTGAGTGATTAGTATAATAAGAAGGCCCGCGGGGGGCGTCCTAGGGTGGCTGTACGACCCATATGGGGATCGTCACATGATACTGGGGGCAAAGCCCAAGGTTTGTTCATCCCCATGGGTCGTACAGACACCCGGGATGACTCCTAAGGTTCTTCTTATTTCATCTACCAATAACATTTCTCTCGTTTTAATTCCCATTTTAATGTGAGACGGTGGCTTCTTGCACCGGACGGAGTGGATTGGTAAGGAGGCCCTAAGAGATATGTTTTCAAATCAAAACATAGTATGTGCGCTTTGGCCAAATATGTCCTGTCCCCTTCCAGCCCCAGCCAAGGGTCCGTTGAAGAATTTTGTAATAGCCCCCCCCCCCCTCCAATTTTGAAAATCTGTATCCGCCCCTGAAGCAGGGGGCGATATTTCAGTCACAGGTAGCGCCATACACTGACCCGACAATATTACCAAGTCCTCACCAATAAGGAAAGCTTGAAGTTTCAACAATATTTTATATTATGTAAAAAGGCGTCTAGACAGGCATTCAATGGCCGGAATACCACTGCACTATTCATTTGTTGACGCACACACCCCTTTTTCCATGTACTGCTTACACCATTAAGAATCTTACGTATAGAATCACTCTCGGTGGGCTTTAGAGCTGAAGCGATTGAGCTGTGATTGAGCTTATGAGTCCTGTAAATCTAAATTAACAGACTTGAATTGGTATAGTGATATGGTTATGAGTCAATTTCCAGCTAATTATAGGAATAAGGTACGATCATTTCATAATGCGATTGAACAGATAATCTTGTTATGAGGTATGTCTAAAAGTCCTAGGTTGAGGTTGCTGGATGCGCACACAAATTCTATCTCAAGTTCTTCTAAAGCGCCGTTAATATCACCGGGTGCACACACATAAACTCTGTCTGAGGTACTTTTGAAATCCCCATTCATGACACAGAGTGCACACAAATGAACTCTATCTGAGGTACATCTAAAAGCCCTGTCAAAATCACTGGGTGCACACGCATAAATGCTATCTGAGGTACTTCTAAAAACCTAGTTGATATTGCAGGTGCACTCACATTATACTCGAGGTCTTCTCAAGGCCCTGTTGATATCACCAGTTGCACTCCATCAGAGGCAGCCCTACTGACATCACAAGGTGCATACAAAAATAGTATAGCTTCACAAAGATACACAACCTCGGAATGTCGCCTACACGTTTTTTGTGATGTTGTTGATAGGGGCGCCCCTAAGATAGTCCGTGCAACCCATTACAATGGGTCAGCTGCTATTACTGTTTTCGTGACATCATTGCCATTTGTTTACGTTACAAACTGTCGATGACGTCATGAAAATGGTAATAACAGCGACCCCATTGTAACGGGTTGCACAGACTATTGTAGGGGGCACCGTCGTCGGGACTTTCACGGCCAGCTGTTGACGAATTGTTTCTCTTATTTTGGAGGCTCGTTGGTGCATACACAAAAACTCTAGTCGAAGTTACTTCTTAAAGCTCCGTTGATATCGCTGGGTGCACACACAAAATCTGAGGTACTTCTAAAAGCCCAGTTGACATCGCAGGGTGCACATACATAAACTCTATCTGAGGTACTTCTAAAATCCCCGTTGATATCGCTGGGTGCACACACATTATACTCTAACTGGGGTACTTCTAAAAGCCCAGTTGACATCACAGGGTGCACACACATAAACTTTATCTGAGGTACTTCTAAAAGCCCTGTCAATATCACAGGGTCCACACACACAAACTTTATCTAAACACTTTTAAAACCCCCGATAATGTTGTAGGGTGCACCCACATAAACTCTATCTGAGATACTTCTGATAGCCCCGTTAATATCACTGGGTGCACACACACAAACTCTATCTGAGATACTTCTGATAGCCCCGTTAATATCACTGGGTGCACACACACAAACTCTATCTCAGGTACTTTTAAAATCCCCGTTGATGTTGCCTGGTGCACACACATAAACTCTGAGATACTTCTTAAAGCTCCGTTGATATTGCTGGGTGCACACATATAAACTCCATCTGAGTTACTTTTGAAATCCCCATTGATGACACAGATTGCACACACATAAACGTTATCTGAGGTACTTCTAAAAGCCCGTTGATATCGCTGGGTGCACACACATAAACACTATCTGAGTTACTTCTAAAGGCCGGCTGTAGGCCATCCTCTGACCGTATGAATATTTCAGGCCCGACTCCCCGGTCGTACTTAGGATGGATCAGACTGTATTATGGGCCTACTTGACCGGCCGGCCAGAGGATAGGCCGGTAAAGGGATGTGTGTGTGTGGAAGGGGGACGGTGGAGGATACAGGATTAAAATAGAAAAAGTTTGGGAGGGGAAGGAGCTTTTATAATGCACACTACAATGTCGTGTGTTACTGCACGTATGGATAAGCGGATTTGTGTGTGTGTGTGGGGGGGGGGGGGGGCTATTCCTTTTCATGTGGAATTTGCATATTTTTTTTTATAGATAAAACTACTACCCAAATCCCCTGAACATTTTCGTTCGTAAGCCACAACCTCCGGATCCCCCTTTTAAACTTCTGGATACACCATTGCGAATGAGGCCCATTTTATGGTTTCCTTTTGGTTTAAATGCCGAAATAAGGGGGCTCCTTGGATCCACTCATACGGTCTGTGATTATGGTAACGGAGTCGACCTGATGAACCGCCAACCCATAGTGATCTATTTAGCAGGATTCTGATGGAAAGCAAAAGGAATGACCAAAAGATGGTTTGGTATTAAGTAGGATTAGACGCATGTTATGGGTGGCTTGTGGGGGATGATATCAGGAAAGTAGCATATAGAGTTGGGGGTATTAAGCATACAGTGGGAGAAGCTTTAAGGCTCTGCCACACCCATTAGTCACGGTTTTCTCTTTGACTTGGTAATTATGAAGAACGAACCATGCCTTTCTTACCCATGACCTTTTTACTGTTTCACGAAAGAAAGAAACTCTTCCATAATGTTATAGTAGCACATTATGAATTTGTCTCGATATAAACCAACCAAATTTATTCTACATTGTATTTGTACTGTGCCACGTCGCATAATGGGTCTTGCTGTTGGAGGATTGGCACACTTTAAAAGACCTGTCCTTGTTCAACAGTGAGTGAATTTGATGTTCTTGGGGGGACATTTTGGGGTGTGAATATATGTTTAATATTTTCTTTTCAGCAAATGATAGCAGGGTCCTTCAGCTTAATATGAAATAATTATATAGGAGGTGAATGGCGGAAATGTGTTTATATGTCAATTAAATGTGTTCAAAATGTGTGCAAAACAGGGAGAGGAAAACTAAATAATTTTTGTTCGCCAGCTGTTGCATGCGTTTGGTTATGCGATGCAGCACTGGAGACACTGTGAGTCTGATACTGTATACAGTACTAGTCCACTAGATTGACGCAAAGAATCCAAATGTACAAGACGGCATTGTATATAACCAATTAGTTAGTAGAACTTAGTATGACTTAACGGTCAATCAAAGCATATGTTTTGTCCAGTTCTAGGCAATAAAAATAGAACACGATCTATTCAATATACATAAGGCAGAGGAAAACTTGACAAGATAGAAAAGTGGACTAGGAGATGGGTGAATGTAGCATTGTACTGATCCCGCCAACCCCCCGGGTCTCATCCAAAGGCTGACCACTTCCCCTAGTCTGATACATGCAGTAGATAAAGGTCAGGTCCCTGTAGTCTCATTGTGTCCAGTCCTCTCCCAGCCCCAGCCAATGGCTGACCAGGGGGCAAGGGGTCCTGTCCCCTCCCAGCCCAAACCAATGGCCGACCAGGATTCAGGGGGTCCTGTCCCCTCCCAGCCCCAGCCAATGGCTGACCCAGGGGCAGGGGGTCCTGTCCCCTCCCAGCCACAGCCAAGGGCCGACCAGGAGGCAGGGGGTCCTGTCCCCTCCCAGCCCACAGCCAAGGGCCGACCAGGAGGCATGGGGTCCTGTCCCCTCCCAGCCCCAGCCAATGGCCGACCAGGGGGCAGGGGGTCCTGTCCCCTCCCAGCCCCAATGGCCGACCAGGGGGCAGGGGGTTCTGTCCCCTCCCAGCCCCAGCCAATGGCCGACCAGGGGGCAGGGGGTCCTGTCCCCTCCCAGCCCCAGCCAATGGCCACCAGGGGGCAGGGGGTCCTGTCCCCTCCCAGCCCCAATGGCCGACCAGGGGGCAGGGGGTTCTGTCCCCTCCCAGCCCCAGCCAAGGGCCGACCAGGGGGCAGGGGGTCCTGTCCCCTCCCAGCCCCAGCCAATGGCCACCAGGGGGCAGGGGGTCCTGACCCCTCCCAGCCCCAGACAACGACCGAAAAGGAGGCAGGGGGTCTGTCTCCTCCCAGCCCCAGCCAATGGCCGACCAGGGGGCAGGGGGTCCTGTCCCCTCCCAGCCCCAGCCAAGGGTCGACCAGGAGTCAGGGGGTCCTGTCCCCTTCCAACCCAAGCCAATGGCTGACCAGGAGCAGGGGGTCCTGTCCCCTTCCAATCCTAGCCAATGGCTGACCAGGGGCAGGGGGTCCTGTCCCCTTCCAACCCTAGCCAATGGCTGACCAGGGGGCAGGGGGTCCTGTCCCCTCCCAGCCCCAGCCAAGGGCCGACCAGGAGACAAGGGGTCCTGTCACCTCCCAGCCCCAGCCAACAGTCGACCAGGGGGTCCTGTCCCCTCCCAGCCTTAGCCAACGACCGACCAGGAGCCAGGGGGTCCTGTCCCCTACCAGCCCCAGCCAACGGCCGACCAGGGGGCAGGGGGTTCTGTCCCCTCCCAGCCCCAGCCAAGGGCCGACCAGGGGGCAGGGGGTCCTGTCCCCTCCCAGCCCCAGCCAATGGCCACCAGGGGGCAGGGGGTCCTGACCCCTCCCAGCCCCAGACAACGACCGAAAAGGAGGCAGGGGGTCTGTCTCCTCCCAGCCCCAGCCAATGGCCGACCAGGGGGCAGGGGGTCCTGTCCCCTCCCAGCCCCAGCCAAGGGTCGCCCAGGAGTCAGGGGGTCCTGTCCCCTACCAACCCAAGCCAATGGCTGACCAGGAGCAGGGGGTCCTGTCCCCTTCCAATCCTAGCCAATGGCTGACCAGGGGCAGGGGGTCCTGTCCCCTTCCAACCCTAGCCAATGGCTGACCAGGGGGCAGGGGGTCCTGTCCCCTCCCAGCCCCAGCCAAGGGCCGACCAGGAGACAAGGGGTCCTGTCACCTCCCAGCCCCAGCCAACAGTCGACCAGGGGGTCCTGTCCCCTCCCAGCCTTAGCCAACGACCGACCAGGAGCCAGGGGGTCCTGTCCCCTACCAGCCCCAGCCAACGGCCGACCAGGGGGCAGGGGGTCCTGTCCCCTCCCAGCCCCAGCCAACGGCCAACCAGGGGCCAGGGTGTCCTGTCCCCTCCCAGCCCCAACTAACGGCTGACCAGGGGGCAAGGGGTCCTGTCCCCTCCCAGTCGCAGCAAACGGCCTTGGAATGCCCTATGTTATAAGTGTAAAAAGCGCAATATTTAATGATTATCAAATCTTGCCTCCCTCCCCTTTTAAAGCTCTGGATCCGCCCTCTTTCCCCATTGCCCCAACAAAGTACGTTGCAGCCCTTGTGGCTGAGGGCAGGGGGTGGTATCTGGTACAAACCAGATCAGGTCATAAAGGAGGAACACATCATGTCCATTTGACCCTTCTGACCCCTACCACTATACCTCTCTCCAGGCTCATCTCCTGCTCGTCCCCCTCTCCTACAGGCTGCCCTTATCCCAACCAGAGATATATAGATATTGAGGGTACACATCGGACTATCGTTCCTTGTTTGCTGAGAAGGCGAATTGCCGAGACCATGGGTTCTATCTTTATATAGACAAGTATAAGTATCCGTTTCTTGAATAGGTAGCGTCATCCTAGTCTAGGTAGTCTAAATGCGCTCATAATGACAGGTTAGTACAGGCATAATGCGCATTCTGAGGCTAGTCTGTAAAAGGTATCAGGTTGCTTTCTCCTCGTTGGGCACTATAAGTCAGTTCCTTTAGGAATAGGTTTACATTCCTATTACAGAGTTATACTGGACGGCCTCAGAGGGAGGTAGAGAGCAATAAAGTTTTGTCCATCCTTAATTTCAAATTTTGAAATTTCAAAAGCATGTATTTCATTAGGTTATGGCTGGAGGTGAGGGAAGACAGGAGAAATCCTACTTACTCCAGGGTAATGAAAAATGTTGAAAAAAAAGTGTATTAATCTGTTTGAATAAGGCAGTACACATGTCACACCAATTGCCGTCTCCCCTCCTCCCTCCCCTTAGCAGTCCCTGGGCTCTTGAATTCCAAACTACTCTATCACGCAATGGTAATATATAGCAGAGTGTGCCCTATCTGAACCAAAGTACCCCCTCTACCCCCTTCCCCTTAGCCCCAAGACGCTCCCGCACCGCCCTCGGTACACTACCATCTCGCCCAGAACAACAAAAAGGCAATATGGACTCCCCCGGCTCCCCTCGCCCCTCGCCCCTCCAGGGATATTATTAGGCGTCGGCCGCTCCTCCCCTCACCACCCATACCCGCCCCTCCCGGCCCAGGTACGCCCAGAGGGGTGGTGTGGTGTAGGGGAGAGGGTTTCCTCCATGGCGAAGTACCAGCTCACATATGGATGCAGTGTAGGCCTATTGAGGTGCTCGCCGGAGCTCCGTTTCATTGGTCAGCAGTTTTTTTTTTGGCTAATTAAGTCAAATTCTAAAGTCTAGTTGCTAGAAAGGTTCCATTCTCTAAAAACACAATGGCGTGATACTCTTATGTAAGGCGTATTCCATCCTACCCTTTCTAAGATTTGATGATGGTTCTCTGAAGCTATACCCTTTCTATAACCCTTGTAGCGTCTGCAGCTGGAAAATTAGACTAATCTGAAGGCGTCAAAAAGTATGAAACAAAAGAAGAAAAGAGAGTACAAGTCTTATGTAATGGTATTGTTACATTGTTACAAATGATCATATCCATACGTTGCCAATAGAGACCAGGATAATGTAAGATGACTTAACCCCTCAGCACCCTCCCCCCCCCCAACCACTCGGCTGCCGCTCTGGTCATTGTATGATAGTGACAATAACGACTGCCGTACGCTCTATTTTAGGCCGTACAATCTATATTAGTTAGTACGACCTATATACGGCTGTGCGATCTATATAAGGCCGTACGATCTATATTAGGCCGAACGATCTATAAGGGGTCGTACAATCTATAAGGGGTCGTACCCCTTACATCTCCCGTACAGCCCGTTAGGTGGCGCCCTCTACAGCGCCCTCTACATGGCGGGAAAACGGGATCACGTGATCAGATTATCTCCCATATCTCCCCTCTCCCCTCTCCCCTTCCCAGCCCCCGATCCACCTTTATTTCCTGCCTTCATATTAGTGGCTATTAACCTTTATATATACGCCGGTACAATGCAGCTTTGCGCCTATGTAGACTAGCGGATGGTTATACGCGCGACGGTCGCGTGAGCGACCATCGCGTATATATAATTTCTTATATACGCGGACACAAAGTCCGCCCATACAGATCTCCTTATACACACGGACATAGGGTATAGTGGCATATATTGTATTTACAAAAGTGGTTGTATGCAGAGATAAGATAAAACCTAGTAATAAGAAAAGAAAACGGGGGTTCGGGGGCTAAGCCCCCGATTTATAAATAATATAATGATGAAAAAGGAGGTACGTCCGCGCGTATTACAGTACTTATAAACGCGGACACAAACCTCGCGTATACAGGCCAACCAATATATGCGGAGCTTACACCCGCGCATACAAGAAATTCTGTGAACGCGGCATTCTGCTCCATGCCCGCGTGTATAATTCCAGCCTGTAGACTATACACAGTCTGCAGAAAACAAAATATATGTGCAACAGGAATCAGTTATCTTTTCATATACTACTCTGGCTATTTTGTACATGACATTTCTTTATATAATACTATACATGCATGTGTTAAGCCTATGAATCCATAAGCACATTTTCTATTTCTAAACGTCATTTTTAAATGAATGTTACCTTGATATAATTATGTACATGGCAACCTTCGTATATTTGAATATTTCTATTATTCACCAATATGATGCCATGTAAATAGACAATGCTTGACACATGATAACTACAATATAATTCAAACAATATATACGCGTGTATAGCTTGACAAATGTTGGGGGCCAGCGTCAAATCCCCATTTCCATATACTGCTTCCAAGTCATGACGAGTATACAATAGAGTCCATTCACAAGGTGTTGTTGGGTACATAATAGTGCAGGGGAAGGCGACGTCGCGCGTATTAAGAGAGCCATCTTTTGCGGTTATTTTCCCACTCTGCTGGTGTTCCTTTGCTATAATATATAAACCTCACACTGCTCAGTGCAACCAAGATTTAGAGAAAAGCTGCCACGATAAGCGATGTGGATCTATGGGGTCGTGACCCCTAGAATCAAGGGGATGATGAATTAAGGAACTGTGGTAAGCTCCTTACTTTACCTATAGGATATTGTATACCCAGCTTTCAGTATCATATCTGAAGAGCTTGTGGTTACAAAGGGAGGGCTGTGAGCTTTCTATAATTATTTAACAAACTTTGCATATTTCTACACCTAAAAGGCCAAATTTGCCGACCAATAAGGAGTGGTAACCACCCACGCACCTTCTTGGAACTGTCAAACTTATATACGAAACTATATCAACTCCTCACAATTTACGAAACTAATCTCAGAATTTAGTGGGCATTTCCTATTCCCATGGCTAGCATTAGACGTTTGGTTTCCATTCAATTTCTCCATTACGTTCATTGAGGAAAATGCCAGAAACGTGGTTTTACGCCTCCCTAAATAAGCGCAGTGCTCCAGCGGCCATATACCGCTCTATGTGGACCTTATCTGGCGGGAAAGGCCCTTCTCATAATGCCCTTTTATCGCGGAGGGCCCTTAGCATGGACCCATTCAGGGCCCTAGGTAAAACTTGATGCTTCGCGGAGAGACCCCTCGGGGGGCAGTTAGGGGGTTTATTGGGTTCTTACCTCAGCAGCTTTCTGGAGACAAAAGGATCCCGGGGTGAGCCTTTTATATTGGGTAGGGGTGGTTGGCACGTCGGGTAGGGAACAGTGCCGTCCAAAAAACATCCACGAAAAATTATGACCCACGAAAAGTTTTGATACCTACGATGACACTATTTCCCATTGTGGTTTCTAACTGTCCGCGATATTTCGTGGATTTTTCTACTTCTTTTTTTCCGATTTGTTTTATTTCCAAAAACTTTACTTCCAATGGCCTCCCCCCAAAATATGTTAAACAATATCATATATGAATACACAAATGTATTGTGAATGATTTTAGTATGATTTTTCATTGAACTTTTATGTCCAAGAAATTTCGCAGGATTTGTCACCATGGTCATAAAGATCAGCGCCAGGCAATTTCGTGGATGCTTTTTGGTGGTACCCCTGGTCCGATGCATCAAAGGTCCCTGATTCATATCAGCAAGGCCATAACACAATCATAGATCGATTCAACCTAATAGTTTTAGTAACTCTGACGTATCCAGTGAAGTAAACAATATCTCTTATCTCAGCTATATAGGCCTGTTTTTCATTCAGGTAAAGCTAACTGGGATTGTATACTTTGTTTTTCATATAAATTTACTTAGGTACTCTGTGCTCTTAATTTGACATAAACCATTGAAGGCTGCGGCTGTAATCATCTGAAATTCCTATTTGAACTGATAAGTGAAGGTGGCAACCCAAGGACAACTTGTCTCTTGTCTTGACAACAGAAGGCAGTATGTATATAGTCCTTGCGCTGTGTAATATGATATGCCCCAATAATGGGTAAAAGATCTAGGAAGAAAGGCTTTTTTGTGCTAAAGTAAACATATCCTGAACAAAGAGCACATACCGAATCACTTACACAGTTTCTTTCAAAGATACAAGGACACCAAAATGCTATGATGAAAACCCTATAAACCGCTCGGATTCCTCAAAAAAGGCCGTATTCTATATACCGTAAGTGTGCGCTGCCAATACTGAGCCTTTCATAGCAACATTCTATACCGGCAGCCCTACTTGTGTCACACTTTCAGCAGCCGTAAGTGCGTAATCAGCAGCCGAAAGTGCGTTATTGGTGGCCGAAAGTACTTTATCGGCGGCTGGTATACAATCGGCCTGGAATATTTACCAACATGTTGGTAAATTTTATCGGCAGTGCCCCTGATTGTACATCGGCAGTAGCGAAATTGTATTGGCGTCAAATCATCAGTGCACTTTCGGCATGTGGAATACGGCCTTAAGATAAATTCTTAAAACGGCAGATCAGGAGTGGGAGGAGAATGACCAGCTGGGAGAACATGCTACTACCAGAACACTGAGACAGTTAGGAGATCAGGGCACTGAGACAGTGAGGCAGACAGCTGTCAATAAATCAGTCCTTGACACGCCCCAAACATTGGCCACACCACACAGAGTACCTACAGATCAGACAGTTCCCCCTTCCTACACTCCCCCCCCCTCCCCTCACAACCACCCTCACACACAGACCGTCTCCGAGGGGCTCTAATTGCCAAACCCTGTCCGACGATAATCACAGACATACTGCAGGAGAATGATGGGGGGATCGCCCCACCCTTCACCCCCCCCCCCTACACCCCCTGCACTCCCCTCTCCCGCCCAAATGACCACTCCCAAAGTTAAAAGGTCAGTATGAAGGTCAAGACGCACAAAGGCCAAGGTCGTTAATAGAGGGGTCAGGTAGGGGAGAAGGGGGTGGGTCCAAATGGAAGGGTGAAGGGGTTGGTGGGGGTCACTGTCTAACAGGCACGGTCGGTGGAACTACTTATTGTAAATGTATTTTATTTTCTTTTGCCATCGTGTCTAATGCTAGTCGTTCTACTCGTTCTACTCGTTTATCAGGCATAGCCGATTGTTCTGCAATAGTACATCGTAGTCTATTATGAATCTAAGGTCAATGCTACATTTTCCTTCGCCTCTCAGAAATCTGAAGAGGAACAAGCAAGACGGCAGAACCCTATGTGGCCGTTGCTCTCGACTGTTGTTGGTCACCTCTATTGTAGAAGAATACCTGGTCAGTGTGTCCACCACTCCAGGCCCTGTATTCCAAGTTCCGTTTTGAACCTTGGCTCAGTTATTCTAGAAGAGAGCATTTCAATTGCACCAACTGCTGAGGTACCAAGAATATAGCATCTGGCTCATCTCCGCGATAAAGAAGTGTATAATCTTGATCTTACCTCTACATATTAACGTACCGAAAAAAACCCAACAAAGTAGGCTATTTCACATTTACTGCGATTTAATCCTTCACCGCCACACATGTAGATACTCCTTTGCAGCCCTTGTACCCTCTCTAATCTGTGTAGGGGTGGGGAGTAGGGGGTAAATGGACAGTGGAGGGGAAAGGGTGGAGGGCCAGGACACGGGATGTCACTCCAAAGGAGGGGGTGGGGTGGGGTGGTCAAGGGCCGGCTGTGACGGCTTTGTTCGTCCACCGGAAGCCAAGAATCTGAGGACATCCGGTCAGCCACGTGACATCCGGTCTGAGAAATGGCGTCTGAATCATCTCATACTTTAATGGTACAAGTGGAGCCCTCACAAAAGGCACAGGCAGGATTCTCACCCCTGATGGTCAATGTATAAGGCAACCACAATAACCACGACTCTATTGCATATAGATAATAAACGTCCCCACGGTCATAAACTTGTTTAATAGTTTGACTCCATACACTTTGATGGGTTCTGCAGAGCTTCATGTCACATCCCATTGAAGCAGCGTCATAACGGGACATGCTACAACCATGCTTTTCTGGTCAGTCTGCTACTTACTAAGTTAACTTTTACTTTATGTGAGGTTGAGACTCACCAAAACAGCATCTTAAAATAATGTTATATCTTAGTGAAGTCGAGACCTTACCAATACATAATGTTCTTTTAGTGAAAGAAGATAACTAAAATGCTACAATCAAGTCAAAGTGCAATGGCTAGAGAAGTTATATTGTGCCATCAAGATTGCGTAACAAGAACCAAAGCAGAACTAAACAGAATGTTACTGCAATGTTACAATAACGTAACATGCTTGCCTTAAATACACCCGACCTGAACTGCCGTTCAATGTTAATTGAGCTGGAACTTGTTTAACTTGGTTCGCATGTTGTGGTACTAGTATCAATGGTAGCCCATGGCACGCGAACATTAATTTAAATTTCTATCCGACTCTCTCTTGCCTTTTTGAGACTTGGGAGTGAAACAGCCAAGTATCTCAGATACAAATAATCTCGACTAGGAGGCTGACTAAAACCTTTGTTTACTCCAACTATTCACACGACCGACTTGTTTTTGAGGTTAACCTTGAAAAAAAAAAACTCCCACGACCACGCCCAAACCCAAGGACATGCACACACACACTCATACACACACCACACGAATATACATAATTATATATATATATATATAATTATAGACATTGTGCAGATGACGTCATAAGGCCCAGAGAAGGAGTAGGTGCCATATTGGGGATCACATTAGAATTAACAATACTATCAATTCAAAAACATCTGGATCAAACATTTGAAGTCATATTATGCAATTACTATAATTTCGAATTAATAAATTGTAGATCTATCAAGAAGCCATGTGGTCAAGATGAGCACATGGTGATCACCAAAATGTGGTCATGTGACCACGTCTGCACAAGGTCTATATATTTATATATAGGCCTATATATAGGCCTATATAATTATGCTCAAGTATGTTTTATACGTTTGCAATTTTACGTTGCTTTCTAAATGAACATCCTCATTATACATCTGTGTGATCCTATCCCTCGTCTGGCTAACACAGAGGTGTCCCGTGTGTCTTTTATGGCTAACACTACTATTGATGGGACTGTCTTTTGATACCTAATACAGGACTTTTTTCCTCGTCCTTCCTCCCTATCCATCACGTAGAAATGTCCCCCTCTGTCTCCGCCCCACAGACCCCTTTCATCTTCTTCTATACCTGCCCCACCTCCATATATCAGTCTTTTTTTATATGTCTGCTTCTCCTAAGTCCTAACTAAGACGTCCTATATGACTAATGATGGGGCCAACTCACGCGCAGACAATGAGAAAACGCAATGTCCTTTTTCGGCCGGTTCGATTTTGCCAAGATCGGAGACATACTCGTGCATTTACATACTAAGGCATAGAATGTCGGCAAGCTGACCAACCAAAGCCAGGGAAAGATGTGTGAGGAAACAAGAGGCTTACATCCAAAATCAACTTTGTATAGAAGGTTAAAGACGGTCTAGAACCTCATATCAGTTTAGCCGGTTCAAATAAATCTGGGTGATTTGTTAAAGGATGCCAGTGCATTAAATCTGCGCACCGCCAAAAAGAGAATTGAATAGTTTATTTATATTCAAATATGCATAGTCGTCATCTTCGTCAAAGTGTGTTTTCTGTGTTTACGCCTGGAAGCTAAGGGTCTAAAATAATATCTGAAAGGCTCAGATCATTACCTGTAATGAAGAAACGTGGTTGATCATGATGAATGTGTTTGAACATCTCTTGAAGACGTCCTTATCCAATATCTTTTTATGATTGATGTATAAAGAAATCGCTTCAAGTCCAAGCTCAATGGGCTTCCGTTTCGTACCGTATTCTGACGTCACATCCCAACCCTACCCAAGGGGTACAGTTTTGAGTACCCCTATTCTACATACACAACATGAGAGTCTTAATTCAGGCATTAAAAGAGAATCAAAGTTAAATTATTTTAAACCAGAACTACATTTATCTCCACTTAATGAAAAATATTATTTTGATCCACATTATATAACCATCCATTGGAAGATATAAAGGTTTACCCTGCAACCTCCATACAATAGATAAGAGCAAAAAAACAAGAACTACATTGAAATCCGCCCAATGACAACTATTATTTTGAACCACTTTATATAACCATCCGCTGGAAGATATAAAAGCATACACTGCAACCCTCACTGAATATATTTGAGCTAAAAACTTACCCATTTCGTTATAAAAAGATCACCGAGATAAACCTAAAAAGCAATATGGCGGTGGCCGCCCCAGCAGTGTATGTTATTCATAAAGCGGGGATTGCCGAGCTCTCAAACGGATCGATCAGGGCCTAATTGATCACCTCCTTCTACCAACAGGCCGTGAGCAACGATGACGGATTACAGAAAGGAGGGAGGGAGGGGGGGCAATATTAGCACCTAAAGGCCTTATAGACTATAGGGGGAGGGGGGGGGGGCAATATCAGCACCTTAAGGCCTTATAGACTGGAAACAAAACAATGCTCTGCACATACAATGCCTGCTTTTTAACCTACGATAACAAAGGATAAAAATCGTTGTGTTTTTTTTAAATATTGAAGTAAGTGTTAATCTTATATTGACTGGTAGTTTTGTAGTGTACTGAATGGTTAGAATGGTAATCATAGAATGTCTACACCACCTACAGCCCTTATAGACTGTAGTGGGAGGGGGATAAAACAATAGTTAGCACACAGAGTGCGTGCTACAGTAACGTAGGGTTTAAATCACTGCATGCTTTTTAAGTTAATTTATTGAAGTGAGTGTTTAATCCGATATTGACTGGTAGTTTTGTGGATGTACTGGATGGCTAGAAGGCTATGCACAGAATGTCTACAATACCTAAAGCCTTTATAGACTGTAGGGGGAGTGAAATAAAACAATTCTTTGCGCACACATTGCTTACTTATTAAACCTACACTAACGTAGGGTTTAAATGTATGTTTTTTAAATATTGAAGTAAGTGTTAATCTGATATCGACTTGTAGTTTTGTAGATGCCATGTATGGTCAGAACGGTAAACACAGAATGCCTACAGCCCTTATACTCACTAACTTATAGACTGTAGCATAGAGTGAAATAAAACAAAGTTTGGTACGCATATGATTAGAACGGTAAGCACAGTGTGTCTACATCCACAGGCAAATTGTGGTCATTGCATTGGTACGCAGAAGAAGAACACAACTCTGGTTTCAAAATCGAAATGTCAGAATTTAAGTCAAGTGTGTTTAATACATGGAAAGTCGATGTAACTTTGGGACATAGGCCTAGTCCCATTGTCGCGTTAGCCGACGACCTATGCAGACCGCACCCACGTCTGAACTTTACATGGAAAGTCGCTGAGAAATTGAGAAATGTTTGTAATAACTGATGTAATATGTCTAGATTTAGCACCTTTCTCATATACCATTAGGCCACCAGCAGGGCCATGCCGTAGCCTGTGAGTGCGTCTTACACCCTCCATACGCACCCCCTCCTCCATTCTCCTTAGACCTGCTAATACACTTTTTTTCCTCCCGTAGTCTGCCTTTTTCTACTGAATAGATCAATCTTTAAGCTGCCTTATCCCTTTCGCTTCTAGACTCTTCAGGAAAAGCGAACTACCTTTTTTTCAAAGGTGTCCCTTTGCGCTTAATTACTTTTCTCCTCGTGCTTCCTCCTAGGTCGGCCATTGGCGGGAGTACTTCCTGCCTGCTTTCTCCGAGGTCCGCGCGGGGAATCAGACGCCTGCTCTCTCTGAGGTCCGCGTCACAAAGTTGCTAATGGAAGGTCTTTGATATTTCGCCGGCGTTTCGCGCGCGGAGCACCACAGCTCATCAAATGGTAAAGTACTCTGAGGTGGGGGGGGGGGGGGGGGAGGGAGCATTCTCTACCGAGGTGTTCCTTCGACGATCCTCCTGGCGGATTTTGGTCAAATTTCCTTTCCCCCCCATATGATGTGTTCACCTTAACATTGAAGTATCTACAAAGACGCTAAAAGGCATTTGTATACATTGGACTTTCATTTCATTGTAACATGTTCTGAGGTGCCAAATTGCGAGTATTCTCTGTTGCCACTACCCACGACCCTGGCTAATCATGCTATGTAGGGATTTAATGAATACATATCTAACTGACTGAGGAAAGTCATTGGATCATCACAAACCTTTTGGGTTCCCTAGAAGAGTATCCAAATAGAAGAATGTTTCTACCTTGCACACCTGCATCTACCTGTTGAATAAATCTCTAGGTTTTTTGCTTTGAGACTTATCTCCTTCCTCAAAATAAAAAACAAAAAACAAAAATGTTCATCAATCAAAATCCATAATACTTAAGCTGGTTTTACACATGCCAAAAAAGGTCACATACTTGTGTTGTGGGCCTACAACTGCTAACACACACAGCACCCCATGTTTCGTGCTGCCCCCCCCCCCCCAACAGGCCTATAATCACCAACATACATACCACCCCTTGTTTTGTGCTGTCCCCCCAAAAAAACTGGCCTATAATCATTAACATACACACCACCCTGTGTTTTGTGCCATTTTCTTGTACCCCACCAACAGACCTAAAATCACTAACATACCCAGCACCCTGTGTTTTGTGCCGAGCCTCCTCCCCCAAACAGCCCTACGATCAATAACATACACAAAAAGCCATGTTTTGTGCTGCCCCCCCCCCCCCCCCAAACAGGCGTATAATCACTAACATACACAGCACCCCGTGTTTTGTACTGTACCCCAAGAACACATCTATAATCACTAACATACGCAGCACACTGTGTTTTGTGCCACTGCCCCCCAAAAGGCCTATAGCTGCTAACATACACAGAACCGTTTTTTTGTGGCCCCCCCCCATTATGGCCTATAATCACTAACATACACAGAACCCTGTGTTTTGTGCTATACCCCCCAAACACGCCTATAATCACTAACATACATCGCATCTTGTGTTTTGTCCTGTCCCCTCAAACAACCCTATAATCCCTAACATACACTGCACCCCGTGTTTTGTGCTGTCCCCCCATACTTCACGAGTTACAGGGCGGTGTATTACAGTTATGGCCGTGTAAAGTGCAGCCGGGCGACGCTACTTGACTCCCGGGTGGGGCGGTGACCAGGGAGGGTATGACGCGCCAAGTGGACTCCCCTGGCAACAATGATAAGTGATAAAAAGATTAATTTGAATAATGATATGCCTGTGTGGCCTGCACTGCCCAAGTACAGACATGCCCAATAATCAGATCAATGTTTGGGTAAATCAACGATTATTCTCACTTTTATGTTCTAGAATTGCAGAAAAAAAGAATATCCTAGATTAAGCCTTCGGTCGCCCCCCCCCCTCCACAAACAACACAGTCATGTATGCTTTAAGATTCAGTGCAGTTCATACGAAAGAACATTCTGTACCGCAGCTGCTGTGACTTTGCCTAGGACACGAAGCACCTATGCACGTGATATTGTGCTTGCGAAGTCATTTATGCTATAGATAGATAGCGTATACATATAACGTCGCCTGTATAAGAGGAACTATGAAAGCAGCGGCAATCAAACCATCTATGAATTCCCATTTTCGTATACTACTAACATGTCCCGTGTTTAACAGAATCTTATGCCGAATGCATTGTGACATGATTCTGAATGACGTAGGGACATACATTCAAGTCAATTAGCATGTTATTATCGCATAAATAGTGAATACTTTTGACACAACATCACACATATGGGAACTGCCAGGTATGTGAGATCGCGTGCATACAATATACGCGACAATATTCAATTTCCCATTTCTACATACTACTTGCACAATGATTGTGGGTTATACAATTAAGTCAACTATTGTTGCATACACAGTGGAGTACATAGGCAGCCCTGGTCTTGTACGTTTTCTCAATGGCATTTATTATACTATTTTGAAAGAAGGATGGAATTTTACATCAGACAATGTTTGCCAAAATTAGAGGGGCATCAGACCCTCACCCCCCACCCCCCCCATCAAACAAACTAAAAATCGTCCCTGGTCCCCATCCCCTCTTTCGTCGTTCAACACTCGGCGGCCCATACCGTTTGTACCCGTCCGTGTCGGTGTATATGACACGGTCCTCGCCCCTCTCAGCACCCCGCCACACCCCGGGCCGCTACCCGAACTAATCCACTGGTCCCACCATAAACCACTCGCCCGACACCCCGGGCTCCTCGGGCAGGCTGGGGCGAGAGGAAAAACCTCTACAGGACGTTTATTCACACAGTGAATTCTGCTGGTGAATCTGAAACGTTCACGAGAAATATTGAGGGGTTTAAACATTGTATTTCGTAGTATATGTTGCGCTGTATTATCATGTCCATGTACATATTAAATTTTGTGTGAGGAACAATGAAAACCGGCTTTTGGCTTGTACTCTCTCAGTGTAATAAAGTGATTAAAAAAAATTTAAACAAAAAATTCCTCATTATGTCCGGGGCATTGGTCAGGTCAGGTGAATAGTGAATAGAGTCCTCAAAAATAACTTATTCAATCAATAAGGACATTTCACAATGAAGAATATTTGAAAAATAAACGTCCATTTACTCTTCAAATATGAAAGATGATCAAGTTGTTCAACAAATGAAAATGCGAAAGTGCTTTGTCTATTTTCTTCTTTTTCAACTTACTGGTTATTTTGGATTTCATTTCCACATCAACCCATGCAAGTTGTTCAACAAATGAAAATGCGAAAGTGATTTATATATTTTCTTCTTCTTTTTCAACTTACTGGTTATTTTGGATTGCATTTCCTCATCACCCTATGCAATATTTTCAGTGCACCTAGCTATTGTAAAATTCAACATTGAAGGTTTTGGCTGTGCTATACAAAAGAAAGAAAATAACAATGTCTTTAACTCCTCTAGCTTCTCAATGATTCTCTAACCCCTGAGGGTAGTCTCACTAACCCCCTTCATCGCCGGCCCGGCCTTGTCTCCACTCGTCGCCTCCGTACAATCAGCCCCATTCTTAGCACCCTACAAAATAACATGACATTTGTATCAAGGCAACTTAATACCAGCTCGGCCTGGAATCAATACGAACTGGGGCCAAGACAAGGTATCTCCTGGAATCAGGAGGGGTTGGAGCAAAGATATTATAGCTACACAAAGATATGTGACTCGGACAATCACGTATGGGATTATCGCGATGACGTTGGTAGGGCGCCACCTACGAGACTCTGTGCAACCCATTACGATGCGACGTCTTTTTTTGCCGTTTTTGTGATGTCACCCAAAAAGAAAGGGTAGTGACGTCACGAAAATGGCAAAAAAAGACGTTGTAATGGGTTGCATGGACTCTCGTTCATGGTGCCCCTACCAACGTCATCACTGCAAAATGTAATACAGTCATTAATCTTTCCTTTGTGCTATCGTTGGTTAGGGGTAGGGAGGTGGCGGGGGGGGGGGGGGAGGGAGATAGGGCCTCTACACGAGCCCTTTCTTAGCCTCGATTTGAAATGAGCGTGTCCAACACTCTCCACTCTCCACTCTCCCCCCACATTCTCCGACCCCTCTCTGTTACTGGGTGACGGTTCTCCCTCTAGGAAACTTCCCATTTTTACGGGGACAGAATCGATTCTACCCGCCATGCCCCTTGTCACCACCCTACAATTCAGGCTCCTCTTGTATTCGGGTAGCTTTGTTAGTCACTTTCCATTCAAGTGTATTTTCCTGCTCTTTCGCTCGCCCGAATGGCATGCTATGAACAGATTATTTTTAATTGCCGTCATCAACATGTGATTACACAAGTCAAATGATGTCGTCTATTTTGCTAGTAGCACGGGCTTTTGGGTCTGGATCTCACAGATCATTCTACTGCTCACAATCTATATCCTTAGACATTAAAACAATCTATAACTCAACTACAACACAGTACCCCTCCAGCCAAGTTGCAACATAACAGAAACGTTCTGCAACCATACTACTTTAGTCAGTTTGTTACTTACTAACATGGCACATCGCAATTACGTTATTGATCGTGAGGTTGAAACCTCACTAAATCAGAATGTTATAATAGCATCATCTGAAGTTAGGATGAAACCAGAACAGAACATTATAAGAACATTCTGTTTAGGTAGAAGACCAACCAGAATGTTATAACAACTTTGCAGTGCAACGTCACAGCAATACTTTGCAGAAACATTATTGGGAGCCATCAACATATTTTTTATCATTTATGTAACAAGAACCGATACAGAAACATCCAGAACTGTGCTGCAACATTGTAATAACGTCATTATGCTTGGCTGGGCGGCCATTCCTTCATTTCTTTTTGATTTGCTTATTATTCTGATCATTGTATTTACAATAGACAACCTTAATCAATTTTAGAAGATTTCGTTATAGCCTTTCCAGCCTAATAATTCAGTGTTAGTGATAGTCAACTAAGCAACAGCAGTACACCTACAATGCATTCCCAACCCACATATACCCCCTCCCTTCTCCACACCCCCTCCACACCCCTCCAACCCCACACCCCTCACACGTCCGAGCTTAGTCCTCCCTTGTCGAGCGGATTCCGTGGATCCTTTAGATCCGTGCTGGGAGTGGTCCTGATACCCCCCCCCCTCACCCCCCCCCTGGCGTCCCTGCCTTATCTCCTTCCTCCAGGGTATAGTTCCCCGTATCGCCGGGAGGGGGCGGGGAGGGGCAGAATGGGCGGCGCGGGAATCCCGAACCTAAAGCCTGAACGAAGGCCCGACGGGTTTTGTGTGTGCCCGACAGGCTTTTAACTTGCCCGACAAGCTTTTTCTCGGAGGATGGAAGGGGAGGGGGTAGGTGGATATGGGAGGGATGGGTTGGTTGAGAGTGAAAAGGACTGTAATAGTGGAGTGTGGGGTGGTGGGTAGGTTGGTGGGGGAGAAGTTTGAATATGCTTCGATTGTGAATGGGATATTTGGATTGGGGAACGAATAGGGTGCATAGAATAGTAGGAAGCACGTTTAAAACCTTCAACGAACAAATGCAATTTAGACTACCTGAAGTGCTTGCACGGAACTGGAAGGCTTGTGGGAATGGTCGTGTATTGGGCACATTACGCTTTCAGGTTTATGCCCATTTAGAAATAAAACTTGTGTCAACACCCAGTTCTCATGGTCCTGGTTATAATTTCTTATCATTTCAGACAGAGACATCCTTAGGGCATTCTCATACCGATTCTGTTTATTTGCGCAATGGGAACAATATTATCGAGCTATCATGTCACTTTTGCACGATAATTACAGAGCTCCACTGATGAAATTGCCAAGAAATGTGACAAAAGTGTAACAGAAGTAGGCATTGCCAATTTGTATTGTTAACATCTGCCCATAGATATTTGGAAGGACATTTTTACCAACATTTTGTAAATTGTATCGGCAATATACATGGTCATACATCGCAAATACCAATGGCAGGAAATTGGACGGACACTTTCTCACAATGGAATATAAAACCTTTGAGTCTTCTCCTGCTTCGCTGACAAAGATTTTAGTTGGTGGGCGACTAGTGCAACAAACAGGCACTAGTCACCATTGATGGACAGAAAAAGACGAATTCCACAGAATGACAAACTCTGTCAGTCGGCGGCCATTAAGTATTAACCCTTTTGACACTCAATGACCAATGTCTGTTGGTGCCAATAGTTGTTGTGGTTGAAAAGCGTTAATGTGGGTTTCAACAGGATGAAAAACATGAGAAATACAGTGGTGTACCCAGGGGGGTTCTGAGAATGTCTGGAACCCCCCTCATATATAAGTTTACATAATTAAACTACAAATATAGGGATTATATTAAGATACCGAACGTCTGGAACCCCATCAGATTTATCAAAGTGTATATCATTAAACTACAAATACAGGGATTCTTATTGAATTAACTTGTCAGAACCCCCTCAGTTTTGCATGGAACCCCCTTGGTTTACTTGGAACCTCTCAGATTTTGGGCTTAGTATACCCCTGAAAGTAGGATTAACTCTTTCTTGGTGTAGCGACTACTGGCACCAACAAGACTTGGTCATTGAGGATGGAAAGGGTCAACATGGAGTTGCAGCTGACAAACAAAAGTCATCATCCTGTGGAAGCCTGCCTTTAATCAAGTTTTCATATCTGCCGTTGTGTGGAAACTGAGCTTTAACACTAGTCAATGGATGACTAATATATAAAGTCTGCAAAGTGGGGACATGGCTTTACTCAGGATTTACAAACTGTGTCTTCGCTCGTAATCCGATGGTTTACCTATGTCTCTTCCCCCCTCCACCCACCTCCCCCCAGCTCCTTCGGCGTGCCCCTAGACTCTTAGTCTCCACTCTCTGCCTCATTTACATGGAATTCAAGTGAAGCTTGTCTCCAAAAGAAAAGAGAAGAAAAACTTGTGCATAATTTACAGCTTAGTCGGTAGGCTCAGAGTGTTTTTAGGGGGCCCCGGGAGCATATCTATGTCGGACAGTAATACGGAGTCCATGTTTGCCATACTGATGCTGGAGAGGGGGCGGAGTTATCGGGCTTTATACGGCAGAGGCTGAATTAATGGGCCCACAGATGGGACACAAGCCATGAAACAGGATATATTTGCATATAGTCTTATATATACTATGTATGAGAGTATATATTCATACTTATATATTATGTACAAGTATGTGCTTATTTATAACTGTGTCAATATATTGACATAGCTATGTATATATCATCCTGATATAACAAGGTCGGTTATCCGCTTAGGAATAGATACAACTGTTTGGCATACTTGATTATGCTCATACAGTTGATGAGTACAACCCAAGCAAGAATGTGACATTAACATGACGTTGCAGTTACGTTCAAAAATTGAGTGTTGCTTTGGTTCTTGTTATGTTATTTTGATGGCACTCAAAAACGTCCTTAGAACATAATATTGCGATGTTGCACTTTAATGTTTTTGGGTCAGTCTTCTTACGTTGTTTTATGTAAAGATAATGTTATCATAACACTATGTATTAATAAGGTCTCAGCATCAATATATAAGATGTAAATAATAACACTCTTTTTTTTAGTAAGTCTCAACTTAACTTAAAATAGCATAACAGTTACATGGAAATGTAAAAAGAAACAGACTGTCCAAAAAAGTATGGTCACAGAAGATGTTCACTAGGTTGCTGCTTGCCTTGGAATGCAGTTTTTTTTGTGCAATGTAGGTACACAGATTTGTGTTTTCTACACGTTTTCAGGATGTTATACTTTTTGTTGTCATGTGTTGTTATACACAATTGGTAGTTTGCATATTCTGTGAATGTATTCATTTATATAATCATAGACAAAATATCCAAACCAATATTCCCATTAGCTTTCCCATTGATTTATCCACACAGCATATAAATAAACAATTCTTACAGTCGCCTGTGAGATCAACGTTCACATTGTTTCGCACTTTGAATCAACATCACATCAAAAGCCTATACCTACAAAGAACAGCTCACCACCCAACTCAAGCTGATCCAAGTTAGACCATTTGCTCAGGTGTGACTGTCCCTATAGGTCTGTCGGTGTTTGTACCCCCAAGGCCAGCTCAGGCAGATCTCCCCACCACTTTGTCCCTGCTGCTTAAATGGCCAAGCTCATGGGGGAGAGGGGGGAGCACTCAGTATAAGAAAGTAGATACCAACTATGATACTACATCCCCCCTTTTGGAGGATGTAGGAGCTCTTCGTTTTCAACATAAAATACATCCCTTCTTTTGGGGGATTATAAAGCCCCAAGAAAGAGCATTTACAGGCACATTTCTCTGTCCTAATCTGATTTCAGAATATGATAGCTTGCTATAGAGCCATTTTGAAGGGATCTGATATTATATGATTGACTTTTGATATGGTTTTGAAATATCTTATAGATATTGACAGTTCTCCTAGATTGTGGTTTGTCCATTTGACAGCCCCCAAGTTTTAGCCAAATTTACAGTTGACAACTTCAGCCCCTTGTGAGACCAACTAAACTTTATACCCATTTTTAAACCAAGTACACCCTCCCCCACCCCTAAAGGGCTTTGTGTCTACAGCAGACAGGGGAGGTTATACTGGCAGCTGTGCGCTTGTATTTTGTATATGGCAAAGGGACGTTAGCTGGCAATGTTTCCATGTAACAGGATACATATATATCTAAGCCTCAAATAAAAAGTATTGATAGGACCTTGTCACATTTTGTCTATTGCTGACAATTGAATGGGTAATTCAGAGTATACATCAGACTGGTGCAATGAGCCTTCAGGTGCAGTATGATATTAATGCCAATTTGCCTATTGATGTTATAAATACACTGTTAACAACAAGCCATTGGTGTCAGGAATTGGTTGGCTATGTTCCAGGAAATGTACAATAATCTTGTTGACTCTCAATGAACGCTAGGTTTTTGCTACTTTTAATTTTTGTTGGCTGTCTGTTAACAAGTGCATTTCTTTGTCCAAGTTGGTCTTTAATTTTTATCTTCCTGTCCTTTTGAACTTTTGTTCCAAGTTATTTTCTGGCTTTTTTTGACAGGGGTATTCGGTTTCCGAACTTCTATATTGTGTATTACCGCAGCTTGACCATTTTACCATACATTCGTATTATGTATATACGCCATCTGTTTTTCATGCGTCTTCCTGTCTTTTTATCCCTCTATTGCTTAAAGATCCCTCTATTGCTTAAAGCCCGATTCTCGTCGATGACGACTATGCCGCTGGCTTCGTTGTAACCATCTAATAAGTGCGCCAAATTTGTGGCATGACCAATGATGTTGCGTTATTACATTCTAATGTCATGACACATGTCGCTGGCCATTGCGTCGTTAGGCTAACATTGGAGTATGTTAGCCTAACAATGGCAGGATGAGACAGCCACTTTACGTTATTTCAGCAAGGAAATATCTATAAATACTCCCCCTACACATTCACCTTCGCAATAAAAAAAACTCGTTTTTAGAAGTAACTTTCTATTCTTCTGGTTCCCACAAGCTCAATGATGGCTGAATATATCACATTATGGCATCCCGTAGAAGTCTGTTTTTTACCTATTGTGTCTGCCTGCTTCATATTGTAGTTTATTCCTCGGTTTCACAGGAATGGCCTACAGATCTGAATCTATATATGCCTCCAATCTCTTTCCTCCCACCTAGCCCCCCACCTCCCCCTCCCCCTCTGCCACTTTCTCCCCCCAGATACGGGCTGTAAATAACTCAGTCTGTTGTCAATAGACGGCGCCATCAGGCAACACCACTGCGCATGCGTCAATCGCATTTGGACGCAGCTGTTGCGTGCGCAGCCGGCGTTCTTCCCACTTCCTGTCGACAGGGACTGGCGGCGCTGGGAGAGTGAAGGCCTGGCCGCCTGCGATTGGAGCTGCCACATCAAACGGTGAATGTAAGACCGCCGCTGATTGGATGCCGGAAAGCCGCCATGTTGGATGGTGCATCCTGGGACTGAGACATGCGCCCTAGACATACACTAGAAGGGATTTTATTTCAGTAACTTCAATGATAGTCCAATGTTCGAATTCACTGTGGAGTCTTTTACTACCTCAGGATAAAGAAGAATACCAGCTGATTATGTGTCTTGTTAAAGGTCTTGAACAACACCTTTCAAATCGAATGGTGTTTCTTTTGGACATATTACAACGTTGGGGCAGGGTATAAGCATGGAATTAGAATAACCTAGTTGGCCTTATAAATTTAGAATTCTTAAATGAACATTATTCGATGAATCACATGCCAGACATCTATCGGAGCAGTCTCTTCATCTTTCCTAGCAGAGTCATTTCTTTTTTTGATTTGGACTTACATCACTATTAACATCTGATTTGAAGCCTCGCCTTACCAGACATTGCTTTTCATAGTGGGCACAGTGGATAAAGCATGCTGACCAGTTACTCTGTCCTCTGCGGTGGGGGGTACTTGGTCTAGAGATGGATACCAACTGCAGTTGCACCTTTAAGGGGCTGTAGCTGTCAATCACCTATTTAGCTTAATAAGAAAGGACGTCAAATGATCATACCACCTTTTAGGAGAGCTGCCAATCAAAGACTATGTTTGATATTATATCAAAGGTCAATTATACATATAATTGAATTGCTCTATAATGGTTCTTAAACAAGTGAGTTTGTCTGTTGAAAAGCTTTTTCGCAAGGGCTGTCTATGAGCTATCATGAAAAAAGTTGTTGTCAAAGCATGGATATCGTAATTGCTGACCGGTTAGCAGTTAAATTGTGATGACTTAAGAATGGTTGTATTATCAGATACTGCTGGAACATGACAGATAACAAGCTATAAGCTTGAGAATGTTTTAAGGATAAATGAAATAGTCAAGAAAAAGCTTTTCAGGGGGCTGTAGTACGCAGTTGGTATCTACCACCATAATGGACACTGCAGGGCTGTAGCTGTGGATTGGCAGTGCGACATGAAAGAGGGGGGGGGGCTGTCAAAAAATCATACCACCTTTTAGGAGAGCTGTCAATAAAGGACTACATTTGGTACTATATCAAAGGTCAATTGTATTAAATCAAACTCTTTCATAATGGATTACAAACAAAATATCATCTTTTGAAATAAGACTGTGACCGTGAGTGTTCTCATGCAAGGGCTATCTATGAGTTATCAGGAACACACGGGTTTACAGAAGATGGTAGTCGTTTTTCTGGGGACTGAAAAATCCACCAAAAAAGGGGATCTGTAGTTTCGCAGTTGGCATGTACCATCATATACTGAGTGCCCCCTCTCCCCCTGTGAGGGGGGGGGGGTGTCATCTGACCCACCTGACCCCCCCCCCCCCTTGTATAGCCCACCCTAACAGTGACCAATGGGGAGGCCCTTTGAAGTATCGCCGTGGAACTCTCCTAAATCGGAGGCTAGGAGAGAGATAATTGGGCTGGTTGCCGGATGTGGCAGAATGACTGCTGCGTCTGTGGTGACGTAGTGGGGGCGGGGGAGATGGGGAGGGGGATGGGGGGATGGGGGGATGGGGGGATGGGGGGGGAGGGTGTCAGAGTGAAAGGTAAGGAGTCAGTGCCCAGCGAAAGAGAGATACCAAGGGGTGGGCAGGAAAGAAAAATACATTGAAATAGCCCATGCGGGGAAGAATGAAAGAGGCAGGACAACAAGATGAGATCGTGAGTGGTAAGATTGAGAATGGGAAGAGAGGAAAAGACGGGGGAGAATTGAACACTATCCATATCCAGGACGCAAGATGGAGTAAATGCTGCATCTATGCAAGATGGCGCGACTGATGCCCCTACACCGGCTGTAGTGACCATTGCCTGTAAGATGGGCAGGAATGACCACAGCCCCTCGGCAGTATGGAATGACCAGTGCCCCTAGGCAGAATGGAATGACCAGTGCCCCGAGGCAGTATGGAATGATCACAGCCCCTAGGCAGAATGGAATGACCAGTGCCCCTAGGCAGAATGGAATGACCAGTGCCCCTAGGATGGAATGGAATGACCAGTACCCCTAGGCAGGATGGAATGACCAGTGGCCCGTTGCACAATAGAATTTCGTTGTTAGGATAAAACAATGAAAGCACAAAGAACTTTTGCTTAACAACGAAATGTTTAGTTGTTACGAAAATAATCCACTGTTACTTAAATAGTAAAAATCTCTGGTTATGAGAGCATTCTAAATATAGAAAAAGAATTGTTAAAAAAACTTTCATTGTTACGAAAATAACTGCAAATAATTTATTAAGCAACAATGAACTATTTCGTTGTTTACAATATTTTCATTGTTACGAAACCCATTGTGCAATGGGCCACAGTGGCCCATTGCACAATGGGTTCATAACAACGAAAATAATTTTTTTGAAAAAAATTAATATTTTCGTAACAAGGATGGTTTATACACATTGTTTTTCTATATTTTAGAATGCAGCCAGAGAGCTGTAACTTTTACTGATTTGTCCTTAATTTTTTTCCTTTTTACATCAATTTACAGAATTCAATTTCATTCATTAGAACCAGAGATTTTACTATGTTTGTAAAATCATAACAAAGATATCTTTAACAAAGATATCTTTGTTTGATCCTAACAACAAAATTCTATTGTGCAATGGGCCACAGTGCCCCTAGGCAGGATGGAACGACTAGTGCCACTAGGCAGGATGGAATGACCAGTGGCCCGTTGCACAATAGAATTTCGTTGTTAGGATGAAACAACGAAAGCACAACGAACAAATGCTTAATAGCGAAATGTTTCTTTGTTACGAAAACCCTTCTACATAACAGGGAAGAAAAGCCGTTGCACAATGAACAAAGATATCTTTGCAACGATATCTTTACACAGATATCTTTGTTGACCATATTCAAATCCAAAACCGTTAGAAAATAGGCGGGAAGTCTTTATTTACATCGAGCGAAGACAACAAGCTGTCAGTCGTCATTCGATGACACCAACGAAGCGTGAGTGCTACCCCTGGAATACAAAGTTATCGTTATAAAGATATTGTTATAAAGATATCTTTGTTGTCATAAAGATATCTTTGTTACGAAAATACTTGCAATTCTGTCTTTATTAAAAGTCAATCGTGTCCCGGTCCACTTCTATCTTTGTTAAGAAAATAACTGCAAATAATTTATTAAGCAACAATGAACTATTTCGCTGTTTATCATATTTTCGTTGTTACGAAACCCATTGTGCAACGGGCCACAGTGCCCCTAGGCAGGATGGAATGACCAGTGCCCCTAGGCAGTATGGAATTACCAGTGCCACTAGGCAGATTCGAAAGACTAGTGCCCCTAAGATGGAATGGAATGATCACAGCCCCCAGGCAGGATGAAATGACCACAGCTCTTAAGCAGAATTAAATGACCAGTGCCCCTAGGCAGAATTAAATGACCAGTGCCCCATAGGATGGAATTACCGTAGTCCCTAGACAGAAAGGAATGACCGGTACCAGTTCCCCTATGCAGTATGAAGCAGCCAGTGCCCCTAAATTAAAAGGCCTTATTATACTACAGGACTTGATCTGTGATATCAGTGCAGTATGCGGATATAACAGAAACTTAACATACAGGAGCAATGTCATTGTCAACGATTTGGAGAAGTTGACATGTGTAACAAAGAATTTTGTCTTTTATCTGTATGACTACTCTGCAACATCATCATAATGCAGCTGCTCATGTCATGTAGTGTAATACCACCTTGCGGCCCTCATCGGTCACTCCGGCCGGACTATTTCTGACCACTCCTTCATCCAGCCCTAGGTATGTTTATCTCCTCCTGTCAGTCGTCCCTTACCTTGACCGCCCCCTGCACACAATCTATTTACATCTATTGCTGTAGCCACTTGTGTTTTATAGTTGTCTGGTGGTGTTTCCTTTTCTTTTTTTTGTATTTAGGCTTATCTGTCCACTTCCTTGTCTGACCCCTATTACTGTTCCTTGCAAGGGCATCCTATTTGTTTGTTTGTCTCGTAACTCATATGCCAAGCCTTTGTTCTACAAATTATTTCTAAAATATTCTCAAATAAAATGCACATTTTCCCTTAATTTCCCACTGATTCATTGTTCTCTGTAATGTGTGTATTCCATGTGTGCCCAGGGCCTGAAACAAGTGAATATAGAATCTTGCTAGTGGCAAAGTGACTCAATGTCTGGTTTTATAATTTAATTTTCTCATTGCCTCTGGCCAATGTGAAGACATTTAAATTTCAAAATGTCATAGTGAGTATGGAAAATATAGTCCCCATTTCACTGTGCTCTTTTGCGGCAGAATAATTCCTGTCTTTTCTACTTGAAATGTCGGCCAATTTTAGCCAGATTCATATCAAACATGTATATTTCAATATAGTATACTGACTGGTAATCCGAATCGACACTAGAATCGGCTGATTCTATGAGAATAATCAGCCGATTTTAGTACCAATTGGTCGCCCGACTCTGATAAATGCCTAGTGGTAATGGGGCTTTAGTTTTTTTTAAGGTAGTTTGTATGTACAATCTTACAAATGACGTAAACATGGTTTCTCACCAATATGGCTGCGAAGTCAGTAGTTCTTACGCCCCAAGTTGCTGAGAGCCTACCCCTAACATGGATGCGTTCAGTGGTGAAAGCGCCTGGATCAAAAGCCCATAGTAGTATATGGTACAAGGGAGTCCAGGGGGAGTTGGACTTATGGAAAGTGTTTGGTAAAGTTAAAGAAGAAAGGTAGTACCAGGCGAGTTCAGGAAGGGATTGAAAAGAAGGGGAGAGGGAACTTGAACAATGGATCAACAGGCCAGGAGTAATGCCCTTTCTTATTTTCCTCTTTCACTGCTCTTCCATTCTTTCTTGTTTCTTTCTTTCTTTCCTTTTTACTTTCTTTCTTTCTTTCTTTCTTTCTTTCTTTCTTTCTTTCTTTCTGTCTTTCTCTCCTTCTCCCCCTCTTTTTTTTCTTGTCTTCTTTTCTTTCTTCCTTTCCTTTCATTCTTTTCCCCCTTCTATCTAGGCTCGCTCTCACACAGATTCTATCAAACCACCCCTTACCCCCTTACCCCCTGCCCTCAGCCCATCTGTCATATACTGTCTACAGGACCCCTTCTTCTCTCCCCCAGGCCCTACTCGCATGCGGGTGCCGCCTCAGGGGTATAGGGTATCTGAGGGAACACGGGTACAATTCAGGGTCGGATAAGGTGCTCACATCTAGGCCCAAATGCTCATAACTAGGCTGAGGTGGTGGCTAAGCAATATCAAGGAAAAAATCTCTTCCATTGGTACATACAGCAGACATGGGAGCATAGGAAAAGAGGACACATATAGAAGATAGCTAGTTTCAGAAATACATTTCAATAAAGTACAACACATCTCATTCGATGAATAACTAGCACTGTTCAATGTGGATATTCTGTATCTCCAGCTAACTGTGGCTGAATTGTAGGATACTCAGCTACTTAAGAGCGCACAGCATATATGCATATGGGGAAGGATATATGAATAGATGGCCAGATAGAAACTTAGGAGAACGATAAGACAGGGCTGCGGGGCCATTTGCAATGGGCTTTTAAAAAGAATGTCTTAGAGTAATAGCATATATAACACAGTCCACCCATCCACAGGGAAGTATGAATCCTCCTAAAGTAAAGTGTAAACGTTGACGGTCAATGTAACAGCCCCTCTGAGGGCAGGCGGGAGTAGGGGTTCTGGGCATAGTGGGTTATATATAGTAAAATGGATGTCAGCACCTTTCCAATTTGAAACGTTAAAATCTCGATACATCTTTAAGTGATGTATATTCTTTTCAGTGATTTCTCAAGCAATTTTCACTGGTTGGCAATGTACAGGTATCATATGCACGTACAGGGAAGTGTGTATGAAAAAATGAAATAGGTGGATAGAAGCAGGCACGCTTGAGAAAAGCAAATGTAGTTGAAGAAGTTCGTAAAATTATGGTAATATAGAACTTTAGTTATAAAGTGGGAGCTAAAAGATTACAATAACCCTTACCATGCTTCAAACCCCAACCCTAATTCTCCTTGTGGGCGTCTCCAATCCTAATGTTTGTTGACGCTTAATCTTGATAATGCACTATCACACTGTGTGGCATACAGCCACCATACTGCCCTCAGGGGCAGCGAATATAACATAGGCCACTCACCCATGGGGAGGTAAAAATCCTCCTGTACTAAAGCGTATACATCAACAGTCATTATAACAGCTCCAATAAGAATAGGCAGGAGTGAGGGTTCTGGATATAGTAGGAAGGATGGGTAAGTTGGTGTTACGGCCTTCCACTATGATATGTATGAGATGTTATTATGTGTTGCTATCAGGTGGGTGCAAATATAATAAACATTGTATGCAACAATATGTTTTATATCATATTCTAATACATTCCGTTGACCATTGTCAATGTATTTCATTACACAGATGAAGTCAGAAGTGTAAATACCTATTACTGGGGATTCTAGTAATGAGAATGTTGTACCCATCACATCAACCATAGTATGCATTGATCACTAAACAACTACACTACTACTCTACCTAGCTGCACCCCCTTTTGATGTTATTTGACATGTCATAGTCTTATACCCAGTCTATTTAGAGCCTTTCAAGAGAATTGGTTTTTTATGGACTGTTATTAAGCACTCAACCTTCATCTCTAAAGGTCTCTTTAGTCTAAAGCCATCTAGGTTATCTCACTAAATTGTCACACATGCTTGCTTATTTTCCTTCTATCATCTACCTTTTGTAACTTGAATTCTGTATTATGCCGTTCAAATATAAACGATAAAATAATTACGCATAGAATATTCATTGAAACCAGCGAGTACATCTACCAGTAAACCTGATAAGCAGTCTATACCATCCCCTAATACCTCTCAACAGAACCCTCATTGTGGTGTACAATATGTCCCCAGAGCCAGCCCTACCCTGAACACCCATGTATAACCACATTAATATCACAGACCCACACACCATTAGGCATATCATGTAATGGTCCAGAGACTCACAGACAAAATGAACCTCCCCCTCCCTGGGCCCTTCCTTCTCCACAGGGGGTCCTAGCTGTCTGGTATATCATCCATCAACTTACTTGTTGTAAATGGGCTATGTTAAGGCTGTGAACAAGCCCATTTAATTGTTTAACTGAGTATCTTTTTATTCTTTGAGTTTCTATCTATGTCATGATGTTGGTTTACGCTCGAATGGATTGAAGATGTCTGAACTGGTTTTGTGTTTTGTGTCAATCATAAAATCAGATTCTAGTTGTGGATAAGTAAAATGGCTTCATTTATGTGGATGCTTTCATTGTGTTCAAGTTGTGTTTTGAACGGTTGTCTCTGGTTGCACAGTGGCAGATCCAGGGGGTTCCTGCGCACCCCCCCCTTTCCCGAATCCTGTAGCTACCACTGTAGCATGACTATGGTGAAGGATTGAATGTCATAACATTGTTTCTTTTTGAATTATCTTCATAAAGATTTGCATGATATTCCCAAACAAAACAAAACTGTTGTCTTATGACAAATGCAATATATATAAATGAAAAAGAAACTTTAGGCAGTTATTTACTGAAAATGAAAGGCACTTCTTTGATAAAAAAAAACCTCAGAGGGAATTCATTGCAATTCTGAATATCAAAAACCTTTCCTACGCCGTGTTTTAATTCTGCTCTGGAATATGGTTTTTTCGTTCAGGAAGATGGTATTTTAATTCAGCTCCTGGAACCTTTGTCATTGTGCACAGGGGACAGGGTACTTCCCACTGTCATCCTTGTAATATAAGAACATAGTGTGTGTCCTTTAATAGGAAAGTGTTCATCACATGAAGAGGGATGCTGTATGTGTTGGAGTAAGATATATTCATAGAGTTGGAAGTGCAATCATATGAATTTTTATAGAATCTTGATACATCCTGAAACTAAGATAGATAACAACTGTACATGTCTTGTCAAGGTCTCTCAAGGACAAATAAAAGGACTGAAATCATGATACAATTTCCCAGTTCTTTTTCCAGAATTTACCATTTCAACATTATCATTGGCATTGGTAATCTCATTATTGTCAAGAAAAACAAGGAAAAATAATCTCTTCCAAAGCTACCTAAACCAGGCAAATGAGCCAATATTGGAAAGAGGACCTGTGTAGAACAAAGCTATATTTGGAAGCAGTAATGTGCAATGCATCTCCATGGATGAAGTTCTAATAACTGGCCTTGGACATTTATGGCTAGTCAATGTGGGTCATTTGTATTCCATACTGATCATTATTTATGGGTTGAATTGTGAGGTATATAGGTACTTAAGAGTATACATCACTTCTATAATGGTGAAGGATGCATTAATAGAAGGGCAGATAGAATATGATCAGACAGGACCGCAGAAAAAATTGCAGTGAGTTAAAGACAATTGTTAATTAGAATTACAAAATGTGTATCGGGAGCTAAGACGTTACAACAGGCCTTACCACGCTCTCCACTCCTGCCCTTATCCCCTTGTGGTTTACTTCAACCCTTATGTTTGTTGACGCTTAATCTTGATAATGCACTATTACTCATTTAGCCAATACAGCCAACATACTGTCCTCAGGGGCCACAAATTCAACATGGACCACCCACCCATGGCGAGGTATGAATCCTCCTGTAGCATCGTGTATACATTGACTGCCAATATGACAGCCTTCAGAGTGTAGGCTGGAGTACTGGTTCTGGGCATACCAGGAAATAAGGGTAAATGGGTGTTAGGGCCTTCCACTCTAATATGTATGAGATGTTAGTGCGTGTTGCTATCAGGCCAGTGCATACAATAAGCATTGCATGCAATTATATGTTTTCTACTATTTCCATAAATTCTGTTGGCCTTCTTATGCTGATGGATTCACAAGTACAATGTCCTAGGCCTGGGTTCGCACCTCTAGGATCCTTGTATATATATATATAGTATATAGCTGTTCTTTTAAGTTTTGTATCATTATGTAGAATTGATGTATAAACAACCATTACATACTGGTAGGATACCTAGCTACACCTGCTCTTTTTGGTTATTTGACATATGTAAAGTCTTATATCCTGTCTATTTAGAGCCTCTAAAACCCATAGAGAAATATATAACATATGATTATCTAGGTTATCTAACTGACTTTGTACATAGTATAGGTTTTAGCATACTTATTTTCTTTCTATCAACTACTGCGTATAACTTGAAATCTGTAACTTATGGTGTAATATTTTACCTATACACTTTAGATATAAACCTATATAGTAAATATGTATAGAACATCAATTGAAACCAGCTTGTACATCTTCACATAAACCTGATCAGCAGTATATACCACACCATAATACCTCTCAGTAGAACCCTAATCGTGGCATACAATATGTCCCCAGAGCCTGCCCTACCCTAAAGACCCCATGTATAACCACATTAATATCACAGACCCCCTCACCATTTGGCATATCATATAATGGTCCAGAGCCCTACAAAGAAAATGAACCTCCCCTCTCATGGGCCTTCCTTCTCCTTTGGGGGTCTTAGCCGTCTGGTGTGTCATTCATCAACTTAGTTGTTGTAAATGGGCTATGTTAAGGCTACCAACAGGCCACGTTGTGGGTTTCTGGTGGTGAATTTGCATTCAATGGGAATTTCAGGTATTATTTTTTGTGATTCAATTATGAATTTGGTTGTGGGTTTCTGGTAGTGAGTTTGCATTCGATAGGAATTTCAGTGATTATTTTTGTGTGATTCAATTATGAATAGAAATATAAGATCACTTTTAAATTGCATGCAATGTGAAGTGATGTATCCACCTTTTTGTAAAGTTAGGGGCATGCTTATGCAAAGGTGGAGTTGCAACCCATGTTACATTAACATTATTGACCTTTGGCTAAGAAAAGGTGGTCTGATTGCGATCTTGATATGTAGGTCATGGTATGGGTTTGTGATAGGTTGAATCCAAGTGGTCTGAACTGGTTGCATGTCTTTTTGAAATCATACTGTCTGCAGAATCTAGCTGTTAAATAAATCATATGTCTTCATTTATGATGATGTTTCCACTGCGTATAAGTTGTGGATGCTCCTTATTGCACAACCATTGAGAAAGATGGCATGCCAAATCATTGTTTCTACTTGAATTAACTTCATACAGATCCACATAATATTCTCGAACACAAAATAAAGATTTCTTCTCACAAGTCCACTATAAGTGAACTAGAAACTATAGGCAGTTATTCACTGAAAGTTGAACGGAAACTCTTTGATAAACAACCTCAACAGGAATTTATTGCAGTTCTGAATATCAAAAAGTTCTCCTGCGCCGTGTTCTGCTCCGGAAAGTGGTGTTTTGGTTCAGGAAGACAGTGTTTTAATTCGGCTCCCGGAGCTTTGGTGGCTCTGTGATGGTGAAAAGGGGACGCAAAGGGGACACGTTACATTCAGCCGTCATCCTTGTAATATAAGAACACAGTGTGTGTTTTTTGATATGAAGGTGTTCTTGAGTGTAAGAAAACCATCCCGTCGTTCATGAAGATGGATGCTGTCAGTGTGCACGAGTCGGATAAAGATGAATACATCCACAGATTTGACGGTCCTTTATGTGACATGTTGTCTGTTTGAATAAACTAAAGGACAAATACACACCCTCATGCACACAAGCAAAAACATACCCGAAAACGCATTTGCACACATGCCTGCAGACATATAATTATGTCTATATAGCTACCTTTCTTGGATAACATCTTTTTATGTTGCTCTCTTGTATCCTGTATTTTCTAAGGGTCATATCTTTTATTATTATTATATGTATTGTGTGACAGGTATGAGCAAATGTATTGCTACATCTAATAATTAAAGAATTTCTCCATTCAAGCTGTCTCAATGGTTATTTGATTAATCCATGGAGGCACAAAGGGAAATGTGACTGTTATTACAAGTTCTACAAGTGGTGGTCTCGCGGATGAAAAAGGCACGTAATTGTCTGTTCTATGGCTGTCTGTAAGTGGGTGCCCGAACCTGTTGCGGCCAGAAGGTTCCGCCTCATTGAACCCACAGGATACCAATCAATGTACACTTAATTCATTTCTCGCGCATCACTGATAATTGCGTCCCCTCCCCTTCCCTGGCCTACCACCCTCCCACTTCTCCCTTCCTCCCTAACCTCAACCCACCCGTTCAGACTCCCCATACCCCTTCTCCTCTCCACTCTCAATTAAGCCTATGTTCCACTAGGCGATATTGACTAGTAGGAATCGATACATATATTTTTTTTTTGATAAAAGTATTCCAAGAACCCCTGCATGTTACATACCATTTGAAAGGTAATTCAAAATCCTTTCTAACGATATATACCATGTCTATAATAAGCATTACTCCATCTCGCAATTTCTTTTTAAATTGGGAGTAAATCGGATAGTGGAATATAGGCTTCATCTCGTCCCCCTACCTCCCCCCACAAAGGCCCCGTATTAGCCCCAGCTTTGTCTTAATCCATACCTATTACTCTCAGCTCCTGGCCCACCCGCGCATGCGCACATAGTGGAGGCGAGCCGTGCGCAGCCGGTCTGCGCAGCCCCTGTTGTCAGGCAGGGTGAATAATCGACCAGTATATTGAGGCTGGGGGTGTGTTTTAAAAGAAATTGGCCTTAGTTAGAGCGGAAATCAATGTGGCCTGTTGGTTGAAGTGTATTTTCATATTAAACATGGGGCTTTAAGCATTTATAATGGATTCTGTGAAATATAATGCCTGAATTCCGGTTAAATTGTCGGTTCCTTTCCACAATCAATTGCCAGTTTTTCCTCCTTGATTCTTAGAAGTTGCTTCCATCCTCAAACTCATTCATCATGTTCTCTGCCGCACCCATATTCTTTTACCTTCTCTAAGCTTTCTATGTTGCTTCTGCTGCACCTGTTCAGTTTCAGGTTAACTTAGTTTCATTCAACTTTACATCCCTCTAGAGGCCAAAAGAAAATATGCTTCGATAATTTCTTAAAGTGCAGAACAATGTACTGAGGTACTGATGACAATAGCCCATGGCCACTTGATCGTCGCGTCTCGTTCGGACAGAATTAAGTTGATTTTTCCGCTATTTTTCGTAATAAATAGTAATGAGAAACTCAGAGATGGACAGGATGAAATGCATATATCTTCAGACAAACCCCCAACATCTAGGTTCCATTGGGGCTTTAAATAATTATTTTTAGTGGTATTGTATTATATGTGTACAAGGCTGTGGACGCTTCATGCAGTCTGAAGAGACCAATCTTTCTAAACCACTCTCGTCCGGGATACTCATAAAAAAATAAGCCAACCTCTACTGATATACTGAATAATAGTTAAGAACTTTTTTAATATCAAATTCGCAACAGTTAATTTGAAATAATTATCGTGACCCTACATTTTAGACAATTGAATTAATAAACAGAAGTAGATATTGTATGTGCCACGTCGCATAACGGAAGGAGCGATGTCGCTCTTTAAAACAGCGGGGGTTTGGCAAAGTCTCCCTGTTATATGCGAAATTCCCCATCAATTTTCACCCATTTCTAATAATTTCCCCAGGCTGAGAATTTCAGGGATTTTGGATCTGAATATCTAGTTTTCAGAACTGTTTACAGAATTAAAATCGGTTCAGTAGAACAGCCGCAAATCAACAGGGGGACCAATCGCAACAGGGACATCCCTCGCAACAGCGAGCAGGGGACAACCCTCGCTGTTGCGAAACCCGTTATGTGACGCAGCACATTCCAAGTACATACATAAGGTTTATGTATAAGCCTTTCTTGCACTGGTGATATCCAGTTGTGTATTCTAGGCCTATGAAGAGGTTCAGGCATGAGTCATATACTGATACAATATAAAAGACATCATACAGCCTTTGACTACCCCTTTCAGGGGGATCACTCCTTTTCCAATACCTCTCTTGTATTACTTTGATGTACAAATGAGCTCTTCTACAGTACCTGTCAATGATATCATATCTCAAAAACACAGACCAAGGTGGGGGTGTAGGATTACCATCCACCCCCCTCACCCACCCACCTACAGCCATAGACTACTCCTTCTTGTTGTTGCACTTCCATAAGGACAGACTCTTGGCAGAGAGGTGTCTGTTTTTGTTGTTACCTTTGCTCTTTTACTCGGTTCGTGGCCCTCAGTTCTGCGGAAGAGTCCTTTACATTCACTACTTCTGATACATCGCGACAAAAATGATACTTGGATTGATGTGGCTTCTGCGTGCCCTCAGAGGTTTATATAGCAAAAAGAAAGAAAGAAAGATCATTGAGTTTTGTACTCTTAGATGTGCATATATGACAAAAACAACTAAAGGATGCACTAATCCATTTTTTATGTGAGTTACAAGTACAAGGAAAATGGGGATTCCTGCACGTTCGTCTCTCATCTTGGCCACTGGGAGAGATGGGAAATTTTTTTTTGTCGTTTAGGGAACAGACTTTAGGACCTCTGCCCTAAGTGCCAGCACTGGGCAAGACTGGCTGCATTAGGTATCGATTTAAACCTGAACCTCGCGGGACATCCTCAGCTTTACAACCAAGATGTACATCACTCGGACGTGTCAAACGGTGGACAACCCGAACACCCGGGCTGTATGGAGGTGGAATCGGAAGGCCAAGTGGGTGTCTCTAGGGGATCGTTGACTGGGTAAGTATAACCAGAAGTCTGTAGGGCCTTCTCAAGTGATTTCCCTTTTATTTCTATTTGTGAAGGGTTATGCCTGGGAATTCTCTTGTAAAGGTTAGAAGATATGTTTAAAAAGAACAGACCGTTAGGTTTGAAATAAAGAATTTGGGAATTCAGCTAATTTGATCAGATGGTTTTTGATGTTTTTTAGTGTAAGATTCAGTTTCTCAATGTAACAAGATAAGGTCTGGCTACTTTCTAGTCTCGATGCAATAAGAATGCAATCTATCTGTACATTTCTCCAGGTACAATATTAATATGAATATAGATATCCTACATCTGGTATCTTGGCTGTGGCAATAATGTGAACGAAAGTCTTAACTGAAGTCTGTACCTGGTGTAACCTAATTCGAATCCGAGACCTAGGGAATATTTGTAGACAAGCACCAGTAGATCTCCAAAGCTAGTTCCCATACAAATCGGCACACAATTTTGCCTGGTAGTAAAACAAAATGAAATCATACCCCTCTCCACACACAAGATTAGAATCTTTATACAAATAATTCACCAACCCAATGAAATTCTCCCACCATTGATCTTCACGTTTTTCAGTGTGTTTATGCTATACCAACTAGATATTCTCTATTTCCTCACGTCCCAACCTTCCCCATCCTGTAATGTTTTCCACCAGTTGCATACAAAAACCAAGACTTATTCAGCAGGAAGCCAAGCTCTATCATCTGCCCATCTACGTGCCCGATCATCTCTCTGAGGACTGGTCCCCTCTTCTGTAAACATACTGACGGGCGATTAGAGGAAAACATGATCGCCGAGGTCCAAAGTGTCCTATAGTGGATATGGGGCCTTAAGGCACATCCCCACAGGACGATTAGTTCCCGACGATTAGCTGTAATTCATTAACAACTGGCTGTAATTCATCAACACAGCTTCATCTTTGACAAATTACAGCTAGTCTTTGATGATTTACAGCTAATCGTCCACAAAATATCGGACATGTCCACTTTTTTCATCTAATTTGTCAGCAATTAGTGCATCTAATCGTTCGTCATATCGACGCCAGAATAAATCAACTAGTCGTCAACGATTAGATACAAACTAATCGCCTTGTGGAGATCCAGTATGAGTGGGCCTGGCTTTTTGATAGCGGTGGCTGTACAGCTAATCACACCCAGGCCTTTTCAATACTCGGAGCAGGCGGTTTTATATAGGCCCTGCGGAGTCTGGGGTAGTAATTCTGCCAGTTCTCTACGCCCCTTGGGGACTGATCAGACCCAGGGGTGTGTTCTATGACTATAAGTTGGGTGTCTAGGAGCTGGTAGTCTATGCCTTTCTGCATGAATAATCCTGATTTTATCGCTGCTATTTGTAGGCCCGGGGCTATATTAATTCTCCAGACAAGTATAAATTAATTATCAATCAATATTCTGAGGTACTGCGAATATAATCACTACTTTCAATAAAATATTTCAAATCCTTATAATTATTGCATTTGTACTATCTTGAGGCTGTAATCCACCTACCGGTTTTGATGCTGCCGATTTTGCATTTGGTTGATTGTCTCTGAGAATATGTCTTGAAACTTTACATCCTATATATTATTAAAAGAGAATTGTAAGACCTTTCTAATGGTGTATAACATTTCTATATTTGACCTTTATTCCCTCTGCCGATTTTTAAAATTGAAAGCAAAATTGGTATGTGGAATACATCTTTAGTACCCCCATATTTCCATTCCAGCCCCTTAAGCCTCGTACTCAATGAAAATTTAAACTAAATCAAAAGCCCCTGCATCAGTGGATTTATTAGCTCGACCACTTTAATCTCGTTACAAACACTTAAACCCTGTGTAATATGATAACACCCAAATGGTTAATTTGTGTGAAAGGTGTGATTTCTTAAAGCACACCACCGATTCAGTCCCCAGCATTGGATCTTCCAGTCCTGTTTAAAGACATATTCAGCCTTAAGGTTGGTTTCCATGAGGCGAATAGTTCGCATCTAATCAGTGGGGACTATAGTGCTGCAACTAGTACTGGATCCCCATGAGGAGAACAGTTCACAGCTAGTTGTCGACAACTTAGGTGAGGCATGCTGGTGCCATAATGTCTGGCGACTAGATACACTAATCGTCAACGAATAGGGTGAAAAAATCAGAAATGTCCAATATTTTGCTGATGACTAGCTGCAAATCATCAACGACTATCTGTAATTTGTCAACAAGAAGGTGTGTCGGCGCATTCCAGCTATTTGTTGATGAATTACAGCTAAACGTCAGTGACTGATCGCCCTGTGGGTATACGTCTTCAATGCATAGTCATGCTGTTATGGTTGGTGACGAGATACACTGGTCGCCATGGCTTTAAGCTACAAAATTGGACATATCCAATATTTTTGCCAAAGATTAAAGCAGTTGGTCACCCCACAAATTGTCCCACAAGTCGTCACCTTGGTCGGAGGACTAAAGGACTATTCCCCATATCGAAGCCTGGTTTCCACAAGGAGACTAGCTTGCGTCTAATAATTGATGGCTTAAGTGTGGCCTTCTGGTGCCTTGATGGAGGGTGAACTGCTTGCTAATCATCTGCGAATAAGGTAAAAAGAAGATTTTATATATTTTGTCTATATTCCCAACCATTATAGCAGTTGGTCGCCCAACGATTCGCCTCTTATTTTGTTTTGTAATTTGTCCTGTAATTCGTCACCTCCACTCTATTCGTCAACGATTAGTACCTCTATTCGTCTAGCAGCATGGCGCCAGCACGGGATACCTAGTCATTGACGATTAGATGCAAACTATTTGCCGTGTTGAGATCCATTATTAACACTGGTCGCCGGTGAATAGATGCAAACTATTCACCCTATTGAATCTGGCTGTAGTTAGCCGACTAACCACTATTCACTGTAGTTATTCGCCCAGTGAAACCCTAACTTTAAGCACTATTTACCATGGTTCTTCGCCCCGTGGAAACGCAGCTTTATGCCTGTCCCGATTGCAGTTCAGCGCCCCACCAATCCACCTGGGAGGTTGTCTTTGATAGAATTCATCATTAATTGATGAGAACATGAATACCTGATGGATCCCCTCCACCCAGACCCCTCCCCTTGACTTTTAATTACAGAGACCGCCAGCCAAAGGGCTTTCACTGTCAGGGTTTGCCCGGCCAAGTGTCTGCTTCTATCGTTCTGAGAAATTCCTAAAGCCAGATTTCAAGAGGCAAATACATTTCATTTGCAATTGGTCATTGACAAAGAAGGTGAAACATACTGACACCCTTATGGCGGGTGAGACATGAATCATTGGTGAAACGGGAAAAAAATATCGGATATGTCCAATATGTTTGTGTTATTCACCATTGGTTAGCTGTTGTTGAAGAGTACGCTGAAGAATTTCATCCATTCATTGATGATTATTCGCCACATGGGGTCCCACTTTTTCCAAAGAGAACAAACTGTTCGTAGTTTTGAATATTCCCAGTGAAAAGGGGAATAGTACACTAGAATTTAGATAATTTTCCTAACACATTCCTTACATTATGTAATGTGTTTTGTAGCCTCCAAGCTTAATAATCCTAAACTACCTGTATTTTCTTAAAGGTTCCAGACACTGGTGCAGCAGCAATTAATAATTGCAATTGCTGGATGTTAGACAAATGACTTTTTATCCGAACCTCCTATGAAGAAGACGAGTTGGAAATTAGCATGAGTTGGAAAGAATTGCCATCAGAGAGGTTTAATATCATAAGGTCCTTGTGACCTACAGTATATATATATATATATATATATATTATATATTAAAAAACGCTTTATATCTACTGAAACACCCAGGTTTACACAAGACGCCTCATAGTTTTGAAACTAGAAGCAGCCAACTATCACATTTTCTTTAATAAGAAATGCGTTAGACCAATACCAATATCAACGAACAGAACAGCTGATTACAACATTTAGAAGATTTAAAAACCGCCCATTTCCATAAAATTAGAGCGCGCCTCTTGGAGCAAACTGCCGCTAGAAGAAGAAAAAGCCGCTTCGTCTCAGTCCAAGATGTAATCTTTCTAATCTCTCATTCCGGGACTGACTCCGTAATTATAAAAGTAGATTATCAGCAGTCGATTCACACTTCAGACAAACTAATCAGATGTACTTCATTCATCTTAAACGTATTTATGGCGATATCTATGTTGTGTTCGTCTGGTATAAACAACACGTATTTATCTAAACTAGCTTGACTCAATCAGGTTGTATTGTGAGCTACTGGTACTCTGTATTGAATAAACTGTCCTAAGAAGAAAACCTTAAGCCCATATTCCACATGCCGATTTTGCTGTCGATTTTAAAAATCGGCAGGGGGAATAAAGGTCAAATATAGAAATGTTATACATCATTAGAAAGGTCAGGAAATTCTCTTTCGAATGATATATAGGATATAAGGATTTATACCATATTCACAGAGAAATTCAAGCAAATGCAAAATCGGCAGCATCCAAATCGGTATGTGGAATACGGCCTTTAGAAAATAGGATAATAAGAAAACTAAAATAAACAAGCAAGCACGCATGTACATGTCCAATCATCTAGAAGATCATATATGCTTGAAGATACTGAACAAACCCATTAAAAAATCCGATAGAGTGAACAATGTTTAAACACTAGGTGCTTAGGCTGTGCTGTTATTTTCGAAGGATAGCGTTATCAATAATTACATATTGATATGCTCTCAACAGAATCAGATATTGTATTTTACGTACGGAACAATCTGTAAAACGAATGGGCTTACAGCCCGGGTGGCCGCCGTGGTGGTGAACTGTTTACATCAGAGCCCTCCCAATAGTGGGGTGCCGCGAGTAGTATAAGGAAACAGGGGTTTGCAGAAGGCAATCACAGATGGAGGGGGAGAAGTGTCGTTCTGATATATTTAACACAATGTACTCCTTATTGTTACAAAAATAACACAACTTTCGGCTGGATTCAGATCAAACCTGATGATACTAGTACATACTTATTTCATGCTTAATCCTATTTAGAAATGCTGTGCGACACATGAATGACGCCGTCCTTATTATTTTCTGATACTTTTATACTACTTTTATGAAACTTCTGATACTTAAAGTGAAACTTCTGAAACTTAACTTGACATATATATACGGGTCAGGAGAGTCTGAGGTTTCAGGGGGAATCCCCGGCCGTTTGCATATCGCGTAATGAATGTAGTGACGGGAAATACTGGGGGCCTCTGCAAGCAGATCCTTCATACAACATATAAGATAACAGATCGCAGTTTCCCCAGATAACTGACGCTTGACGTCCTTTTTTGAGACCCTCATATTCAGTATAAAGAAGGCAGTCACAGTCAAAATCAAACAAACATCCCTCTCACTCTGCAACCACCACAACATCCACCAACACAACACAATCCAACCCCCTCCCCCCCCTTTCTCCTCCCCTTTTTGCCGCTGCCCTCAGATGAACCAATTTACGTGCAGTGCCCGGATGTGTGTGTGGGCGATAATAGGTGGACCCCGGGTGTAGTGGGACAATGAGCGGGTGTTGGGGCACGCGAGCGGCTCGTCCCTTCTCACTGTAGGGACCATCAACAACATGGCCAGCCCATGACCCCCGATTCGGGGTGTACTTCTCACAACAACCCAGCCGTCCCATGACCCCCAACTGAGGATACTTCTCACAACAACATGGCCGACCCATGACCCCCAATTCGGGGTGTACTTCTCACAACAACCCAGCCCTCCCATGACCCCCAACTGAGGAAACTACTCGCAACAACATGGCCGGCCCATGACCCCAGATTCGGGGTGTACTTCTCACAACAACCCAGCCATCCCATGACCCCCAACTGAGGATACTACTCACAACAATATGGCCGGCCCGTGACCCCCCATTCTGGGTATACTTCTCACAACAACCTGGCCGTCCCATGACCCCAGATTCAGGGTATACTTCTCACAACAACCTGGCCGTCCCATGACCCCCAACTGAGGATACTACTCACAACAATATGGCCGGCCCGTGACCCCCTATTTGGGGTATACTTCTCACAACAACATGGCCAGCCCATGACCCCAGATTCTGGGTATACTTCTCACAACAACATGGCCGACCCATGACCCCAGATTCAGGGTATACTTCTCACAACAACCTGGCCGTTCCATGACCCCCAACTGAGGATACTACTCACAACAACATGGCCGGCCCGTGACCCCCCATTCGGGGTATACTTCTCACAACAACATGGCCGACCCATGACCCCAGATTCGGGGTATACTTCTCACAACAAAATGGCTGGCCCATGACCCCCCATTTGGGGTATACTTCTCACAACAACCCGGCCGTTCCATGACCCCCAACTGAGGATACTACTCACAACAACATGGCCGGCCCGTGAACCCCCATTCGGGGTATACTTCTCACAACAACATGGCTGACCCATGACCCCAGATTCGGGGTATACTTCTCACAACAATATGGCTGGCCCATGATCCCCCATTTGGGGTATACTTCTCACAACAACATGGCCAGCCCATGAGCCCAGATTCAGGGTATGCTTCTCACAACAACATGGCCAGCCCATGAGCCCAGATTCAGGGTATATTTCTCACAACAAGCCGGCCGTCCCATGACCCCCAACTGAGGATACTTCTCCCAACAACACTGTCGTTTCCTCTGTATGGGCGCAATTTATATGTAACCTGAACTTACTAAAATTGGCTGTTTATTGGTGTAGAATTGCCTGATTTTATCATCAGTCCATCGGCTGCCTATGTAAAATATCCAAGGGGGTTCTGGGCTTTACTCTATACTTAAATCTATATCAACAATTTCCCCACCCTATGCCAAGTGACCATAAGTGCCTCCATCTTGATCTCATCCCTCTCCCTGTCCCTAGATACCTCTCCTCCAGGGTCCCCCCCCCCCCAGGTAATGGGCGTCCTCCACGGCGGGCAGGTGGGCCATTTACCTGTATAAAGTATCACCTGTCGGCCCGCTCCAGCCGCTAACAGGATTACCTATCTCTGAGCCACCCCTCCCCCCAACCCCTGCCCCCAAGTCCTCCCCCCAAACGACTCCCCCCAACCCCTCCCTCCGAGCCAGGCAGGCATCCACTTGGTCCTCAGGGCCCTCTTCAGCCAATGGACCAAAGGCCGTATTACACCACACAACATGAGCTGAGATATGATGATTTTGCAGAGGAATCGCACATATTAAAGACAGAATTCTTTGTTGCATATGTTTAAAATCCTCAAAGTTGTCAATTTCAAACTATTATATCCTTCCTGTATGTAGACTTTCTGTAATACCATCATATCGCGCCAATATTGCAGTTCAAAGTTGTGTCGTGTAATGGGGCCTTAAGCATCAAGCTCGGTTCACATAATGCAACTGTTCATTCATCTCACGGACCTTTCCGGATTGGAGGTATATCTCAATGCAGAATGATCACCCATAATCATTCTGCATTGAGATATACCTCCAATCCGGAAAGGTCCGTGAGAATAGACTCTGGTAGGTAGGTAGAAAACTCGCCAAGAATTGGCTAATATCACTGCGCCCTGTGTCTCAAAAGTAGTCTGGCGTTCTTTGCTGGTGCACTCCGGGCGACTTGAGCTAACCAAATGGCAAATAAAGTGCAGAGATTACTTTCATATTGAGGTGGTTGAGGCAGTAGATTTGTCATCTCAAATTAAACCAAAATTCATTCTGTGTTGAACTTATTTGGCAGGTCTCTCCCATTGCCCCAGTGGTAGTATACTACCAACTAGTTACAATATGACATGGATGGCAGCTGTCCTTATTCCTTAGTCTCACCAATCTGAACAGGAATCGGGCATATAAAGAAAACTCTATGCTCTCTGCACAGTAGGTTAAGGAACCACTGCCTCTATATACTAATGCTGTTGAGCAATGCAGGAGTAAGTGCATGGATATATTTAGTCATGACACATTATTCTATAGTATGGGACTTTACTCTGAACCTGGAACATTATGGCCTGGGACTGTATATCAGATACAAAGATCTCTCTCAATGGGCCTTCTAGCTCCGAGCTTCCATTTTACATTGAAGCGATTTTCCAAGATTGTAAATGGTGTTAGTTTCCCTCAATGGTTCAGCAATATGTGAAACAATTTTACTGAGGTGTATTCCCTCGGATTCCCACAAAGTAATCATTAGAGTAATTGAAGAATAATGACCATCCCAGTTACACCATCTTTTGTGATATCCTTTTTTTTTTTTTTTTTTTTTTAGTTGTTTTTATTTGGGTCATAAGGGTTCAGCCTTGCTGTTCTTCCACCCGCTCCCACTTTACATTTTAAATACTAATTGTAGCGGAGCAGGCAACTATAGATTGTTACATACACATAATCTTCCTTCTCCTAGCCATGAAAATGGCATGATAATGAAATGAGATGAGTATGGTATGATAACTCATTGTACTAGATATATTCAGTGTTATAAAATTTTTGCATATGGATGTCTTATATTTTTCTTTATACAGTTCTTGAACTTGTCCTTCTCTGCTATCAGTGAAATAGGAGCACTTAGGTTATTCCAAGCATTTACAGCTCTGTAATTTGGATTCCTTAATGCTTTGAAATGATTGCTTGGTGGTACTTTCATCATTATTCCTGCCCTTCGTCGTGTTCCTATTTCCCTATTATCTAGCAGGTCAGGATCACATTTCAGAATAAATGCATGTTGTAATAAGTGCATGTATCTCCTATGAAATAGTCTATATATATTACATCTTCTGTGTAATGTTTCAGTAGAGTCCTTCTCATTAAATGGCCTATGCCATTGATTGCAGACTATATACAAACCTTGATTCTGGAGTTTCTGAAGTTTCTCACTAAGATACTTTACTCCAGTATCATATATGAAGTCCCCATATTCAAGCATCGGAAGGATAGTTGATGTATATACCAATTTCGCAGCATGATTTGTTAGATACCTTCTTATTTTTTAAAAATAATTCAGTTTCAATTGTACCAGTTTGGAGACCTTGTGGGACTGAGTTTGAAATGACAATCGACAATCAATTTGAAGTCCTAAATAATTGTATACCGACACCTTGTCCAATTCCACCCCATTGATTCTGAACTCAAAGTCATTATCACTATCTTTGGAGATAATATCCAATTTCATCCATTGGGATTTTTTGATATTAATTGTTAGTAGGTTCGAATTACACCAGGCAATGACTTTGTTCAACTCCTCTTGTAGAAAATATTTATCATGATGGTAAATTACGGTATCGTCAGCATACAACTGTACCCCACAATTTATTATTTTGGGCATGTCATTAATATATAAAGAGAAGAGTGTTGGCCCCAGTATACTTCCCTGGGGAACCCCATATGTTATAGGTAGAATACCAGAAATAGCTCCATTCACTTTTACACACTGTTTCCTATTGTCCAGGTAACTGGAAAACCATTTAAGAGTTTTATCATCAAAATTTTCAGTTTATTTATCAATTTAGAATGCGAAACGGTGTCGAAAGCTTTTTTTAAGTCTAAAAATATAATGTAAGAATCCATATTATCATTTAAAGTATTATAAATATCGTTCAGAAACGACGTCATAGCCGTTATTGTTGAATGTTTTTTCCTAAAACCATGTTGATACTTACTTAATAGATGATTGTTCTCTAAGTGGTTTTGGGGTCTTTTACATATTAATTTTTCCAGTAATTTACCTGGGAGCGGTGTAAGTGCAACTGGTCGTAATTCGGAGGCTAGCCTGGGTTTAGATAATTTGGGCAATGGGACAGTGGTACTCAATTTCCACTCGGATGGGAAAACACCTAATCTTATAGAGCTATTAAATATTGATAATAATTAAATCGGATCATGTAAGAAGGCATCTTTTAGGACTTTAGTTTTTACATCCGGTATAGCAGATGATTTAGTAATATCTATGTCTTTGAGAATTTTAATCAAATCAAGCATCGTTATTTCTCTATCCAATATAGTCCCTTCAACATTAATCTCATCATCCGGTATGTCTAAGACAGTTGGGGGGCATCTATTAGCTAGGATTGCTCCAATGTTAGCAAAATATGTATTTATATGAGAACCTATCTCCAGACCTACTACTTCGGTATCAGATTCTTCATCTACTAATGGGCCAATCAGACTCATTTGATTTTGTGGCAATAATTCATTAATTTGTCGCCAAAAACGTTTTGGGTTTGAGATATTTTGTTCTAATTCATTTTTTATAAAATTCGATTTTCCTCTTTTAACTAACATATGTACCCTATTTCTTAGGTCGTGTGCTATAGTCCAGTCATCCAGACTATTTGTTCTTCTTGCTTTTCTATATGCTTTATCACGACCCCGCATTTCCATTATGATTTCATTTGTTAACCACAATGGTTTAGTGATTGGTACAATTAACTTTCTAATCGGACACATCTTATCCAGGACATTAACTATATTTTTCAAGTACTGATCCCATTTATCTCCTGGATTTGGCAATTCATTAAAAGCTGTCCAATCACATTCTTGCAATAATTCCATCATATTATATCTTCGATATGATCTTCCTATCACTTCTTTCTTTTTTATAGTTTGTCTTTTCTTCTTAATACAAACTAAAACTGGAGAATGATCACTAATGTTATAATTTAAGACATTTGCCTCTAGAGATGATTCGAAGTCTGAAAAAACCAGATCCAATAAGGTTTTAGAGTTTTGACTTTCCCTTGTAAAACCATTTACCCTCTGCTGAAGGTTGGCTTTTTTGGTTAGATTCAGTAATTTGGTTTTACTTGGACTTCGCTTTCCCTCGGCACAGTCAATATTCATGTCACCAGCCAATATAATATTGTTATGCAGTCTATCCAAGGAGGATAGGGCTGTTTTTAAAGTTTGTAGGAAACCATCCACATTACCATCAGGTGGTCTATATGTTAACATAAGGAACATCGGTCGACGCATTCCGATCTTAATTCTCATAGTTATCATTTCAATACATGAACTGATAACCTTCCCATCAACAGGTATATTATCAAAAATTATATTATCCTTTAAGTATATACAGAGGCCACCCCCTCTTTTGTTTCGAAATGTTTCTCTATCTAATCTCACCAAATTATAGCCACTTATGCCCACTGCAGAATCAGGTACCGAAGGTTGCAGCCACGTCTCAGAGACTAAGATTATATCTTATTCTAATTCTAATTTCATCCATCTTATGAAAAACACTACGTGCATTAATATGAACAATCCTTATGCCTTTACAATCCGTTATAAAGTCAAGTTCACGAACCATCATTGTTATTGTTTAGAACATCGCTCTCAATGTTTTTACTTTGAGAAAAAACAATGGTTATATGAGGATGATATGAGGTGTTATGATATGAAAAATGAATTAATATTGCAAACATAATATGTGTAATGCAGGAGTGGTGACAGAGGGACCTTATTTGTTCGAAAGTATGGTGTTTTCTATCACCTATCTATTCTCTCCATGCTCATCGAACAGGTAGAGTCGATTCAAATAAGAGGCCTCTTTATCTAAAGGTTTTTTCCACTTAGTTCAAAGTTAATGGATTTAATACGCGAAAGATTTATTAATGGAGATAAATATTAATCATATGTCCAATTTCCCATTAACTTCCTTTTTCTAATGCAAAAGTTCTTATTTAGTCTATTGTATTTAGAATTGTCCATTCTGAGTATCTTCTCCATGTCCATGTTGTGCTGTGATGACCGATATGCCAATGCCTAACCAAGGAGCCATTTCCCATATTCACTATCATGCTCATCGAACAGATTAGCTTTCGGGCTCCCGACTCCTTATGCTCCCATCATGCTCATCGAACAGGTTGGTTTACATAGACCACAAATCATGACTCCTATCATGCTCATCGAACAGATTAGGATTCATATACTTTCCTATAGTCTGGTAAGACAGAGACACATTTCTTTTACACAGTAGTCCTTCATTTCCTTTGTGAAATGACAGCCGTCCGACAATAGTTTATACTTGTGGGACCAGTTTCCTCTTCCCTTACACCGATGAACTTTTTTGCAAAACCAAGGAATTGGCGAGTCTTTATCATTGCTACTGATTAGCACTTTGTTAGCTGCAGTCACCATTTCGTTCAGCAATTTTTGTGTTTTGGCGTCAGTGTGTTCATTGTTATACACTGTTAGGTCAATACCTATGGTGGGGGCTATGATAAATTTCGTTTCTGGGTGTGCCTTTTTGATTTTCCTCAGGCATCCTTGTACTTCCCTTTTCATTCTTCTTTTAGCCTTTTTTACACTTCTACTTCTGGGTACCGCCCTTCCTTCATTGTCAAGTATGGTTAGGCTGCAAATTCCCCCAGCTATTATTACCTGTTTATAAACATTATTATTTAGTGCTTGGTTTGCCTTCTTAAATAGACGCCGCATCTCTGCGCCTTTGATTACTTCGACTTTTACGATCCCTGGGGCCATTTTATCGAATCTTTGTTGTAGCCCTGATCCTCTAGAGTCCATCATCACTAAAACAGTCATTTCATCACTTATACTGTACAAACAAGCAATATTCAGGGGTATATATACAGGTGTAATATAAGCACACTTAGCTGTATCAGCTCAGACCGTCCGCTCCTTTGTTGATCACCGGTGTATGGTCGGCAGCTTCGGCTGTGTTCACCCTATGTACAGCTGCAGAAGGTATGAGTGTTGCCGGTAGGATCCTGAGCTCAGTTAGGTTCGTAGTGTCTGTCCCGGTATTGACTTCACTTGTCCTTTGTTCATTGGTGCCTGCGGGTTTTATCCAATTGGGTTTTCACTGTTTTGGCATTTGATGCAACAGGTATTTCCTCCACATTTGGTCTACACTCCGTTCTGATCTCTTCTAACATGTATCCGCACAGGTTGCGGCCCGGTGGTCTCGGCGTGTTGAACAGTTTGCTGTCTATAGCGTACCCAGTAGCCCACCGTTTATTCCCGTTGCATTCTAAAATGGCGCGTGTGCCTGTATCAATTAGCATTTGTTTCAACTCTGGGTTTTGTTTGTATTTTTCCCTCATGATGTATTTTAGCTCTTGCTCTTCTATGTCATTCCACCCTGGTGCTTTTATGGATTGACCTAGTGCCTTGGCTGTATACGGATTTCGCGTATCCAGGATTTGTTGTGCTATTTTTGTGTTTTTAGCGTATCTTGCTTTCTGATAGTTGATGGCTTGTTCCACTGACGAGAATGTAATGCCTTCGATCTCAATTTCACACTCAAACAAATTTGAAAGTGGAGCAAGATGTCCTTGGAATCCTACTGCATTTTCCTCCATTCTAGTCTTCGTCTTATCAAGTTTAATTTCTTCTGGTAGTTGGTCAAGCTGGTTGTGTGCATAGTATCTATCATTTACAATCACACCTGTTCCCCGTTGCTTTGCTGTGAATCCTTTTTTGCTTGCTATTTTGACTATTGATCTTGTCTCAGTTTTCTGCTTGAAGATTACTGAGTTGGCGTCTTCCTGTAGCCCAATCTTCTGGAGATTTTGATTTCTCCTAAGTTCCTTCTTATTTCGCATGATTTTGTCTCTCTGGTTCAGGGATTTCAGAGTAACCAAGATTGGCTTTTCTGTTTGGCCTGGTCGATACACACGCTGTGTAAAATCAATATCATTCAAGGTTATATCCGGGTCAATTGCAGAAAAAATATCCATAGCAATCATACTCGTTACCTCTTCTGCTGATTCAGGTACCCCTACTATGATTATGTTTTTTCTCTTATTTCCGTGATCCAGATTTGCCATCTGTGTTTCAAGACCGTCCATTCGGCGCTCCATATCCCTCCTTTCTCCCGCCATCCGCTCGGTCATGTCCGCCAGTCTTCGGTTTTCTTTGAAAAAGTGTGAAATCATTTATGGACAGCCCCTAAATAAACATAATCCCGGTTTCTTTGATTGGCCTCGTGATTTACATTAAAATGTTAACAGTACTGTTTGGTTTGGACCATCAGCTTACATCATAACAATAACATTTTGGCATTAAAATATAATTTCCAACCATTATTGGCATGGCAGGAAATGTGCCAAAATGTTTACAGCTCGAAAATTACTGGTATGAAGAGCATGGTCTCTTTTGGGTTTGAGGTAGGACTGCATATATGCCGTATTGTGTCGTGGGCCAGTGTATTCTTACGTGTGAACCAAACATTAGCAACCCCCCCCTACCCTCACCCCCCCCCCCCCCACCGTCTGCCTCCCGTCACCACCACCAGGGGCCCGAGGCGCTCATCATAATCCATGGCGCGGGGCCCCACTGTGGGGGAGCGCGGCCCCTCCCCAGGATATACTTACTGTGATTGTTAATTCCAGCCCGTAGAGGCAGGCATGGCCCCGGGTCAGGGAAGAGGGAGGGGGGGGGGGGTGTTGGGGGAGGTATGGAGCTGTACAGCAATGTTAGACAGTGCCTTGAATATCAAAAAGGAAGAGTGATGCATATGGTGGATTTCTGGATATGTGTTTTGGAGTAGGAAGAAGGTGACAGTACATATATATATATATATATATATATATATATATATATATATATATATATATATATATATATATATATATAGATGGAAGGAATTCATATAAATAAAATGATATATATAACATCGTAGTTGTATTTTCCATTATGAAAAACGCAAACTAGGAAGGTTTGATTACATATATTAATATATAATATATATATATATATAATATAATATATTACCATCTTTTAAAAAGACCCGAGACTCAAGCGCTGGGATCATCCAAGCTCTTATTATTCTAAATGGATTCAGGGATACTTTTTGTGTGCAGAGTGGACATCAACGTACACACCCATGACCATTGGCCACTTGTGGACCAGTTAAGTGATAAGATGCATGAAACCTGTCTGGTCATACATATGTAACCAGGAATCAAACCAAGGAGGCTAGGCTACATATAAAAGAACACCTGCCTCGCCAAAGGTGTAGGGCTACAGTTCTCATAGATTAGATTGCCCAGGAGCAAGGGTAAATAGCCCAGTGCTCCAGAACCACAGAGTCTGGTGCTTCAAACCAACAAACAAATAGACAATGACCTTACAACAAGATAACCTTGTATAACCTAGAACAGGACAATGTATAACCTTGAACAGGACAATGTATAACAGTATAACCTTGAAAAGGATGGCGTATAACCTAGAACTGGAGGATATATAACCGTGACCAGGACGCTGTAATCTCACTGTTCCCACCCTACATACTGGAGATAACACGCACCCCCCTCTTGTGGCGACCCCTACCGGTGACCTTGGTGATCTCACGTCCTCCAGGGTCCGTGATGCGCGCGCATCCCGGTTAATAGGTCCACAGACAATAGGAGCCGACCATTCCATGAATACTTGGTCCTGGTCCCCCCTCTCTCCCCGCTTCCCCCTTCTACCCCTCATCCAATGTATCCCCATACCGCCTGATCTACTGGTTTTATCGCCCAGGGCTGAAGCCTTGTGTAGACAGCGTGTTTCTACTTATACATCAGGCACACACATACAGTACAGGGCTGTCTGAAACTCTTTTAATTGAAAAAAAATATTTCATCAAAAATACTCTTATATATATTTGGTGATAATTCATCTTGAGCTCATTCAGAAGTAGGTATGTAATTTGGTTATCAGGAATGGTCTAAAAATCCCCCTCTTATCGTAGGCACTCGGAGGAAGGTATACAACATGTGTAATGAATGCTGTATACATGGCTCGATTTTAAGAATTCAGTATACTTTTATCAGATCCCTTTTCTGTTCCAGGTTCCAGCAATAAGTGGGCTCAACTGATATATATCTATCACCGCTGTGGCTGTTTATCAAGCATAAATAAGCAGGGGCAGTCTGGATGTTGTCTACCTAAACAATAAGCCCATCCCACATTGGGTACGTCCCAGGGTTTTACAAAGGTCAGACAAAATTACAGTATAAGCCCTTCTTGCCCTTCTTGACTGCTAGAGTTACTGGGTTACTGGGTTACTGAAACAAACAACAATTATATTTTTCTATATCCCTAAGTGTTGCTAAACCATTATGTTTTCTTAAATTTCACCAATTGACATATTTTTAGGTTTGCCAGCCAATCAAAATACTGTATTTCAGGCCAAAATCGGGTTGGACGTTATAGGCTGGGCTGACAGACTTCAACATTGGTTCCTCTGGTAAACAAAGCAAATATATAAAGCCAAGGAAGACCCTTGATTTACTTTATTTGATTCATAGCGGGAAGTTTGATCCAAAAGGGAACATAATTATTGTTTTATTCTTTACACAATATTACAGCGCAAACTGCCACTACGAAACATCTGCATTTATAAACTTCCGATTTTAACCAAAAGTCAAGCACTATACCAATGGATCTACGTGACCAGGCCTTAATGTTGACAAAGGTCACCTCCTATAGTCGCTATGTACCCCCTGGAGACGACACCAATCTACAGACGCCCGATCTAGACGCCACCCCCACCCCTCCTGCCCACCCCCCGCCCCCAACGTACGGTCAGTCATACTTAAGCCTGCTAAATAAATAAACCATTATCCCGGCCTCCTATCGCCCCTGCCGGCGCCGCTAACTAACGACATGACGTATATCATAGCGGCAAAGGGCGGCTATCGGGGCCCGATCGGGAATAAATATCGGCCGGTGGTCGGGGAACGCTGATATGGGACGCCGGGGTACCGCTCTTCGCGGGGTGAAAAAGGAGGTAGGATTGGTGTATGGAGGGCGGGAAAATCGGTCTGGTTTGAGTCTGGAAAGTAGGGAAATCTTATTGGTACATTGGGTAAAGACGATATTGCTGTAACCCCTGGTATTTTGCTAACCTCTGTGGTTCTTTCAATCGGGTTTTATACTGATCTTGCACAAACTCTAGATTTATGAATCCACATGACTGAAAGAGATACTTCACTTGGATGAGTCTGTATGGGGACCATCAGCTGCTAACCTTTTATATCAAACTGTATAGCCATTCAATTGTTTGCTCAAAAAGCATATAAGTGTACTTGGAGAAGAAGAACGGTGGCGAGGATATTTTGCTGTCAGACATTGAAAGGTCACTGATTTCTGCACCTATTAAACGTTTACTAGCGGATTGATATAATTTTACTTTTAGTTAGTTTCCCAACGTATCAAATAACTGTGTGGGTGAAAGGGTAACCCTGTGCCTTTCCCCAATATCCCCTGCCTCGCTCCCACTCTCACAAATCTGCACTACAACATGCCTCCCTGTGTTCAAAACGACCCCTAGCCTGTCACCCTGCACATAGCCTTTCAGGCATAAAAGGGTTTCTGTATAGGCATGTACATCATATCAGCTTAGGTCCAGCCTGTAGCCATCTTACAGGCCATAAAGGGTTTCTGTAGAGGCATTTATTTCACCTAAGATGCGTAGTTGCCTATCTTTTAACACTGACGTACACCTGAGAGCCAGCCAGGACAACTCTTGTATAGGCCCGGCGTGACGTCACAAAATCCATATCGTCTGGGTACGACGTCATACCGTCTTAAGCCCAACCTGTAGCCACCTTACAGGTCATAAAGGGGTGTTGTATAGGCGTGTACATCATACGGGCTTAGGCCCAACCTGTAGCCACCTTACAGGTCATAAAGGGGTGTTGTATAGGCGTGTACATCATACCGGCTTAGGCCCAACCTGTAGCCACCTTACAGGCCATAAAGGGGTGTTGTATAGGCATGTACATCATACCGGCTTAGGCCCAACCTGTAGCCATCTTACAGGTCATAAAGGGGTGTGGTATAGGCGTGTACATCATACCGTCTTAGGCCCAACCTGTAGCCATCTTACAGGCCCTAAAGGGGTGTGGTATAGGCGTGTACATCTTACAGACTTAGGCCCAACCTGTAGCCATCTTACAGGTCATAAAGGGGTGTGGTATAGGCGTGTACATCATACCACCTTAGGCCCAACCTGTAGCCATCCTACGGGCCACAAAGGGATGTGGTATAGGCGTGTACATCATACCGGCTTAGGTCCAACCTGTAGCCGTTTTACAGGCCATAAACAGGTGTGGTATAGGCGTGTACATCACACTGGCTTAGGTCCAACCTGTAGACATCTTACTGGCCATAAAGCAGTGCGGTATAGGCGTGTACATCATATCGGCTTAGGTCCAACCTGTAGCCATCTTACAGGTCATAAAGGGGTGTGGTATAGGCGTGTACATCATACCGGCTTAGGTCCAACCTGTAACCGATTACAGGTCATAAAGGGGTGTGGTATAGGCGTGTACATCATACCGGCTTAGGCCCAACCTGTAGCCATCTTACAGGCCATAAAGCAGTGCGGTATAGGCGTGTACTTCATACCGGCTTAGGCCCAACCTGTAACCGTATTACAGGTCATAAAGGGGTGTGGTATAGGCCTTCACATCATACCGGCTTAGGCCCAACCTGTAGCCATATTACAGGCCATAACAGGGTGTGGTATAGGCGTGTACATCATACCGGCTTAGGCCCAACCTGTAGCCGTCTTACAGGCCATAAAGGGGTGTTGTATAGGCCTTCACATCATACCGACTTAGGTCCAACCTGTAACCGTATTACAGGCCATAACAGGGTGTGGCATAGGCGTGTACATCATACCGGCTTAGGCCCAACCTGTAGCCGTCTTACAGGCCACAAAGGGGTGTGGTATAGGCGTGTACATCATACCGGCTTAGGTCCAACCTGAAGTCATGTCACAGGCCCTGGGCATGGGCTAATGGTAGGACTATATCCGGACATTAAGTGCCCCTTACAATATCTCCCTCTTATGATCATGATCCGAGTTACGGGCCAGCCATTGGGGTTTTGGGGAGCCGGAGGGGTGGGGGTCGGGGGTGGGGGTGGGGGAGGTTGTCCCATGATACAAGTTCCCAACGAATGGAAGATCCCAGAGCATGCACACTGGGGTACATCCCAGGCTTTGATAATATCAGAGTCTTGTCCTTCATGCTAGTACAACTTTTAATCTATTGCAAACTAAATAAATATATATATCCCTCTCACCCTTTATCTCGCTAGGCTTTATACCCAAAGGGCCAACTTCCCCATAGGTTTTGAGGGGTACCTGCCAGGTTGGCCTAAGTCTATGTGCAGATGACCAGTAAAATGCGGCCTAGTGGGTATGGGGCTCAAAAGAAGATTCCTTCAGTACCTGGTGACCTTCTTCGTTAAATGAAGTGCAAGAGCTGTTGACCATCGATGGAAATGCGCCACGTATTACTCAGCATACATACCGCCCTCTTGTCAAAGTCCTTGCTTCACTCACGTGTCTTGGTGATCTAGGTGTCCTCAATTTCACTTAAGTATTTTCAGAATATCTCAAAAGAAAGAGATTTGAAAATATTGAGTTTTAAGTGAATTATTGAAGAAAGTAAATTAATTTTGGGAATTTCATAAATTCGGTTAATTACGTTTCTCCTCTTCCGGACAGTATGTGATGCACAAAAGATAATTTCATTGATAGATAATCATTCTGTAATTGTGTGTTGGGTTTCCTTCAATGTCTGGTGTCTCATAACACTCTCAAAAAAATAATATGAGTCCGTTAACATCAAATTCCAAATGCCTCCAAAGTGTCAGGAAGTTTTCAGATATTAAGTTACGAAGCTTAGCATTAGGTGAATATTGTCCGTTACACTTGCCCGACTCCTCATCAGGTTTAATTTGACACTCTCCTAGTTTCTTCCTCAGATTTCCTCGGGCCCGATTCAATTTTCCAGCTGGCTAGGCCCCTGGCAGCATTGTGTGTTCCTAATTAATTTACAGACTCCAACGGGAAGACTAAATTGTTTTCCTCAAATGAATCCTTAGAATCTCCACTACAATCTTAACCGTCTATTGGTCATCCCATTTGCCTAGATGTATACTGAAATCCATCCCTAATTTCTCTACTCTACATAAGCGTGATCTAACCCAACGCTAATCTTTCTTTTCAAAAGATTATAGTTTTTCTTAACATAGGCCTTCTTCTCTTCCTTTGTCAAAAGGTATTTAAAGGCCGAATTAAAATTCAACTTTACCTAAGCACACTCCCCTTATGTTCATACCTAAGCTACACAAAGGGAGGGGATATAATCGCATAATGCACGCCCCAGAGAGCTCTATGGTTTTAGTATTTAACTAAACACTGACCCCCTTCAGCGGCGGAGTCAGAGTCTCTGCTCGGGGGAGGGGGAACCCAACCCTCTATGAAAAATGAAAATTACCACCAGATTACCACAGATCATTCAATTTCAAGAGGCCAAAATTTTCCCTCGAGTCTTGTGGGGGCGGGGAGATTGCCCCTTTCCCCCCACCCCTTGGATCCGCCCCTACCCTTCTTTCAGAACCTTGGCCCTTTCCGCCGTGTCCTTTCCACACTCTAGTACCCTCCCCTCCCCCAAGGGGGCCCTCCTAAGGTCAGACCGAGGCCAGGGTAACTGGTGCATTATGGGAACTGGGGACATAAACCTCCCCGAGATATGTGTCCCAGGAGGCTCTCCCTCCTCCCCGTCCCTCCCCCTCCTCCCTACCCCTCCCCGCCTGTCGCCTCGGCTAGGAGACAATCCCAACTTGACCTCACACACCAATTAGGCCTGCATTGGTTTAACCCCCAACGTTCAGCCACGCCCCAGTCCCCATCCCGCCACGGTCAGCAGGGACCGTGGTAAGATTGGTCGGGACCGTGGGGACCAGGGTAAGATGGGTGGGGACAGTATGGACCATGGTAAGATGGGTCGGGACAGTATGGACTGTGGTAAGATTGGTTGGGACAGTATGGACTGTGGTAAGTTTGGTTGGGACAGCGGGGACTGTGGTGAGATTGGGCAGGACAGCAGGGAATGTGGTAAGATTGGTTTGGACAGCGGGGACTGTGGTAAGATTGGTCCCAACAACGGGGACCATGGTAAGATTGGTGAGGATAGAGGGGACTGTGGTGAGATTGGTCAGGACAGCGGGGACTGTGGTAAGATTGGTGGGGGCAGCAGGGAGCATGGTAAGATTGGTCGGGACAATAGGGACTGTGGTAAGATTAGGTGGGACAGCGGGGACTGTGGTAAGATTGGGTGGGACAGCGGGGACTGTGGTAAGATTGGTTGAGACAGCGGGGACCGTGGTAAGATTGGTTGAGACAGTGGGGACCGTGGTAAGATTGGTTGAGACAGCAGGGACCGTGGTAAGATTGGTTGAGACAGCGGGGACCGTGGTAAGATCGGTTGGGACAGAGGGGACCGTGATAAGATTTGTAAGGACAGTGGGGACCGTGGTAAGATTGGTCGGAATAGTGGGGACCGTGGTAAGATTGGTCGGAATAGTGGGGACCGTGGTAAGATTGGTCAGGACAGCGGGGATCGTGGTAAGATTGGTCGGGACAGCGGGGACTATGGTAAGATTGGTTGGGACAGCAGGGACTGTGGTAAGATTGGTCGGGACAGCAGGGACCGTGGTAAGATTGGTAAGGACAGTGGTGACTGTGGTAAGATCGGTCAGGACAGTGGGGACTGTGGTAAGATTGGTTGGGAGAGTGGGGACTGTGGTAAGATTGGTTGGGACAGTGGGGACTGTGGTAAGATAGGTCGGGACAGTGGGGACTGTGGTAAGATTGGTTGGGACAGTGGGGACTGTGGTAAGATAGGTCGGGACAGTTGGGACCATGGTAAGATTGGTTGGGACAGTGGTGACTGTGGTAAGATCGGTCAGGACAGTGGGGACTGTGGTAAGATTGGTTGGGACAGTGGGGACTGTGGTAAGATTGGTTGGGACAGTGGGGACCGTGGTAAGATTGGTTGGGACAGTGGGGACAGTGGTAAGATTGGTTAGGACAGCAGGGACTGTGGTAAGATTGGTCAGAACAGTAGGGACTGTGGTAAGATTGGTCAGGACAGCGGGGACTGTGGTAAGATTGGTCGGGACAGTGGGGACTGTGGTAAGATTGGTCGGGACAGTGGGGACTGTGGTAAGATTGGCTGGGACAATGTGGACCCTGGTAAGATTGGTCAGAGCAGCAGCAACTGTGGTAAGATTGGTTGGGACAGTGGGGACCGTGGTAAGATCGGTTGGGACAGTGGGGACTGTGGTAAGATTGGACAGAGCAGCAGGAACTGTGGTAAGATTGGTTGGGACAGTGGGGACCGTGGTAAGATCGGTTGGGACAGTGGGGACTGTGGTAAGATTGGTCAGAGCAGCAGGAACTGTGGTAAGATCAGTTGGGACAGTGGGGACTGTGGTAAGATTGGTCAGAGCAGCAGGAACTGTGGTATGATTGGTTGGGACAGTGGGGACCGTGGTAAGATCGGTTGGGACAGTGGGGACTGTGGTAAGATTGGTCAGAGCAGCAGGAACTGTGGTAAGATTGGTTGGGACAGTGGGGACCGTGGTAAGATCGGTTGGGACAGTGGGGACTGTGGTAAGATTGGTCAGAGCAGCAGGAACTGTGGTAAGATCGGTTGGGACAGTGGGGACTGTGGTAAGATTGGTCAGAGCAGCAGGAACTGTGGTAAGATTGGTCAGAACAGTAGGGACTGTGGTAAGATTGGTCAGGACAGCAGGGACTGTGGTAAGATTGGTCAGAACAGTAGGGACTGTGGTAAGATTGGTCAGGACAGCGGGGACTGTGGTAAGATTGGTCAGGACAGTAGGGACTGTGGTAAGATTGGTCAAGACAGCGGGGATCGTGGTAAGATTGGCTGGGACAATGTGGACCCTGGTAAGATTGGTCAGAGCAGCAGGGACAGCGGGGACTGTAAAAAGATTGGTCGGTATAGTGGGGACCGTGGCAAAATTGGGCAGGACAGCGGGGACCATGGTAAGATTGGGTGGGGCGGGGCAGCGGATGTTGTGTTGCTTGTTGCCGGCACAACGTGCTGTGTGACTGTAGGTAGCCGCTGGGTATAGGCCGGAAGTGGAGGCCAATTAAATTGTGTGTAGAGGTCGATGGGGACCAGCGAATGCTAAGGGCTCTTAGATGGGACCTGCCCAGAACCAGCAGACGTCAGCAATGGGGACATTATGGATACAATTTAGGAAAACCTCACGATCAGGCTGCTCAAATGAACGCATTCTCCCCTTCCCCCGCATATATATTCAGGAGTCTTCTGCACCTTGTCAATGACTTTGCTTGTGGCACATTAGTTAATTAGCGTTCTTAATACTTGTCAATTATAAACAAACTTGGGGCATAATATTTCTGATGTAATATATATGTTATAGACCCGGCTTATAAAAGAATTGAAACTGTATAGAACATACTCCCATATCTTGCTCCTATTTTATAATGCATATAGGCCTACAATTAATTATCAATATTAGAAGGGCAGTCGGTAGAATCTAACACTAACAGGTCTGCCCTTATATATTCCCACTGCCTGTATTCCCCTTGACCACCCCTCCCAGTCTACCCCACCCCTCACACTATATCTACAGGCCGTCCTCTATTGACCATTCCAGACCCCAGGGACCGTCTCCTAGCGCGCCCAGACGCCTGTTAAATCCAAACTGCCTCCGCCGCTTAATTATCTACCAGATCTTTTCTCTGAATAACCAACAGAATCTCATCCCCTTCCCCAACTGTCCGACCAGCTCAGCTGGAAGGAATTCAGCTCTCCGAAGCACCAATGCTAGTCTTCGGACTGAGACGATCATTTACAAAAAGCCTTTTAAGAAAGAATTAAGCGTCGCTCTTATACGAGCCGTATTGTGAAACTGCATCGGGCTGATATCCTGGCCCGGCGGGTTATAAAGGGCCGGGCCGTTAAGTGGGAGCCATCTATCAATGGGTTTTAGCGCCCGATCGGCCGCCATGTTGGTCCGCTATGTTTTAATGACCGAGTCGTTCATTATAAGAGCAGGCCCAGCTTTCAGCGCTGTTCTCGGCCAACATTAAATGTACCATTACACCACGATGAGAGGGCAGTTTAACGATGGTTGTCGACTCAGTAGATTCAGAGTAGTGTTTACGTACCCCAGGCTTGTAATATGGGGCTTGAAGAATGGGGGGTTCACGATTGCAGCTAATGTGTGGATATCCAATCAAAACCAAAATAAGCTTTTGTACATGCAGTGAGCGTAACAAAACAACATTATTTATGGACTTAAACAACTATTTATTCCGTTGTTTCCTAGCCTGGTATAATTTGCTTTTATTGCAAATTAGTGCTTATGTACATATCTCATCCTTACTAGGCATTTCAGTATATAAACCCATCAATATAGACCATCAATCAGTAGAATTTATGCATAATGAATGTAAACTATTAAGTTTGGAACAGAGACGGCGTATTCAGTTATTACAATTGATGTTTTTACATAAAAGCATGAATGGAGTACGCCATGTTACTGGGGTGAACACTAGAAACCAGGACAAATTTGTTTTCAAAATAGACAACTATCAGTGTAAGAAATACAAGGATAGCCCATTTTATAAAGGCAGTAAACTGTGGGATAATCTACCTATACATGTGCAGAATTGTGACAATATATACCAGTTTAAGAGTTACTTAAAAAGCATGAACCGAACATATGTAAAGATGATTTAGTAATATGTAAAGTCTATTATCGCCTCTCCATTATAAGTCAAAATATTTATGTATATTTACCTCTTCATAATGATAAGCATGTTCTTTTGATTGCTATTTTGCTATTATGTATATTATATTGTATTATCAGGAAGACCAGGGCTTGCCCTGATGGTGATTATCTAATAAAAAAAAAAAAAAAATATAAGTGACTAGTCTGCGTTTCTTTTCTATGGTTCCCCAATACGTAACAGGCAACAGTCACTTTTAATATTACTAATATGCTATTAAAGTCCCTCTTAATATCTGATTCCTGGATCCATTTATATTTAGTCTTGCTGCAAGTCCCGGTACTTTACACTTCTCTCATCGTTGCAACTAGGCCCCATATGATCCCCATGTATATATGTATACGGCCGGACGTTAGCCAGTAGTAATACAACATCTCCTTACCCCTTTACATCCTTCTTCTCCTCCCTGGCTCCTTGGTCGTAATTATCCCTATCACTGATAGCATATTTTCTCAACGTTGCATGCAGACTAGCCTTGATCAAGGTGCATGCTGGGAAAAATATCGACAAGTCATAATGCTTGAATATGGAAAATTGCAATATCCATGGCATAATTTGTGGTTAACCTAGTGGAAAAGTAATGCTGGCTATTTTTCCATTTCGTATGTGTATATCTAAGATTTTTCTAGCTGGTTTGAAAATGCAACAACTACATATAGAAAAAAGGCAAATACTTGTGTACTTCCTATATAGTTTTCCCTAATTTTTTGTCAACAAAATCTACTTAGATTAGCCTGCAGGTGCCTAACATACTGTAAACCAGCTATCCGTTGTAGAGAGAATCGGCACAGATTATAAAGAAGAGGACAATTAAGTATAGTCTCACAAAATGCTGGCTGTATTCCCTGTACCATGGCCGAGGTTTAACCATCCTCCGGGCGACCCTCACACCCTGTCATCGCGTCTTTTCTGAGAAAAGAAAGAAGCCTTTTTATGGTGATGTAAGGGGCCCTGTTGCTCTGTATGCAAATGAGGCATCAGCCAATCAGCGCGCACCTTGTGGTGTGTTGTAAGGCCACCAGAGGGCGTGCTGGGTAATAAATCGTGACGTAATCTGCAGGGTGTCCCGTTTTTCCTCCTTTCCCCTCGCCCTTTCTCCTCCACCCAACTTTCCCTCTCCTACCCGCATATACCCCCCCCCCCCCCCTTCTACTCCAACCATGACTGAAGTATACCCTGTGGTGAATTTCTGCTTTATTTCTACGCCTTTTATATGCCACATTAAATGTTTCGTTCAATTTGAGATTGTTCAATATACTTTACACATTTTGGCTTGCTTTCTAGCCCCCCCCCCCCCCTCGCCCGCAATCAAATGTTTAAAACACTTTAGATATGTACCAAAGCCCTTAAAACTGCTGTGTGAGTGTACAATTACTCGATGGCACCTTAGTTTAAATTATGCATCAACCCCTCCCTTTCAACATCTTCATCTTTCCCTTCCCTTCCCTTCATCTCCTTTTCTTCCATGCAGACCCCCCTTCCCTCCTCCCTTCCCACAATCTATGATCTGCCTCTACTCTCTCTCCTCTGTCCTTCATCCCCTCCCTGCAGACCCCCTTCCCCCTCCCTTCCCACAATCTATGATCTGCCTCTACTCTCTCTCCTCTGTCCTTCATCCCCTCCCTGCAGACCCCCTTCCCCCTCCCTTCCCACAATCTATGATCTGTCTCTACTCTCTCTCCTCTGTCCTTCATCCCCTCCCTGTGGATCCCCCTTCCTCCTCCCTTCCCACAATCTATGATCTGCCTCTACTCTCTCTCCTCTGTCCTTCATCCCCTCCCTGTGGACCCCCCTTCCTCCTCCCTCCCCACAATCTATGATCTGTCTCTACTCTCTCTCCTCTGTCCTTCATCCCCTCCCTGTGGATCCCCCTTCCTCCTCCCTTCCCACAATCTATGATCTGCCTCTACTCTCTCTCCTCTGTCCTTCATCCCCTCCCTGTGGACCCCCCTTCCCCCTCCCTTCCCACAATCTATGATCTGCCTCTACTCTCTCTCCTCCGTCCTTCACCCCCTCCCTGTGGACCCCCCTTCCTCCTACCTTCCAACAATCTATGATCTGCCTCTACTCTCTCTCCTGTCCTTCACCCCCTCCCCATGGACCCCCCTTCCTCCTCCCTTCAAACAATCTATGATCTGCCTCTACTCTCTCTCCTCTGTCCTTCATCCCCTCCCTGCAGACCCCCTTCCCCCTCCCTTCCCACAATCTATGATCTGCCTCTACTCTCTCTCCTCTGTCCTTCATCCCCTCCCTGCAGACCCCCTTCCCCCTCCCTTCCCACAATCTATGATCTGTCTCTACTCTCTCTCCTCTGTCCTTCATCCCCTCCCTGTGGATCCCCCTTCCTCCTCCCTTCCCACAATCTATGATCTGCCTCTACTCTCTCTCCTCTGTCCTTCATCCCCTCCCTGTGGACCCCCCTTCCTCCTCCCTCCCCACAATCTATGATCTGTCTCTACTCTCTCTCCTCTGTCCTTCATCCCCTCCCTGTGGATCCCCCTTCCTCCTCCCTTCCCACAATCTATGATCTGCCTCTACTCTCTCTCCTCTGTCCTTCATCCCCTCCCTGTGGACCCCCCTTCCCCCTCCCTTCCCACAATCTATGATCTGCCTCTACTCTCTCTCCTCCGTCCTTCACCCCCTCCCTGTGGACCCCCCTTCCTCCTACCTTCCAACAATCTATGATCTGCCTCTACTCTCTCTCCTGTCCTTCACCCCCTCCCCATGGACCCCCCTTCCTCCTCCCTTCAAACAATCTAGGTTCTGCCTCTACTCTCTCTCCTCTGTCCTTCATCCCCTCCCTGTGGACCCCCCTTTCCTCCTCCCTTCCCACAATCTATGATCCGCCTCTACTCTCTCTCCTCTGTCCTTCATCCCCTCCCTGTGGACTCCCCTTCCCCCTCCCTTGACAGAGTCTATGATCTGTCTCTATTCTCTCTCCTCTGTCCTCCATCCCCTCCCTGTGGAACCCCCTTCCTCCTCCCTTCCCACAATCTATGATCTGCCTCTACTTTTTCTTCTGTTTGAAATCTGAACCCACTTTTAGCTGGTTCCCCCGTCACCCGCCATCAATTCATATTCCCCTGACAAGATAATTGCGGCCAGCACAGGGCTTTTTGTACCAGGATTTATTCGGTCTTATTTTTGATGGTTGGTCCGGATCCGGAAGGCAGACTGCTGGTCAACGTGCGCGACGGCAACCAGCAAAACTTGCCCGGAGGGATTGGAAGTTACACAGGAAGTCACTTCTTGGACCCCGCGCATGCGCAGACCTCCGAGGCTGGCAATAATCAGCGGACATTAATCATAGGAGACGACCAGCTTTTTCATCGCCATTTTAGGCCCCGATTGTTTTAGGTTTTCTCTCCGAGTTGACACGACCAAATCCATTAAGGCCTTTCTTAGTCTGCTGCTCTCCAGTTTAGATAACGCCGGCGATCATTACATTTTAAATTAGCTTCGCGGAACGAGCTCTCAGGAACTGGGCAAAAAAGCCCGGCGCTGTATGGGAAAATGTCGCCGGCAGAGTTTTGCACTTCAAATCAGCATTTGGCACCGGGCCGGAGCTTTGCTTTGCTTTGTGTTTTTAGAGTTTTGAAACACGCGAGCTGCGAGATGAAATTATTTCCACGTTTGGAATAGAAATTAAATCCCGAGTGCAGAAGAATCACCCCCTTGGTCGGTGGAGGAACAAGACGTGGAATAACAATGGAGGTACTTTACCGTATTGCAGCGCACATTATTTTAGTAACATGCTCAACATTTCCGTGTATCCTCTAAAGGGGGTATTACACTACATGACTATGTGTGAAATACTCCAAACTGTCAATCTTTTACAATTATATCAGTATTGTATGTGAACTGCCCGTGATATCATGATATCGTACCCAATATCGCAGCTCAAGTTACATAGTGTAATAGGACATTTAGGCCTATGTGCCTGCTGTCTATTCCCATTTATACATACTACTTATCAACCTAACGTTGTAGAGCTACTTCAGGGACCCATCTCAGCGGCAGTAGAGGCAGGCTGAGCCACGTGGGAACTGCTCCTACTGCTGCTGCTGCTACTACTACTATTACTACTACTACTACTACTACTTCTACTACTACTACTACTACTACTACTACTACTACTACTACTACTACACATAATTCTGTATTGGTACATTTACATAGCTATGTTGTCCCAGCCACGCATCTCTGGTTTCTTGTTTTTTGCCCTACTTGCAGACCTAATCAAGGTGCATTGTGGGAGATATATTGACAAGTCTATTTCCTGTTATAAGTCTTAAACATATCATAATTATCCATCTTTGACATTTTCCTTTGTTTTAGATTATAAAAAGGTAGAATTATGTACTTTTTCTTTCTGTTACTGTATATATACTTCAGTTTCTGAAGTTAATCTAAAAATATTTTCATTACATATCTATATTGCCATAAAGTGCGTTATTCCTATTGGTTTTCCCATGTTTTTTCCTACTAAATCTGCCAAAGTTAGCTTGCAGGAGCATTGAATATAGAAAAACCTGGAACTGTGTCTGTCTGAATTGAATTTAGATTCATTATTGGTCCCTGTTGCAAAAGCAACAAACAAAAAACAAAAAACCCAAGATAGACAAAATAAACACTGAAGAAACGAGTTACCTCTGGCTTGGTATACGGTCCAATTATTTCCCGTACATGTTTTCTATCAACTGATTCACATCACTAGACAAGGCATCCGACAAAATAATAGAATAATACTTGTAATATATTGCCTTATCTAACGCAGTTGTCTACATGCATAGGAAAACGTTTTGCTTCAGCCAATGTACACAAACTGTGAGATATATTTGGCAAATTACTGCAGCATAGAGAGGGCTGGATATGGGAATAGTTGCATACAGTGTACAGTGACAACTATATCATTCCAGAAGCATCAAACGTCCTAAGGGAATAACACAAACCCTGGTGCCTACAACGTCTCGGGCTACGTAACAGTGGCTGGTTTATTTTTCCTGTCAAGAATGTTAGAGATGACAGATAGGCCCGGAGGGACATTCTGCTACTTTTTGTCGAGAAAGAACAACATCAAGATCGTCGGGCAGCCGGAACATCTTAACTGATTATCCTTCAGGGATTTTCTCCTTTTTTTTAAATCGATGATGCACAAAGTTGACATCTGTAATGGTTACAACCCGTACTGTAGATGGGTAAGATCAGCGTCTTCTGGTAGCTTAAATACATCTGTTGAGGGTTCGTAATAGTTTTGATGAAGTGCTTGACCTAATGATTTAGGTTCATGTTTTGTGATGTTTTTGTCTTATAATCAACATGTCCCAGGCTGGTTTCCAAATATTTCCAATGCTTTCCTACTACAAAGTCTACAAACTATGAGCAAGTTTGGGTAGTTCCAAGGTCATCTATAGACGGCTCTCATTATTGTACATTATAAACCATATGTAATGTTTTCAATCAATACATTCTATTGTATTGTTAAGCTCTCTTTCTTATCATAACCTTGAGGACAAACATGCATTGGGGACCCTCCTGTGGTCTCATGATTCTCTACAAGAGTAAATTCAGGCACAAACAACCGGGATAACATTGGAAATGATTATCTCACTAGGAGAAAAAAAAAGAGGGAGAAAAAAAACAAACTAAAAAAAACCTCTAAATTAGAATGTGTACCGACTGGAACCTAAGCTCTGGATATTGAACCACATCTCAACCGTCACTTCGCTTGACATAGCATAATATGGTGGAAGCGAAGTCGATAAGTTATTTAGATTAGCGTAAAGGGGATTATCCTGACCTATGTCTGACTTAATCCTTAATCCATTTCCCCGTAAGACTTTCCCCGGAGCCTGCAGGATGAAGGGCCTGTCACTGATAATGCAATCGGGGGCGACTAAGACCCCGGCCAGGGAAAAGCCGGAGAGGAAAAGTGAACAAAAAAGGCGCTTTTATTTCTGGTGACAGTGATCCCTTTATTAAAGAGGGATTATCCTTGGCCTGCCAACAGGCTGCCATACACCTGGGGGCTTAGTGGGCAGATTCCCACCTTAATTAAAGGTGTGACTGGCATCCTAGGCCCTGTCCCTCTTGTCTCTAATGTCCACCTCTGTATGCAAAACCACTCTCCCAGCGATTATCGCTCCCCTCTGCGGGGGACGCTCGGCCAACGGGCTTGTCACTTTTGTATTAGCATCCGAGTGATTAATTAGGTGTTTTTTCTGGCTTTTTCCAGTTTCATTAAGATCAGAATTCAACAAGTAGTGCCTGAGTGGCCGTTGACAGGCGAGAGGGGGCTTGTATCATAAGGTTGATGAAGTCTATTGAGTGCGGGGACATTTTAATTAGAAACAGCTGATTAAAAACTGTCAATTTCAAATATGTATGTGGCATGTCTCATCCAAAAACTTGTCACACCTCGAGTAGACATCCAATATGAAGAAATAAGATCATTCCTTATTGGATCATCTAAAAGTATGCTTGGATTTGTTTCTTTTCTTTAATATGCTTATGTCCCTCTCATATAGGAGAGAAAAGTGCAACAGCAGGAATGAATTGACAAACATACACTAAAGAAGTGACAAACATAGACTAAAGAAATACTCTCCATCACAGTGGCTACACCACTTCATCTTTAGATGGTTGGCAATCCTTTACAATCCAATTAGCCATTTGAGGTGATGCAAGCAAATATATTTCTTTCACAAATGTCTAGATCCATTGCTCTTCTACGAATATCCCACCAAGGACGAGTCACTTATAGTAATGAACTATCAGTAATCCGAATCCATATGTATGACGATTGATCCTCTTAACTTATAGTATGCATTGTGACATCTCAATCTACATACGCATTGTTGGATAGAAAGGTTATTATATGGAATGGAGCGTAGATGCAATCAACAAATGGACCCCAAATCCTCGCTAAGTTGACAGAATCCTCCCACCATACAGTCTACGTCTTGACCACCTTACCCAGGGGTCAGTGCGGGGGCATCTTGGCCGGAATCTGAAAGCCCCATTCACCAGAGGCATTTTCATTGAGACTCATTGCATTATCAGGAACCCACGCATTGAAAACTATTGTTTTGATTTGAAGATTGAGCATAGAATTCATCGACCACAGAGAATCATAGAAATACTTTTCCGAAACTGAAATTTTAAGTATATATAAAAGGTGCTTTTCCATGTTGCGGTAGAGGAGTGCGGCAGCGGTAGCAATAACCTATATATATATATATATATATATATATATATATATGGAATGAGTCACTTCCATATATAAATATACCACTACCGCTGCCACCCGCTACCACACGCCAACACCGCAGATATGAAAAGGCACCTTAATAGGATCTAAGTGTGTAGGTGTTGCTCCAATCAACATCAGCCATTAGTATTCATAGCATGAATAACAGTCAATTAACCATCTGTACCATTGATTAATAACAAGATTACTTTACATAACAGGACACAGATGCAGCTTATGAATAATATGTATTATTCAGGCAAGGTCACCTTAATTACATACATTAAAGGTTGACCATATTGAAGGGTTTAGCATAAGAGACCAGTTTCTTCGCAATCCGAACTGTCTGGTAGAAGAATGAGTTTCCTGTATTTTATTTTCTTATTGTAATTTTATACAGGTTGAGTTCAGTTTATTAAAATTAATGTTCTTCCACTGTAGACCTTTGGACCATTTGGGCACAATTCCATCCAGGGGTCATGCAAATGTATTTTTTTCCATGCTTCACTGCATGGGACTCAAACCGATGCAATGCCAATGCCAACGAGTGGTACCAATGCCTCAACATGTTTGGCCACCCAAATCCCAATGAAAATTTACATTTTTGGGCCAGAAATGTATCTAAAATAATCATATGATATATCATTGATAACTTTATTTGATATGATTAATGATTTCTAGATATATGTAAAATCCTTAAAGAGCAGATGGTAATGAAGAGCACATGGTGATCACCAAAAAGTGGTCATTTGAACACATCTGCACAAGCTCCATACTCCCCTCCCTACCCCCAGACTTGAGTCAGGTGGGTGTTGGACAGTCTCACACATAAAGAGTAGTGTCTAATGAAATAATGAAACGTCCGTCCCAGGTGTGATTATGTCTGGGGCACTCGACCCCTCCTACGGCTGAGTCAGGCAGGTGTTTGTCAGTCTCACCCACAGAGAGTAGTATCTAATGAAATAATGAAACGTCCGGCCGTGGTGTGATTACGTCTGGGGCAGTCAGCCCCTCCTAAGGCTGTACTCCCCTCCCCCCCACCCCAAGACTTTAGTCAGGTAGGTGTTGGTTAGTCTCACCAACAGAGAGTAGTGTCTAATGAAATAATGAAAACGTCTGGCCGGGGTGTGATTACGTCTGGGGCAGTCGGCCCCACCTACGGCTGTACCCCCCCCCCCAGACTTGAGTCAGGAGGGTGTTGGTCAGTCTCAGCCACAGAGAGTAGTGTCTAATGAAATAATGAAACGTCTGGCCAGGGTGTGATTACGTCTGGGGCAGTCGGCCCCACCTACGGCTTTACTCCCCCCCCCCCCAGACTTGAGTCAGGTGGGTGTTGGTCAGTCTCAGCCACAGAGAGTAGTGTCTAATGAAATAATGAAACGTCTGGCCGGGGTGTGATTACGTCTGGGACAGTCGGCCCCACCTACGGCTTTACTCTCCCCCCCCCCTACCCTCAGACTTGAGTCAGGTGGGTGTTGGTCAGTCTCAGCCACAGAGAGTAGTGTCTAATGAAATAATGAAACGTCCGGCCGTGGTGTGATTACGTCTGGGGCAGTCGGCCCCACCTACGTCTGTACTCCCCCCCCCCCCCAGACTTGAGTCAGGTGGGTGTTGGTCAGTCTCAGCCACAGAGAGTAGTGTCTAATGAAATAATGAAACATCCGGCCAGGGTGTGATTACGTCTGGGGCAGTCAGCCCCTCCTAAGGCTGTACTCCCCCCCCCCCACCCCAAGACTTGAGTCAGGTAGGTGTTGGTCAGTCTCACCAACAGAGAGTAGTGTCTAATGAAATAATGAAAACGTCTGGCCGGGGTGTGATTACGTCTGGGGCAGTCGGCCCCACCTACGGCTGTACTCCCCCCCCCCCCCCCTAGACTTGAGTCAGGAGGGTGTTGGTCAGTCTCAGCCACAGAGAATAGTGTCTAAAGAAATAATGAAACGTCTGGCCAGGGTGTGATTACGTCTGGGGCAGTCGGCCCCACCTATGTCTGTACTCCCCCCCCCCCCCCCCCGACTTGAGTCAGGTGGGTGTTGGTCAGTCTCAGCCACAGAGAGTAGTGTCTAAAGAAATAATGAAACGTCTGGCCGGGGTGTGATTACGTCTGGGACAGTCGGCCCCACCTACGGCTTTACTCTCCCCCCCCCTACCCTCAGACTTGAGTCAGGTGGGTGTCGGTCAGTCTCAGCCACAGAGAGTAGTGTCTAATGAAATAATGAAACGTCCGGCCAGGGTGTGATTACGTCTGGGCAGTCTGCCCCACCTACGGCTACAGCCATGCCGTGCCACCTGCCACCCACTAGGATAATTGTATAACAAAAAATGAATATTCATTTAATATCTCAAATGATCTACAATTTCTTTTTTCCTCTTTACCTAGCTTCTTTTTTCTGTCTTATTTTTAATGTAGTACAGAGAGCCAACACTTTAGTTGAGTAAACAGTATCTATTTTGAGGCAGAATAATGTAATGGCAAGTAGTTAGTAAGATGATGTATATACAGGTAAATATAGGACATCAGAGCTGGGATGAGGATTTTATGATTAGATATACAATGTGTAGATGTACTATAATATAGCACTTATTCGTAGACATAGAGTTTTATTGAATCCTAAGGTAACCTTAGTCATGTGGAAGTTGTATAGGACGATCGATATCTGAAGTAGAGGTTTGTATTTCCCATATACATCTATCTAAGACGTTAGAGCAGCATTCCAACAGCAATCTAGTAGCGTTCAGACCTGTATTTCTAACCACTTTTTCAATACACCTGGCACCCCAACCCGTCTCGCCCAGCGCATCCTCCCTAACCGGTCTAGCTGACCAATGGACTGACCACAGCTGGTCAGTACGTGAGGCAATCTAACCTCCTCTAGTCCCTTTAAACCACTCTGATAAACAAACCACCCACCACTGAGGGTCAGGTTGGGGGCCTCTCATCCCAGGGACCTTTAACCCACTGATTAGGTGGTCACAGGCTGGGTTATATACATTCAGACCAGGATAAGTATAGACCATATTGGCTCCCAGACAAGCACCAACTGCACATTCAATTCAAATATGGAAGGACACATAGACAATCGTGATATAAGAACAAGAGCCCATATTTTCAGATTCCTTTTCCCATTCAAGAAATTCTTTAAAGTAGTATTATCTTCAGAGATGGGAATGCCTGGAATAATCTTACTATGACATGAAAGCCTCAATAAGCTTTTACTATAATTTGTGAGTAGGGTTAAGCTGGGCACTCTTCAACCAACTGCCCTCACCATCAAACTTGTGCAAGGTTTGTATGGACTGCCAGCTATGTCCCTCATATCTGTTAGTGATTCTGATTATATTATACACACGATTAATATTAACTCCTAGTGAATTGTTACTAGGTCATATTCATCACAAATGACTAGTAACATTTATCATCTGGATGTACAACGAATACTAAGTTTATGTACTTGATTGTAAGCCAGAAGAAATAAAGTGAATTACAAAGAAAAAAGAAAAAAAAACATTGATAATGAGGAAACATACTAACATAGTAGATCGTACACATCCTTCAATTATCATTATCTCTTGCAGTTATCAGCTTGACATAAAGAATATTCACAATCCATGAGAGAGTTATTGTTTTACCAATGTTTTTAAGACGTAGATAAATGCATATCCTTCAATCAACATAAAGTCTGGCCTCCATATATATGTGCGACTGGCTGGACTCCAGACTCACGTACTCAGTATGCTTAGGTTGGCATTTCCTTATCATCACGTATCAAGCATAGTAAATACAATTACACACAGAGATGTTAGGGGATTACAAAGTGATCGTGGATAGATATGGTACAGTTGATGCACACGAGGCAGAAGGGCACATTAAGAGAACATTTCTTCATCGTGTACAGGAGGGAAGTGATGGAACTCTTAAGTTCATCCTAACTACTTTTACATCCTCTCAAGGTGTCTGTTTTCACAAACACTCTTCGGATGTTCTCTCAGGATGAGGTGGATTAGAAGCATGATCAACATGCCTTGGATGCTTGGATTTAACATGCACTATTTAGTACCCAGCTTTATAGCCTCTGAAGTGTAAAGTCAATCTGTTTATTTCTTCCCAGAAATTTAACCTTCCATCTTCACCATAAGATATTCAGCTTTGTACACAAAAACAGTGCTCCTCCTCAATATATATATAAAGAAAACGGTCACTATAGACAGTACTATAAGAAAAGCCTTCCTTTGGCTGAAAACCTGACTTCCAAGAGTGCAAATGAAGCAAACTAAAACAGATTACCAAGCAGAATGAATTATAAACACATGAAGGAGAGCTTTCGGGGAAGCCACAACACCTTTGTCCCCACAGGCCTGCCCTTTACCATTCCTGCTACTGGTCTGACACATTTACGACCTCGTTGGTGTCTGTTACCGTCTAGTAGAGGTGGCGCACCAACAACCCTTCATGGGGCTGGTTCCCCACCACCCAGGGGGCAGTTAATATAACTTGCCGGGTCCCAGCTGCCCTATCGAAGCTGAGCCTCTGGGGCGAGAACGCTCAGAGTACTTTTTTTTCGAGTTACTACGGTTTCAGCAGTATGAGTTTCCACATAGCAATTGAACCTACTGACTAGAACTTGTCGATGGCAAACAAGTATTAAACCTCTTGGCTGCCTATGATCAGACATCCCTTAAGGCACTGAAGGAGCTGCTGTTTCAAAATGGTGCTGGTTAGCAACAGGGTGTAGACCACATAGGGAAACCTACTTTAACTGAAAGGTAACATAGGCTCAGGACATCCTTCAGGCCCTTATCTATGTTGTTATTTATATTATAAATGTCCTGATTTTGATAGCATGGCTGTAAAATTAGCTAATTCAAATACATTTCAGTTGTATCTGAAATATGCACTTTTGGTAAATTGTTACATAGTTGAGAAAGAGCTAACAAAATTTGTTGATATTGTCCTTAATCAATTTTCATAGGCTTCCAATGTTTTACAAGCGAGAATGGGGAATAGGAAAGATGAAAATATAACTAAATTTATCAGTATGGTTGTAAATCTGAAAATAGTAGTTTATATGTTGACATAACAGGTGCCTAGCCTAACAGACATACAACTGGGGTGAAGGCTAATGGCGAACTCACCGAGTGGAAAGGGCGTATAGATCCCATCGCCTTCATATTTAACAAGGACATTTGTATTCAGGTCAGATATGGCTGGCCTCCCACATGGTCCTGGGCTGGGGTTCTACTATGTAGAGTAAAGAACTAGGCCAGTGTGAAGGAGGTGGTAACTGGTTATACAGGGGCTGCAAGCATCAAGCATCTAGGAAGGATTTGTGTAGGTACAAAAGTCTAGACTATAGTGGTTGGCCTGGTATTTAACTAGAATATGTTTTGGCTTTATTCCTTTTCAAGTAAAAATTGGAGATTTAGGAGTGAATTTAAGATATCTTTTTTGGGACATATATTGAAAGAATGCAGGCAACAGTCATTGACAATGTCATTGACCAATTGCTCAATTCGCACGACTTCTACCAAAATGTTTAACTAACACATCAGTGTGTGTTACAGTACAAATCACTGGTAAAAAGGATCAATATAATTTGTATGGTTCTTAGTGTTGAATTGTAGACTTACTAAAGGATCTACCCAAATTGCATCATTTTTATCTTTTTACCACAAGTTCTTGCATAATACTTTTACATATCAAGGAAACAATACTTCTAGATATAAGCATAATGTTACAAAAATTGCAAATTGTATAATATCTTCCTTCAATTGTATTTAAATTCTTTACTGACTTCACCCCTACTGTTCAGCTTTACTGTGAAATTATACCTCTTGTAACAACATGGTATTGCTGCACTATGGGAGGCCCTCCTCTACATCGAGCCCACTCTGTTTACCTGTATACTATGTGTATAGGGCAGCGGTGACACGCGTTCCCCTGCCACCACCCTGGGGCCTGCCCTCAGGGCGGTACGTGAGGGGTGGTATTAGCTCGCTGTCAGTCGCAGGGCTCTAAGTGATGGATTGTGTGTATCAGTAAAGGGGAGGCCAGCAGGGCTAGACCTTACCCGAGATTCAGCAGGAAATCGGTGAGAAAGCAGTGACCTCTAGCCCATACTGGGAATGTGATATGGATTGATGGACATGTGTTGCCATACTTTGCTCTTTCTGATTTGCTTTATCTGGGAAAAATGTCATCAGATTTCAATTTTCTTTTCAATTTAATAGCAGTTGCTTCTACTTTAGACCTCTTGTCAGAAAACCACAATCTAGCTTCATATCTTTGATATATTAGATCAGACCCATGTGCCCTCACCTCAACATACCCGACCAGCTTGTGACATAACAGAAATGTTCTGCAACAATTTAGTCAGTTTGTAACTTACTAAGATGGCGCATAACAACTATATTATTGATGGTCAGGTTGAAATCTCACAAAATCAGGATGTTATTATAACATTATTTTCTTTTAGGACGAAACAAAAACAGACATTTTAAGAACAATCTATTTGGATTGAAGAATGTAACCTTCATGTTGTAATATTGTCACAGTGCAATGTCATGGCACTACGGTGCAGCAATGTAATTGAGAGTCATCAAAAGAACATAACAAGAACCAAATACAGAACCAACCAGAACATTGCTTCAATGTTATAATAACGTCGCATCCTTGGCTGGGTAAGGCTCGAAGCATAACAGTGTCCTTGACATTATGAGAACTCTTTATCCTGGTACATATTGTTTGTAGCAAGACTCTACAACATATCAGCCTTCGGTCCCATCTGCCAGCACTATCCAACCTGCCCAACAATATCCTAATAGCTTCTCCCACCTCCCATATCCCCTACCCTTATGGCTACTGTGTCTCAGACTACTGCCACTTTCTTACAGCAAATTGGCTTTCTACAGTACATCAGAGACTTATAGCCTACCCTGTGGCACATGCTGCTTGTCGACCGACTCGTACTTTGTCCACCACTATATAGGTTCTCACCTGAAAAGACAAAGAAGGGGCACATTTTAGATCGATTACAGATAAACAAATACCACACGTCTCAATTTTGGATTCCACCTTTCCTCAAATTTAAGAAAAATGAAAATGAAAAAAAAAAAAAAGGGCAGCTATACTTAGGTTTAAAGGATTTGACAAAGCTTTACATAATAGATGTGTAAAAACAAATGTGTAACAAAGTCCCTCAAGGATCGAATCAAAATAGAAGAGAAAGACAACATGTAAGCAGAAGTGAAGCAAAAGGAAACAGAACACATTAAGATCATATAAAGAAGAAAGCTTTTTGTAAGCTTACAAAGTCAGAGGTTGAAGACAACCTTCAAACATCAATAAACAGCTCCCTTGACAATCAGTATTTCTGAGTGAATCGATTTACTTTTCATGACAGCGCAAGACAAGGTTCAAAAGAGAGCGATTCTCTTTCATAACCATAGCGCTTTACAAAGCTTGTGGAAAGTGCATGGAGCGGACACGATGCCAATTGAATATCAGCCGATGTGGGTTGATTTGTACAGACAGAGTACTTAGGGAACTGGGGGACAAGGAGTTTCTTTTCCCATCTCTGTAATTTAGTGTTAATTGAATGGCCACTCAGAAGAACCAAATTACATTAGGCTAAGAGGGTCTGTGTTCTTATTACTAAGTCCAGAGTGCTTTTATGTCCTGTTAACAGGCAACTTATTTTTTTATGTCCCTCAACTGTTGATCACAAGAGCAGTAGTATGCTGTCTCTTGGCCAATATGATATCAATGGTTTGAATAGTGCTTTCCTAGAGTTCAGTCAGGCAAGAACCTATTGTTTCCTCAATGTGAATATTGATGTTTTATGCCAACAGGTTAGATAAAAGAAAAGATAATCATATATAGAATAACATAATTTATGATTAACAATACACACTGAACAAAAAGCATTTTCTCAAAATCATTCTTCAAGCATTTTTTCCCGGCACACCTGTAGCATTTCCCAATGGAAAAAGATGATTTATAATCTTTAATATGAAGATTATACCTGATTGTCTCAGGCATAATATTACAGTCACATTAGCACCCATCAGCATTTTACTGCCCTCTTCTAACAGTCCCACACGAGCGATAACTAGACACACACTATCAGAGGATGAGGGGTTGACATTTGGTGAGGCCACATATCATGGATTTACAGTGTCATAAACTGGCTGCTATGAACCATTCTAGATAGGCCAAACACAGACATTGAAGCCCCATACCCACTAGACGATTTTGACCAAGACGGCCGACTCATCACTGCTAAAATCAGCCGATTCCACCTCAGAAATCGGCCAATTCAAGATCAAACATACATATTTCCATATGCTTTACTGACAAAGAATCATAGTAGTCAACCGATTTTACGGCCGACTTGGTGGCAAACTGTATAAAAGTTGCCAAGTGGGTACAGGGCTTTACTATCTCTATGTGTGTGTACTCAGAGAGCTGAATTACCATTCAGTCTGGTTTTATATTTCCCAGGGGGAGTCTAACAAGGGTTGACATGAACACTTGTGACATCTTTACAAGCTAGGTTTCCATAACTGTCTTCTTCGTTAATACTAATGTAACTCTTAAAATCCCGTTCATTCCAGTCTTATCCACATCTATGTTCATTCACATGTACGCTTATATAATATTTGTTGAAAATACTTATGACATATCACACAACTAAGATAAATAGTGATTCAATGTATTTCCAGAAAACCACACTCGTGTATCCTCTCACATTAACACATGATTTATCAGTTATGAATTAGGTCAATAAGAAAATCTCAAGTGTAGTCTTGGAGAACTCTATAACACAAGTCTAGATGAGTTCTGAACTAATGTTTTACACATGTTTTACTGGGGGATTTATACCCTGAAATATTACAGAAACCTCGTAAATCTTGAATACATTCCGAAAATATGACAAATGGTGTCAACAAAATATCCCGAATGGAACCCCATTTTGTAGTTTGATAAAAACTCTTGTCATTTTATTTCCAAGATTTCTTGCTAGTCATATCGTCCGGGTGGTCATGACTTAACATGTCACCTCATCTTAAGATGCAAAATATGAGGAACTTACTATCGAGGTTGCTGGATTAAACATGCCTTAAATCTGGTATGATATGAACACATTCAACTCACCCTTTTGTGAAAAAACATATGAACTGGAAAGGAAACAGGTGTAGGAATTCATATCAGTGGTGGATCCAGCTTTTTGAGAATGTGTGTGTGTGTGGGTAGGGGGTGCTTATAGAAAGGGGGCGCACCCCTTTTCAGAAAAATCTAAATTAATTTTGGTCCCAAAAAAGGGGGAGGGTTGCCCCTGTGCCAACACTCTTAATCCGCCCCTACATACTACACGGTTTACGAGGTGTTAAATAGCGGACATGGTATCAAATTTAGTACCAGCAGATCGGGTTACACTGTTTTGCTTCTCATCAAAGGGATTTTATGGTGGGTATAAGATCATACTAGACATCAGGCTATAATGGTGTTTAGCGCCAGAAAAAGACTCTTATTATGGCTGCTTAATGTTTTGCACATTTTCCAAAGATCAAATTATATCAGGGTTTGGATATTTTTGGATTTGAAGAGGCCATCAACCCTTAACCTTGAGGCCTTATATATATATATATATATATATATATATATATACCTATAGACTAGTGGTTTTAACTATACCTGGAGGTACCAGCACAGGTAACCATCTTGTCAGCATACCAAAACTGTTCATTCTCTCCTAATCATAATAAGACTCATTCTGTTTATTTCTAACTTTTTCCCTAAAATTTTCAACTTTTTACTTTGTAATCTTGAATTATTCACCTCTTGAATTTTATCTTGAATCTTGTCTAATCTGGACAAATACCATCAAGGCAGATTCTTAACCCATTGCCACAGTCTGTTGGTGGCACAGTCAGCCAACCTATTGCCAGCTGATTCACATTCCAACAGAGGGTAATTATTCAAAGTTTATGGCAAATATCATATGACATTTTAAAAAGTGTTGGCTGAATCAAGCAGAATTGATATTGAAATATCGAGGCTGATCAATAATTTGTATTCCTAACAAGACCAATGAAGTCAGGAACTATGGTAATGAATACTGGAATCTCATCTAAAATAAGGGCATTACTCTAACCCATAGCAACATGGAAGACATTAATTTTGTAGTTAGATATGTCAACTGCAATTGTTTATTGTTCCTTTTCCCTACTGCATTCTCCCAGCAGGAGACCGATAATGAACAAAAGAGAAAATATGTGATCCTTTATGAAAATCTAGATCTCACTATTACCACTTTCCCCGAAGGAGAGGACAATGCCTGTATTGGGTTGTCTGGCTGTCTCAGCGGGCAAGCCGAGTCGGCCGAGCCTGTAACGAAGTGTCGCATAAACATGGTGTGGCGGTGGAGCTGATAGGGCCGGGAGATTACGTCCTAAAGCCATAATTAATAAAAGAGATTCCTCATAAAGGAAATTGGTCCTCAATCATCTGGGCCTTTCCTACCTCCCCAACACTCTGCTTAGACAGTATAGGCCCTTGAGACACAACCACAATCCTAATGATTCTGGTATTAACATGTTATCAAATCCACCAGCACTGGTTAGCTTTTACTCTCATAGAAGTTGATGAATTGATCCATCCCAGTAATTGTATTTCTTTTAGGGAAATTGGCAAGGAAAGAGAAGATTCAAGGATAACCATCTTTGAAAAATGATTAGGCTCATAAGATTTCACGCCGCATTATTTTCGGACGCTTGAGCGTGAAAAAGGTATTTGTGGATAAATCTGTTGAACACAATGTGGTTTTGCCCCCACCCATCATCACTGAATGGATACAAAGCCTTGTAGCCATTTGAGATGGCAAATTCTCAATCACCTTTTTTCACTTTGATCCTTTTTTTGTCACTTCTGAATCATCTTGAAACCGTCTGAAAGCTATTTGAGACTTTGGAAGAGGAGAGGGGAGGGGTCTGACAATTGGGTGGGAGGGGGCTGTGCCTCCCTTGATCCCCCAAATCAATTACTGGCTCAAGCTGGCCAATTATTCTTTAATAGAGACACTGGTGTTTTTCATCCCAGGGCTGCCACCAAGTTAAGGGATAAGAATCTTGGCTGGGGCTGTGGGTGGAGGGGCTGGGGAGGGGGGTGGATGATGGAAGTTCTCTCTGGGACTTGGGTGTACCACAGGCTATTTGTTTTACCATGGCTGTCCAGACCTACCCCACTCCCTCAGTTACAGGGCCTTTGAAACCAGCCTGGTTATTAATACTCCCACAGTGAAACCACAATTGGCCTGGTTTCTTTACAGAAATCAAATATAAATCAATGAAGTTAAAGAAATGGAGTCGGGTAACTTTTGTTTGTTAAGACAGAGAAATGAAAGACCGTAACATTTGTAGGATTGGAGGACTGATGTTTAAAACTTAATGGGTATCTACATTTTTATGAACTTTAAGATTAGTGATTATGATTGAAATCTGATATGGGAAGCAGACTCCAACTGCAGATTTAGAGGAATCGTCAATACAAAGGATGATGGCGTGGGCACCAAGATGTCTTAGTATAATTTCTATGGCAACCAATTAGAAAATATATGCCTTGTGGGTTGATGACATCTGAAATGGCGATCCTGGAAGTTTTTCTGGGTGAAGAAAATGGTTCCACTAGTTTGGTTAGCCCAAGCTTTTTAATCTCGCTTTACTATTGTGCCAGGGTAGCATATGTGTATAATCAAGTACTGTGGGGGTCCTTGATTGGTTTATAAACGTTCAGGCTGTGGTTAGCAATTAGGCAGCCCTGTTGGTTCTACCCTCAGGTAGAGTAAGCTAACCATGAGTTGAAAACCCATTTGGACCTGGCCTCTGTTGGCTATATATATATATATGACGATGATGATGTGTTGGATTTTAACATCCGCTCAGCAATTTTTCAGCTGTATCAGGACCGTTCACGTTTGTGTTTACCAGTTGGCTGACCGAATCTATGGGGATGGAAGTGACAGCAAGGCAAGGTGATCTAACAGGCACCAGCTGGAATTGAACCCAGGCCAGCCATGTGCAAAGCCAGCACGCTATCCGCTAGACCACCCCACCCCAGTATATATATATTTATATATATAAAACAATCATACATGAACATATATACTCACAAGCTTGACCACTCAAGGACTTCTCAATTGCACTTTACATGATCATAAGGCCCATAATACGTAGGATTAATCTATATCCTTGACAAGGTCCACCAGGTAGCACACCCACAGCTTTAGTACTCAGGGGTGGCCCCTCCTCTAACCACTAGGATCCCACCCCTCCAGTCCCTGATGAAACGGCCTACCCCTCTGTTTACTCCTCTTGAAGTTAAGTGCGCTCGGTGTGAGCCTTTCGTGAGTGACTCAATGGGGGAGAGGCTGAGCTGGTCTGAGCTGCTCAGCAGCCCTCACACTCTGCTGGACACTGCCTCTAATGGTCTGCATAGAGTGCACTGTATCTAGTGTCTAGTGTGCTGAAAGGGCTACACGATCCATGGCCTTCAGTAGTGTGATTAGTATATAGACAAACACACACACGAACAACCTTTTTTTGGCGTAAATGCCATATATACCATTATATACCCAGCCAAGGATGCGATGTTATTAGAATGTTGCAGCAATGTTCTGGTTGGTACTGTATTGCTTTTTGTTATATCCTTGATGACTCCTAATCACGTCACTGCAACATACTGCTGTGACGTTGCACTGTGACATTATTACACCATTTTGATATTTTCTTCAACCCAAACAGAATGTTCTTATAATGCTCTGTTATTGTTTGGTCGTAACATCACCAAAAATTATATTATAACAACATTCTGCTACAGTGAGGTTTCAGCCCCACCATCAATAACTGTTATGTGCCATCTTATTAAGTAACAGACTGACCAAAAAAGTATGGTTGCAGAATAATTCTGCTATGTCGCAACTAGGCTGGACAGGCCTAATTATATAAATACATATTTGGGTATTTCCACCAAAAGTGACTCCAGTCCAGGGTTCACTTTACTACATTTTTCTGCTATCAAACACTTTGATTTAATGTACCAGCATGTTTCTCATGTCACAATGGCGAAAGCCTAGCTTTCTAATGGTAAATGATTTATATATGGATATTTAAAGAAATATATTAAGAAAAAAACTAGCTAGAAATTACAAGTATTTTATTGGACCACCGCCTGCCAGATGCAATAATCAATATAGCAGAATGATGAAGTTGGATACGTTATTCTATTACTAATATTATTGTGATAGCAGTTGAATTGCCTTTTACCAATGGGCATCGGAGATATAAAGTTACTGTAATTGAGATTATGATAAATCTGGAACTTATATTACCCAGCTGCAGAAAGGGAGTGCATATTAATATTGTTGAATTGCCCACCGTTGTCAATAATATTATGATACATTGTTGCTATTGATAAATGGTAAAGCCATCTTATATATGAAATGTAGAAAATATACTTTTCTTAAAAATATTTAGATGATGAAACTTGCCAATATCAGCGAATCTCCCCACGATGTTTTTTTTTCTATCAAGCCACATTCGTTAGGTAATGTTCTTCCATGTAGGTGAAATACATAATATAAGAGCAATCATATTAAATCAAATACATATGACTCATATAGAAACTGTGTTGGGTTTTATATAGATAATATCAAACATATTTTCCTCGTTTACGGGTACAGCTCATATATTAATCCAATAATTGAGTTCACCATTAATGGCCAGGCCGAGTATCAAAACTGCACAGTCCCAACCTTGAGCCAATCCGAGCCGCTCCAAGTAGTTCCGAGCGGCTCGGATTCAGCGTGTGAGCAGTTGTGTGTTGACTCTCTCTGCTCTGGCAGTGTAGAGACAGGAAAGTGTATACCAACCACACCACCCCCAACCTTCAGCTGTGTACATGGAGAGTGAACACAGTTTACATGGAGAGTGAACACACAGAAAACACCCAGACAGTTTGTACAGAAGGAGCGGGAGCGAAGACTAACACTGAATCCGACTGGAATTCACTTAACATTCAATTCGCGGGGAGTTCCTGGAAGTCGGACAAGGCGCTATGGGGACACAATAGTCTGCGGGGTGATGTTTGTAGTCTATGTCTAGATGCCTGTCTCTGGGGTCCTGGTTTTAGTTACTTCTTTTTAGTCCGTTTCTTCAAACTCATTTGTGTAAAGAACCATGCATATTCATAAGACATGGGCCAGGTTTTCTTGAAAACTGAAACACGTTTGGGATTACTTGTATCACTAGACCCTAACTGATCTATTAGTTTGCTAGAACTATTAAGTATGTATGCTAAAGATAACATTGACAAATATGTATCTCCTTTCTTGGCTATCATCTTAAAGAACATTATTTTGTTACATACTTAGCTATTCTGTAGTACCATACTAATATCATTATCTTTATTATGGTGTTACAACATTGTAATCTATGTCTAGATACCCCTTTCTGGAGTGTGTTTTAGTTAGTTCTTTTTTGTCTGTTTCTTCAAACTCATTTGTGTAAAGAACCATGCATATTCATAAGACATTGGGCTGGTTTTCTTGGGAAATGAAAAACTTAGGAATTCTGTTTTAATACTAGATGCTCAGTATCTAGTAGTTTGATAGAACTATTTGTGTCTATGCTAAGGATCACTCAACCCTAAGTATTTATTAGTTTGATAGAACTATTTCGTGTTTATGCTAAAAAGATATCTCCTTTTTATGACAATGTCCTTATGTACATTTTGTTGTAATATACTTAGCTATTTTATAATACCATACTAATATCAGTATCTTTATAATGGTGTAACAACATTGTAATCTATGTCTAGATGCCTCTGTCTGTGTCTGGAGTCTGTGTTTTAGTTACTTCTTTTTAGTCTGTTCCTTCAAACTCATTTGTTCAAAGAACTATGCATATTCATAAGACAGGAGGCAGCTTTTCTTGGGAAATGAAACAGCTTTAGGAATTCCTTTTTTATCAGTAAAGGCTCAGTATCTATTAGTTTGAAAGAACTATTTAGTGTCTATTTTATGGATAATAGCATATTATATACCACTGTGAAATACGTTATGAATACTAACTGAACACTGCTATTCAGTATTTTTGGTGCGTTGGCACAGTGGGCAGTATTTGTGTATACTGCCCACCTTGCTTCACTGTGTAAAGTGTTTTTCTCCTTATTTTGTGAATTCTGAATGGATTTGCATGATTATTTGTTAATGTCAGGTAAAATAATGCAGTCTGAGTAAATGGAGGTAGTGATAGAGTCTTAATTCAAGAGAAAATAATACTGCCCACTTTGCTCCACTGGTGATTTCCTTTATATTTTCTGTATAACATATAAAATATGGTATATGATATAAGGAAAACTTACCTTGGACAATGCAACCCTTTATACTCGGTGGGATGTAGAAAATAACAGTATTCAGGGTTGTACTGTCAACCTCTGTATGTTTTCCTATTGACCTTAATTTGCACCATTTTATTGTAATATCCTAACCCTTATTATGTTGTTACACACTTACATAATATCTTATAAATACAATCCTATTTCCTATTATCGTGTTACATGATAAGATATTGTTTGGTTTCATACTTCAACATAATAGTAATATATTAATGTTATAATCTTCAGTACATACTTGTATAATTCTATAGTAACAGATTTCTCAATAACAGGAGAGAGAGAAAAATCAAATTCAAGTTTTTAAAAATGAGGCTCAGTTTTATTTATCTTGAGCTACACACAACTGACAGTGTGTGACGGCGGTTTCCACACCCTGTCGACCCCGATAACCCCACCTCCATGACGAACTGCCGCATGATGTTTGCCGTCCAAACTCCCACAGCCTGTGATGTAGGCAGATACAGCCACTGGCGGGTAAGGGCAGGCATTAAACATATGGGTATCCTGCCCTCGCTAGAATAATACGTCCGCGGGGAGACAGGGTCTAGCAACAAGCGGCTCTAAGCCAATAAAACAGCAAAGGCTGGCGCTCCACACCTACTCCCTGCTGCCCCATCCTGCCAGCAGTGCCCCTGCTCACAGCCCCCATCTCTGCCCCTGCCCCTGCTCCCATGCTGCCTGCCAATCGTGTTTGATCGGTGGAGACGGGCACTTTACGACCACTGAGATGCCCGTAAGCATCTCAGGGTACAGCCATCATATGGCAGCTTCTGCTGGGATGGGGGAGAGTGATAAGGGTATGGGGGAGGAACATTAGCTGTAGGGTATGAGGGGTGGGGCATAGCAGGGGGGAATTAATAAGGTTCTGGGCAGTGCTGAAGGGCCGTCTCTCCAGGGTTGGATGTGAGTTATATTGGTATGAATAAAGGATTGGGGACTATAGGAGGAACTTCTTACAGATACCAGAACTTGGGATGAATGGTGTTGGAAACAAAAGCAGGAAGAGTACAAAATGAGTTTTGACGGTTGACTTTAAATTGCATATACATAACAGTTTATTGTTTGCTATCATCAAAATCAGGTGAGAGATTTTAAGGTGAATAGCATTAGGGAGTTGCATAGGTTGGTCGTGAATTACATGGAGGAATTTTAAGGAGTCAATGGAGAATGATTGCTCAACTAATGTTTAAAGATAGATCTACACTTCGTTTTAGTTGGGGGTATCAAACTAAAGGGAGTTGTGACTGACGACATCAGTACCACCTGGTGTGAAAATCTTAAGAGCTTAAAATTTTAGTTATATAAAATATCTTGTATTTCAAATGAAATACCAACTTTATCATACAGATTATGATGTAAAATGATATAATGAGAAATTTAAAGGGACTTGAATGACACTTTCGCATACTACTAATCTACTTCTAGGCTTCTACTTCACTAACTGTAGTTCAATCATCAGGAACTACTGTAATAGTTATTGAGTTGACAGAATGATATTGATATACGCATATATAGACCTAGACTCCCTATCTGATAAGACAGGCTCTATAAGTGTGTTAAGCTATGGGGAGGAGTCTGAAATATACATGGTATAAAAAACAGATGGGTATCTATTGGTGACTGGGCTGTTGGGTTGTCTGCTGAGAAACGACTTGTAGCATCTCTAGTAGCACCACCGTCTGCAGGGAACAGGGTCCAATGCTTCTAGATAACACCAACCCCTGTACAACATCTTCCCTCACCCTATAACCCACCCCAACAGCCAGCAAACACTACAACCAGCTTCTATCTTGTCTGGGATCTGGGGCCCAATGCGGGATGGTATGACCTGAGATTAGAACCTTGACGCCATGCCATCATGCCAGAGTTTTTACCCTTCCGACTTCCATCTCTCGGGGTGACAACGCCATGAGAACACGTGATCTATGTTGATGTACCATGCTGCCACCAGGTGGTAAGGGGCACAATACTTTGAGTGAGACATATGGAATGCTGGATGCACTGCGCATTTTTATTTGTCTGTTTATTGAAAGAACACATTGGCTGGCAATCATTTTTGATAATAGAGTAAATTTCAACTGGAAGACCATTCATGTTGACAATATATTTACTACAAAAATATGAATTTCCATTATGTATCACCCTATTCGATTCCCTACTGTACATGTCTTTTCAAATTTAACAAATGATGACAAATCTTTTTCTAAGCTTTTAGAGAGAATGCCACAACCTAAGAAAGCGCTATTAATGGTTAGGGTTGGATACACAAGCTCAATCCTTAACTTTTACCTCTGGCATTTGTACCTCATCTGACATCAACACGTTAACCACACCTCTCTAAATCTTGTAAGGCAGTGGATTAAATTTCATCACCAACAGAATTGTAGGCCTAAATGGCCGCAACAATACTAGATGGTACTAGTGATAAACACCTCAACCTTCCCTCGAGCCACAAGCTTTACACTAGAACTGCCCTAACCAGACGTAATTCCCGTTGACCTGTCTGGTGATGTGGCGGAGAGATGGCCAGCATCTTGATGCGGAAACGCTGTCACGACGTCGCCTCGGGGACGGCAGCAGAAGTGGGGCTGTGTCGACCACGGAAGCCGTCGCACGGATCAAACTCAAGGCACAAGGCCTGAGTCACTCAGAGCCATTAGAGGGCTGTGAAGGGAAGTGGGGGAGTGGGGGTACATGTGTGTTTTGAGGATGGTTGTAAGGGTTTAACACAAAAGCACAGTCTTAGGCTACTGTCAGGGTTGTCAGAATGGTAGGAGGTAGAAAGGAATGGAATGGTTTCTAATTATCACTAATTGGAAGGGGTTAATCCTATATTATTCCTTTTCCATGAATGGCAACAGGAGATGTTCGTGAATGTGCAGAATTGAATACTCTGATTACACGTCAAGTACTGTGTATATCACTCAAATCCTGACAGTCATAGAACTGCCATTCATAATCCGTGACCCATTTCTATAGATTTTCTTTTCATGAAGCCTCAACATACCACAACATGCGCATTTCCTCCTATGGGTAATCTGAAATGGAAACCTACGAGGCTAGGCCTATGAATCACTGCTTCACTAATGCATGCCACCCCTATAAAAAGGCTGGATTGGACTGAGTGACAGGAGGGGGACAGATAGCGGTAGAAACTGCCAATGAAGGTGGGGCTATCAGGGGCCATCTTACAAGTGTCACACACAGCCTCCTATCACTGAGACCCCATGTCACAGTATGACACGTAGCCCGCTACCACCCCGACACAGAGCCGGCTGGGTCTGACCAATCAGGGCTGCCGTATCATGTCACATGACTTAGATGTGACGTCATGCCTTGGCGTATATCCTCATACTTCTATGGCATTTCTGACATAAGTCCCCTTGATTGTAGGTAAAGCGTGGGACACTTTGTCTTTCTGTATTGTCTGATTATGTTACATCCTGTAACCCTTCAGTTGGCCTTGGGTCTAAGATACAAAGCTCTCTGATTAGATCCTCACTCAGAGGGGGCATATTCTACCATGTCAGGTGGTTCAGATGTGATGTACTACTATGACGTATACCCCTGGGCCCCCGTGATGTCCTTGACGTAAACCCCACAGATTGTGACCAGTGAGGTCCGGATGTCCACCCAGTGATCGTCAATCTACCCGGCTTGGCGTCTAATGAGGCGGACATGTTTGAAGGGGGAATGGAGTCATCAGAACTATGATATAGAACTTTTACACATTGTCAAATGATTGTTCTTACCAAATCTGATGGAGAGAACTCCAGGATGTCCTAATGGATTTTGAGTCTTTCTGTATCGTGTGATTATTCTACAACCTGCATGTACCCTTCAGTTGGCCTTGGGTCTAAGATACAAAGCTCTCTGATTAGATTCTCACTCATATTCTACCCTGTCGCGTGGTTCAGATGTGACGTCCTACTATGATGTACACCCCTGGGCCCCCGTGATGTCCTTGACGTAAGCCCCACAGATTGTGACCAGTGAGGTTGGTATCATGTCCCCCCAGTGAACGGGGAATGGAGATGTCATAAGAAGCTTTAGTCAAAATCAGAACTATAATATAGAATTTTTACGTTCAGTTAAAACTATTGTTCTTACCAAACCTGATTGGGCAAACTTCAGGTCGTTCTTATGGGTTTGGGGTCTTTCTGTATTGTGCGATCATGTTACAACCTCTACACTTCAGTTGGCCTTGGGTCTAAGATATAATGCCCTCTGATTAGATTCTCACTCATATTCAACCTGCCACGTGGTTCAGATGTGGCATACCACTATGACGTATACCCTGGGCCCCCATGACGTCCTGGACGTAAGCCCCACAGATTGTGACCAGTGAGGTTGGTATAAGTCCCCCCAGTGATCGCCAATCTACCCAGCTTGGTGTCTAATGAGCCGGACATGTATGAAGAGGAATGGAGTTGTGGGAACCAGCTTTAGTCGAAATGATATAGAACTTTTACATTTCAAAATGCACTCCAGTGCAGTTCGTTAGTCCCGACATTATGATTTTAAGATGTTATCAAGACGTCTCATTCAAAGGGTTAAACTGCATTTCTAATTATATCGGATCGAGTAGACTTCATGGCGTCGTTATAAAATGTAATATGCTACTGAATCGATTGCATTATTTGTAACAAATACCGATAATTCATCAGATTCTGACTACTCTGATATTTATGTGTGTGCACTTTCTCTGCATCTAATACATGCATATAACTAACCGTATAAACAGGGTAAGGCAAGTTATGCATTTTCAATCATGATTTTTTCGATGGTGCTCAATATTTTCAAATTTCAAGTTGCAATCAAAAGCTTGTAATTATAAACGTTTACTATGCATGTGAATAACTGTTTATATTATATAAATGTATCTTGGTAAATAAATGCTTCTCTTTGATCATCATTCCTCCTGTTTTCTTCATTGCATTATAATTATTTCATTTGATAAATTAAATATGAAAATGGCAAAATATAAAACGTAGTATCGTAATTACTCAAAACAACAGATGCTTATGAAAGGCAAATCAGGAGTTGTGCAGAACTGATATACCTCAGCAGTCGCCCTTGCATAATGTGCTTGGATGTTCTCTTACAAACAGTAGTAATGAGCAGGCTCCCTTCATCTCCGCTCTGTTCACCTAGCGTGCTGCTTGTGAAACTCAGATGTCATGCATTTAGGTGAAAAAAACATTCAATTCATCTACAGGAAATTTAACAGGAAGCACAAATGATGTGTTTTAGCCGACAAGCGCCATTCATATGATCTTCAATTTGCAAAGCTATGTTTGTCACCCGCTCGGTCCAATAAGCGCTCATAAATACCAGTTACTCATCTCGTCGGCCGGCCGACTGCCGACTGACTGTCAGCCCCTTATATCCGCTGACATCTATTTGATCCCTCTGCCTGCATTTATTGCCTTTCATTGCAAGTCCTGGATCCTCTAGATTAAAATGCTATTTATTCCCAACATGGCGCCTCACAGGCAGATTGGCCCGTTCGGCCGATTAATCGCCGGATTCATAAAAGAACCCGTATCTACGAGCAGTGAAAGGTGACAAAAAAGACTTTACAAAACTCACAAGGACTACTGCAAACTGACTTTCCCTGCCCTGACAAAATAACAGCTTTTTATTACATTTTTCCCCATTTCTCTCCCTTTTTTCATATTGGACATTTCGTGTCAGGTCGCGCTTTCGATGGGCGCGGGCTGCATTGACTTTATGTCAGGGGCAGGACCTGACTAGGCAGGTATCTCAAATGAGATCGGTTAGGTGGTAATCTTATTTCACACGCAGCCGCCATAAGCGATGGGAGGTCTGGCAGCAGGTGAGGGGTTGGGCATGGAGGAGGGAGGCTGGATGAGAGTAGGGAGGAGTTGAGGTGCCAGGGTGAGCTCTAGTATGACAGGGTATCAGAAAGGATGTAGGGAGGGAGGGCTGGGAGTATTAGGAGGTGACAATGGTTGTTTTGATAATTGTATGAGGGTTATGTTGGGGTTACAGGGAGCACAGAGTAGGGGGGGGTGAACTGAGGGAATTGGCATGACATCATTGGATGTTGAGTAGAGGGCAAGGGGAGGACAGGGTTTCAGCAGATGGGTCTTGTTAATATCTGGGGATGGCAACAGTTGTGTTGATGATTGTATGAGGGTTATGTTGGCAGTAAAGGTGTTCTGAATGGATATGGAGCTGAGCGGATGCTTAGGAAATAGAGGGGAGAGGGGGTACCAGGGTGAGCTCTGGGATGACAGAGTATCAGAAAAGGGGTGGAAGAGACATTTGAGTACTAAGGAATGACAACAGTTGTTTTGGTAATTGTATGAGGGTTATGTAGGGATGAATGGATGTAGAGGTTCTTGAATATTATGGAAGTGTAAGGGGTGGGGGGAGGTACCAGGGATAACTCTGGATGATAGGGTAGGAATGGAGGGGAGGGGTGACTATTAGAGGGGGGGGGGGGGGCATTAGGTGTTGTGGTGATTGTATAAGGGTTGTATAAGGGGTGCATTGTGTGTTCAGTGGATGAATTAAGAGCTTGAACTGAGGACGTTGACATGACATCAGTGGATGTCCAGGACAGGAGGGGTGATGGTAGGAGATAGGATGGCAAGGTTTCCACAAATGGGTAGAGGGGCCTTGTGAATATCTGGGATTTACAACAGTTGTTTTGGTAATTTCATGATTGTCACGTTAGGGGTGAAGGTTTACGGGACATTTGACATGGTGTCAGTGGATGCTCAGGAGTAGGGGTGTCGGAGGTGTGGGGTGGTGGAATGGGGAGGCATGAGGCATAGGTTATGTTAGGGTAAGATATGGACATTGGCTCCTATTGCCTGGTTTACACAACATACATATACCCAACTTAGGTGTGGCAACATCACTCGGTGACACTGAATGTCATAGCTTGTGGTGCCACTTCTCCCAATGCTACATAATTAGATGTTTGGGTCAAGGAAGGTTTTACACATGCATGATAAGCTTGCTTGTGTATGACTCGTCTTGACAATGTTGTATCACACGCATATCACATTTGTGGCCCCTCCCACACAGTCACGCATGTCTATAGAATCATTATGGTGTATTCAGCTATATCACAGTTGAATTAATGTGGTATTGAGACTGTATTAGTGCTGTATTAGGGTGGCTACATGGACATACCAGGGCTGTATGAACGTTTTCTTCATGATTACAAATGTGTTATGTATGTTGTATCATAGGTTTCTATTGAGGTTCCCACATATGTAATACTATTTTGGGAAGTTGCTTTAGGGTAGTATCAAGGCTATACAAGTGGCATTAGTTGTTTAAAGTGGTTTTCTGGACCACTTGGGATTGTATGAGTAGTGGTAACATTCATTAAGCCCCATACCCAATGGGCTAAGCTTGCGAATTAATGTGCAGATTACTAGTAGAATTTAAACTTAAAACCAACTGAGTATTGTGGTGAATCAAATCACTGATTGTGGATCTGAATCAGAACTAAAATTTGGGTGATCATTTTGGTAGAATTGGCTGATTTGTGTGCAGATTCAGTCTATATAGTGAGTATACCACTTTATGCTAAGAGTAGAGAAGCAAGGGTAATGGACTCAGGATGTCGTACCGGGAGCAGGACTATTGTTGAGGCTGCACTGTAAAGCCCCATACCCACTAGACGACTTAACTGTTGCTGGGCAACAGCAGGATCACCAGTGAAATCGCCGGGTGACTGGAATATCAGGCAGGCATGATATTTTTCCTGCGACTTTCCTGCCAATTTTCCCACCAATTGAGTTGCCCGATGCCTGTCACCCAGAAAGCACACTATACAAATGGGGGAGTCACCCAGCGATTAATTGATGACCCAGTTGCCCATCGACTTTACAGCGATTCTCCCAGTTGCCCATCGGCCATCGGCCATAGAGTCGCTTAGTGGGTATTGGGTTTTAAAGGTGGTGGTGGTGAGTGTATGGAGTAATTGCGGTGGGTTTTGTTGATACATCAGGGTCAGCGTTAGAGTTGGTGATGGTGTGGGTGTGGGTGTGAGGGGGGTGGGTTTTGTTGGTACAGCAGGGTTAGTGTGGGGGCTGCACTTTTAGAGGTAGTGATGGGTCTGTGGGTGTGAGAGGGTGGGTTCTGTAGACACAGCGGGTCAAGGGGTTGATGGGCCATGAGCCCGGCGATCTGTCAACACATGGATTACGCTGTCAGACTGGGCCTCTTACCGTCACAGACAGCGAGAGCAGCTCGCGGCCTCCGTGACTGAGCAGCTCAGGGGGTGGTAGGCATAGGGAGGGGCCAAAGACCAGAGGGGAAAGGCTAGTCATAGTCCTTATCTCAGACCGGGCCTCTTACAGTCACACACTGCGAAAGCAGCTCGCGGCCTCCATGACTGAGCGGGTCAGGGATTGGTAGGGGTAGGGTAATGGGAAGGGAGGTGTTAAAGACCAGTGGGGAAAGGCTAGTCACAGTCAGGATCTAAGACCAGCCCTCTTACAGTCACATACGGTGAGAGCAGCTCGCGGCCTTCAGGACTGAGCAGCTCAGGGAGTAGTTGGGGTAGGGAGGGGCTACAGACCAGAGGGGGAAGGCTAATGACAGTCCTGGTCTAAGACCGGGCTTCTTACAGTCACACACGGTGAGAGCAGCTTACGGCCTCCATGACTGAGCAGCCAAGGGAATGGTAGGGTTAGGGGGGGGGGGGCAGACCAAAGGTGGAAGGCTAGTCACAGTCCTGGGTTGGGGATGGCTAGTCTGTCACACATAGTGGGAGCATATTTCAGCCTCCATGATGGAGCAGATTGCAGCGTCCCTGACTGAGCAGTTCAAGGGGTGGTAGGGTTAGGGTTGGGGAGGGGTCACAGACCATGGGAGGAAGTCTTGTCCCACTCCTGGGGGGGGGAGTCTCAGACCAGGCCTCTTACCATCACACAACGAGGAAGGGGTAGGGGTAGGGGTAGGGGCAGGGGTAGGGGCAGGGGTAGGGGTAGGGGTAGGCGTAGAGGTAGTGATAGGGGTAGGGGTAGGGGTAGGGGTAGGGGTAGGGGTAGGGGTAGGGGTAGGGGTAGGGGTAGGGGTAGTGGTAGGGGTAGGGGTAGGGGTAGGGGTAGGGGTAGGGGTAGGGGTAGGGGTAGTGATAGGGGTAGGGGTAGGGGTAGTGATAGGGGTAGGGGTAGGGGTAGGGGTAGTGATAGGGGTAGGGGTAGGGGTAGGGGTAGGGGTAGGGGTAGGGGTAGGGGTAGGGGTAGGGGTAGTGATAGGGGTAGGGGTAGGGGTAGTGATAGGGGTAGGGGTAGGGGTAGGGGTAGTGATAGGGGTAGTGATAGGGGTAGGGGTAGGGGTAGTGATAGGGGTAGGGGTAGGGGTAGGGGTAGGGGTAGTGATAGGGGTAGGGGTAGGGGTAGGGGTAGGGGTAGTGATAGGGGTAGGGGTAGGGGTAGGGGTAGGGGTAGGGGTAGGGCTAGGGCTAGGGCTAGGGCTAGGGCTAGGGCTAGGGCTAGGGCTAGGGCTAGGGAGGGGCCAAAGACCAAGGCAGGTAGGTTAGTCACAGTCCAGGCCTCTTATTATCTCACACAGTGAGAGCAGATCATGGCCTCTATGGCTGAGCAGCTCAGGGAGTATAGTGGTAGGGGTTGGGGCAGGGTTAGGGGTAGGGGTAGGGAGGGGCCACAGACCTGGGGGTGTGGAAGCTAGACACAGTCAGGGTCTCAGACCAGGCTTTTTACTGTCACACATAGTAGGAGCAGCTCACGGCCTCCCTGAAGGAGCAGCACTGGAGGGGGGGGAGGAGTTATCACAGACACAGGTCTCTTACCATTAGCACCCCACAGCCTCCCTGACAGAGCAGCTCATGGCCTGCCTGACAGAGCATGGCCTGCCTGACAGAGCAGTTCATGGTCTCCTGACAGAGCAGCTCATGGCCTCCCTGACAGAGCAGCTCATGGCCTCCCTGACGGGGCATCCCTCGGCCTCTCTGACAGAGCAGCTCATTGCCTCCCTGACGGAGCACCCCTTGGCCTGCCTGACAGAGCAGTACTTGGCGTCCCTGACAGAGCAGCTCATGGCCTCCCTGACAGAGCAGCTCATGGCCTCCCTGACAGAGCAGCTCATGGTCTCCCTGAGAGAGCAGTTCATGGCCTTTCCAACAGAGCAATTCATGCCCTCCTTGACAGAGCAGTTCACGGCCTCCCTGAGAGAGCAGCCCATGGCCTCCCTGACAGAGCAGCTCATGGCCTCCCTGACAGAGCAGCTCATGGCTTTCCTGAGAGAGCAGTTCACGGCCTCCCTGACAGAGCAGCTCATGGCCTTCCCCACAGAGCAGCTCATGGCCTCCCTGTCAGAGCAGTTCACGGCCTCCCTGACAGAGTAGTTTGTGGCCTACCTGAACAAGCAGTTAAGGGCCACCCTGAAAGGGCAGTTTGTGGCCCCCCTGACGGATCAACTTATGTTTGTTTGGGGATTAGATTTCCAGATATCTTGTTCTCCTACTAGCCAATTAAAGACGTATGGACAATGTTATAAGGTCTTAGTGGCTGTTCTGCTTGATTATCATTTTGCAGCTTAATCTTCAAATTAAACAAATAACACTATTACAAAAATTGATGATTTTAAGAGTTTCTTTATAATATGGGGAAATACAATCAGGTTCAGTTGTGAAATATGTCAATTTATGATAAAAGTGTTTGTCCTCTTTTTTGTTTTCTGAACATCGGCTGATACTATGACCACCTAGTGATAGAGTTTCTTTATGGTGCTTTACAAGCTTCATAAATGGCTTGAAAGAATAAAAAGGCCATCCATCCCTAGCACAAAAACGGTTTCAACATAAAAAGTACAATGCGGTACTATGGTCAGTCCCTGTCACAAAACAAAAATAAGAGGCATTTACTGTGACAATAAATCAAAAAGCCCAGTGAGCGTTTGGTAATTTTCCCCTGGGACTTTGGGAAATGGACACAACTCAGGGATGTGTTTTTTCTCTCAGGGTCCCTTCAATATGCGGAGTCACGCTCCACTGAGCAATCACCGGCCTCCAATTTGGCCCTTTTTTCTCCTCTCCTCCGCTCCCCTTTCTCCTTTTCTTTGGAGTCAAATTGAATTTCAGCGCTGAGTGTTAGTGTGTAATTGAGTCCCAGAGTGGTGGGGGAGAGAACAGAAGGCCTGCTATGGAATTCAAACTGGCCTGGGAAAGAAATATGGTGGGCCTTGAACTGCCACAGTTCAGATTGTGCGAACACTGGTTTCAGAAGGTGCATAGTGAGAGTATGCTAAAGCCCCTACTGGGAGGATTCATACCTTGACGAGTATTGTTTCATCAGTCTATCAGATAACCATTGATTTATCTCCTGATTAAAATGGCACTGTTTAGAATATCCGCGATTCACCTACAAACAGGCCAGTTCAGGTTCCTCTGCAATTGCTAGCCGGTACATCATCAGCTGATTTAGGTGGAATTAGTGTTCAACCTTTTAACTGTCTGACAGATGACAAATGATGTTAGCTCTGATCAGTCAGATGACTTGCTTAAGCTAACCTCTTGGTTAAACCTCTTTACATTTCCAAAAATAAAAAGTGCACCTTTATCCTATAGTAATCGCTCTGCTGTATGCAGCGAGCCCATATTTTATTTACAAAGACTGTACAGTTTTTGAGGCTTCAGCAAAGTATATAGGGGCTGCTGTTCTATCCATGGAGGCATAACATCCAGGCTTATTTCAACTCATTTTTGTATGAGACAAGTAACCTTTGCTTCTGATATTGAACAAAATGATTAATTAATTGTGTTTACTTCATATATTATGATTTATACAGGTGGTGCGTGTCAGCCCTTATGGTTAAGTAACTTCCTCTCCACTGCCTATTGTGCCTCTCTTAAGCCCCATACCCACTAGGCGATTTTAATTGAGTTGGCCAACTAATCGGCACTAGAATCGGCTGATTCTTCTCATAGTATTGACTGATTCTAGTGCCGATTTAGATTATCAGTCAGTATGCTATATTGAAATAGACATGTTTGATATGGGATGGTGCTAAAATCGGCTGATTCTTCAAGTAGATGCGGCCGATTTTAGTGCTGATGAGTCTGCGGACTTGGGTCAAAGTTGCCTGGAGGGTATGGGGCTTTTAGTTATACAGCTTTCCCTACCATCTGAATAAGCCTATTTCATTATTAAACTTATAATAATGTATATCAGATTTTTTTGAACTAGACAGTCACTCAGTATATACAGATTTTACTGTCCCCTATAACTGTAATAGATCACATGAACCTAAGGACTAACTATTGGCATACCAGTTGGATACCCTACAGGTGGTGGGTAGGGGAGTGGGCAGGAAGTAGTGGTCACTCCGAGTCATGGTAACTTTAGTGGGCTGGTCAGTAGATGGTCAGTAACCAAAGGGTCCAACCCGCCAGCCCAGCCTTAAAGTGACTAGTCTATTCGCAGCCCATGTTCTGCTACACAGTTAAGCTGTGTATATAAAATATTTTGAATATGAAATAAGAAGACAAAATGAATGGTTCAGTTAATGGAATAGATTGATTTAAGGGGCATCTCTAAAGGTATATATATATATATCTATGAGAGTAAGGAACCTAAGGACTAACTATTGGCGTACCAGTTGGGTACCCTACAGGTGGTGTGTGTAGGAGTCGGGTGGGTTGGGGAGTGGGCGGGAAGGAGTGGTCACTCAGAGTCGTGGTCACTTTAGTTGGCTGGTCAGTAGCCGGTCAGTAACCCAAGGGTCCATCCGCCGGCCCGGCCTTGAAGTGGCCAGTCCTTGGTAGCCACTCTCAGCCCATGTTCCACTACACAGTCTCTTTGCCAAGTGACAGGATAATTATAGGGGTTGGTCGGATGTTGAGCACTGCTCTAGGATTGCTGTATGAGGAAACTGAGTGGGCTATTCAGGAGAATAGGCTGTTCATGGGAATAATCTTTAGAAATAGCTGTGTTTATACTATATTTTGAATATGAAATAAGAAGACACAATGTAAAAATGAATGGTTCAGTTGTTAGAATTGATTGATCTAAGGGACATGTCTAAAAGTATATCTGTATAAACATAGAGATATAGAAATATATATAAAAGAAAGGAACCTAATGACTAACTATTGGCATACCAGTCAGGTACCCTACAGGTGGTGGGCAAGTGACCCGGGTGGGTTGGAGAGTGGGCGGGAAGGAGTGGTCACTCAGAGTAGTGGTCACTTTAGTGGGCTGGTCAATAGCTGGTCAGTAACCCAAGGGTCCACCCACTGGCCCAGCCTTGAAGTGACCATCTACTATCAGCCCATGTTCCGCTACACAGTCTCTTTGCCAAGTGACAGGATAATTATAGGCCTCGGTCAGATGTTGAGCACTGCTCTAGGATTCCTGTATAAGGAAGCTGAGTGGGCTATTTAGTAGAGTGGACTGATCTTGGGAAAAACCCTGAGAAATTGCTCTCTAGATCAAATATTTTAACTATCAAATGGAAAGACAGAATTAAAAGTGGATGGTAGAGTTAGTAAAACAGACATTTTTCAGGTGTATTTCAAAGAAATATCTAATAACATACAGTATGTTAATAACATATAATAGTGCATGTTAAATGTGAAGACAGATTTTTGAAAGAGTGATGAGGCCAATAGAAAAGACCTGCAAGGAATAATTCTGTTATCCTAATATATTTCAATAATCGAATGAGAAAGAAGTAAAATGCTGTACCAGTTTCAAATTAGATTAAGGATTGTTTAACTATTTCAAAGGGATAGCAAAAAACACCCTATTCATCTATAGCCCTAAGGTCCACTTGGGCAGTTCCTTTAGTGACCATTCCCCGGTTGCCCTTCGGCCTGGTCCAAGCTGCCCAGTCCACCTGGTCCTGCCGCACCCAGAAGCCATTACCGGCTTTAGCGGGGAATGCCTACTGGTGGAATTAAAGCCCGAGTGGGTTCTTTGAAGGCCGTAAGCCAGGCTTAAGAGGCTTAGAGCAGCTCAAGTTTAGAGCGAATCAAACTTAGAGCAAATCAAGCTTCGAGTCTTCTTGGATACTTGTTTTAGGGTAATAGTTAGCTATCTGGTTGATGTTGGGCAGATTACAACCTAGCTGTTTGTTTCAGATGGCTGTTGGGGATTTTAAATTGGCATGAATTGCTGAGAGTAAAGGCACATCCCCACGGGGCAACTGAACCTCAGCAATTAGTGGTTTACAGCCACCACCAAGAAGAAAATGATAGTCACCAGGCAACTAACTAGTAGTCTTGCGACCAAATAAATTATCTCAACATTGGGATGCTGTTGTTATAAATCTGCTGGCGACTAGAAGACACTTTAGTCTGTTGCCCGACGACTAACTAGTCACCGATGGGTATAGAGTGATATTAAACATGTCAAATATTTCACCCAGAAACCATGGTGGCCAGTGGTTATTACCACTGAATATCCTATTGTGGCCGTTATATTTTTTTTATAAACTTATCGCCCTGGGGGGCCAGGCTTTAACCCAACAATCGTGTAGCCATAGTAGTTGTGGTTAACCTGTTATATTGCAACACATAGTGTTAGCATTGAAGACACCTAACCAAGGCAAACCGAATGAAATATTCCTTGCTGCTTTCATTGGCCCACTAAAGATGGTACACTACACGACTGAGCTACGATATTGCCTCGTTATGATGATATTACGGACAATTCACATTCAGGAGTTGTATAATTATTATAAAATGGCAATTTGGAGTATCTCACATATGTGTAACAAAAATTGTGTCTCCAATATGTGTGACTTCTCTATGACATCGTCACATGACAGCTCAAGTCGTGTAGTGTAATCTGTCCTTTACATACGCAGGTCCTTGTCACCTAACACCTCCCCAGGTCCTGACGGCCATACATGATGCAGTACGCACGTCTCAGATATCACAGAAACAGAACCAGAGTCCCCCAAAACTAGGCCCATCAGGGATTGTATGCCCTCCCCTGGGCGACAGCCTTCTACCTCAATTCAGGCCTCTGCGTTTGCGCAACCCACCCACTCACAATACAGGACACGCTTTGAAGCATGCCTGGAAATTCCCATGTGATTATGTGCTTGGATATTCTAGGACTGCACTTCATTTTCGCACAAATAAAAAATGTATCCCATATGTATGTATTAATATACATATTATTTACGTCGCGGCTAGAACAACTTAGATTAAGTACAGGATAACAACAAGGTAAATTGATTTGGACATATTAATAAATCTCATTTATTTTAATCCTCCCTGTAACAATAAATCTAAAGTTCAAAATTCTGCTGCGATGTTGAATCTCTGGTGGTTAGAACGAGAATGACCAACGGTTTTGGCCTGGCGATTTATATAGTACAGGTACAACAAGCGCCGTAGCGATGGCAACGGGGGGTGATTACGTCACGCCTCTCCGAAATAAATAAATTGCTTCAGGTATCGCTGCACAATTTAATATCATTTCTCGTATGATATGCCTCTTGGGCTCTAGAGAGCATTTGTTATGGGGTAGCATGAAATACTCTAGGGAGAATATTTAAGGTTTCCCCCCTCCTCCTACACTTAAAACCTATGAATATTACAAGGGCTGTATTACCCTTGGGGTATCTTAATGTGTTAATTATGTATGTGGACATCGGGGGAGGAGACATTCAATCAAAACCTTCACCAAAAACTAGCAATTCTCCCTCTCAAGTACTTATAGTTGATATGCTCGAAGACATAACAGAGTCTTATAACATTTGATTCATGCAGTTTAAAATTGCTAAGGGTTTCTAGGAGTAGGTAGAACGGCAAAGTCAGCTGTTAACATTTCGATAACTCAATATGAACGTTTCGATCAGAGATTTTAGTGATGGACCTACTTCTTGTGGCTAAAGGCGCACCCCCTTGGGGTGAATAACCCCTGGCAATTAATTAGCGGCAACTGACAAGAAAATGATAGTCGTCGGGTGACTAATTAGTTACTGGTGGGTATAGAAAAATATTAAACATGTCAAATAATTCATCAAAAAACCATGGCAATTAGTTGTTTAGTAGTCAACATCAAGTAGCCCTTGTCTGGTAAGTCACTTGGTAACTAAACCGCCAATTATTGAGTTTGTTGCCGTCTTATTTTTGTAAACTAGTCGCCCTGTGTAGGATTGCATATTAATTGCCATTCCTCAAGTTACTTGAGCGGGAACTGTAGCATAATTATGAGGTTGAATTTCAGTCTGAGGTTTACTATATATGTTTAGTTTTATACTCCTCACTTACTCCAGACATACTCATATGAAATAATAAGCTACAAATGTTATTACAGATGATATACATCATAGACGCTAATTCATGATTATACTATATACATGTACTGAAGGTAATATATTCTGAAATGCATTTATACCGGACTGCCAAAACAAATATTCATTTTGATGTGAGCAAGGTCAAGTTAAATACAAAGATTTCAATGTAGTCCATTAATCCATCTAAGTCTTGGCCCATACCTGGCAAAATCTGAGCTAGTTCAATGAGTGCATGCACCAAAACTTTCCAAAGTTTGTACCAAAAACTTTTCATTCATTTTCTGTTTTGTCTACCTGCTTGATGGAGACTGCCCTTCCAGTTACCCAACTCCCTCCCCAATTGCCCTTCTCCCGGCCCTGCAGTTGGTCCTGCGCAGCCAATCACCTAGATGAGGTCGGCGGAGGGGGTAATAGTGACTGTTAGATCAGCCATGGCTTGGCAGGCGGGGGTAACCTCAGCTGTTGCATCAGCCGGATCTGTCCGCTAGAGCCCTAATTAGAGGGGGATTGACCACTGAGTGACCGGTCCTAGACTGTCGTTACGTCCAAGTCCGCTAGGCGCTCAAACTAGGACTTTTAACCAGCAACCATATTAGGTGGGAATTCCACCCTGCATCCCAGCATGCTTCGGGGCTGCTGGTTTAGCGCTGATAGAACCATAAACCAGCCAGCACACAGACAACCATCAAAGGGGTTCCCCACGCCATTTATAGAGGGCCAAGAAATTTAACAACAATTCCTTACAGATTTTAGGTGACCGCTAGTAACCATCTTGTGGGTGTAGGGACCTATTATGCAAAAGGTATCTAGGTCGTGAACGGACTATGCCCGGTGGGTGACCAGGGGGTGGTCAGACGTGGTCATTACCGGGGATGACATCAGTCTCCTAGGACAGGCAGGTAATCCTGCGTCTGAAGGTTTATATAAGAATCAAGGTACATGGATATACCTGCCTTATTTGGAGGGTTGTTTGTGAACCTAATTGCCTTTTGTATTGTCTAATTACCAAAGTATACCCACCAAAGAATATGACGTTATTATAACGTTATTATGATGTTCTGTTTAATTCAGCTTTGGATCTTGTTACGTTATTTTGATGGCACACAACAATGTATTCAGAACATAACGTTGCCATGTCGCACTGTGACGTTATTGTGACATTCTTGTAATGTTCTCTCACATTATGATAACTTTATTACAACGTTCTTTAACAGCAAGGTCTCAACTTCACTAAGATAATATCATTATAACATTGTCTCAACTTGACCTAAAATAACGTAACTGTTACATGAAAATTGGACAGGTTACAGACTAACCAAAAAAGTTCATATAATATGCTGAAAAACAGAGGTGACTCTGATGCTTATTATGAAAATAATAATAATAAAAAAATGCTTGTTACGTCGCTGCTTCCCTGGGTATATATGTATATATGCAGACCAGAACTGTCACTACAACAATATAATTAGGGTCTGCTTGACAGTTGCAGCTGGACAGTACAAGTCCAACCCTGGAGTTAATCAGGAAATGACCCTTTGTCCTCTGGGCTGGACCTCAGGTCACCTGCATGACCTGTTTCCTTAGATTAGCTCAGCATTGACCGCTGACCATTGGCCAGTGCGGAAAGGTTTGGCAAGCCCTTGTCGTGCATCATGTCACATTAGCTCTAATTGTAACACTTTATTTTCTCTTTCTTCCTTCTTTTCTTTCTTTATTTAATTTCAAACCATTCAGAGATGTAAATGGTTTTAGTCTCCATTTGTATCAATTCATGTGTTGTATTCATCTTTTAGAATGAATATGCAATTTCAACACGGAACATTATTGATGCAAAATGTATTTCAATAAACCTATCATTAGGTGTACAAGCAGTACTAAAGTGCCTTAAAGTAAGGCTGTCTTCCAGCCAGTGACATTTACAAGGCCTCAGACGAGTAATCCCAGCATTCCATGCGCTGCGCAGGCGTAGTAATCGACTTAGAGCCGATTACTTTTCACTTTATATTAATTCTTGTTAAATCATCTGGAATAACCGCCCTACAAAGGCGTCAGGTACAAGCCACACCGTCGACCCGCCTTTGTATTTGGCTTGTCGGCGCTGCGCATGCGCTAATCTCATCTTGGGCCGATTGAGTTTTATGTTTCAGGAAGGCGTAGGGTTGTCGTTTGTCGTCACACAACATGCAGCTTGACGGCACCGAATAATGAGATCAGGAGGTGGGGGAGTTAGGTAAACTCCGCGACAGAAGAGAGCACTTTGAGAATCAACTGGTTGGGAAATTATAACGGGTTTAAATTGAATTAGATATGTTTGCAACTCCACACGAAGAAGGGTTTTAAATATTACTTTATTGTTTCATCATATGAAATGCAAGTTGGCTATGAGCTATCTTAACAAATCTGATATGTAGATCGATACTATTCTCTTTCAGATTATTATTATTGGTCATATTGTGAGCGACTCGATCATAGCCAACAGACTCAGCTCACAGGAGACACAACCACCTGTTGCCATGACGACCTGAGGTCATAGTCAGCGGCTGCTGGAGGCTGGGCTGGGATAGAGGCCATGGATGGGTGGGCTTTAATACGCCTATATTCCACCATGCCTTTTGACTAGCTAGAATTTTGCAATTTCTAAATTGTTATTAGAAATATGAAAGGGAACTTTTGCATGCTTCATACCATTTGAAAGGTGATATTTATGACCATATGACATTCCGCTATTGGTGGTGCTAAAGACACACACACACACACACACACACACACACACACACATATATATATATATACATATATATATATATATATATATAAGATTATGACTCCCACTATATAAGGAAGGAATTGGAAAGGAACAAGTGCGGAGCGAGTGAATTGAAAAACAAGCAGAATGTTTAAAAGCTAGTAGATAATAATGATTAGTGGTCAACTTGATACTAATATTAATAGGTTGTCTTTCGACGACTGCTCTCTTTCTAACCTCACACACATATTCGTCACAGTTATTGCCCCTACTACTCTGACTCGTCCTATATACCCACCTGACAGGCACTGGCAACGACATATACAGGGGGAGTCATAATCTGTCTAACTCATGGCCCCAGCTCTATCTCTGACAGCATATTAGTGGCACCATTACGAGAGAGGCAGGTGTACTTCAATGCGTTATGCTACCCAGCAATGAGCCATCAGCACAGGAGACTCTATAGGCTGTCTGGTAGGTAGGCTATACACTAAGTGGTATAGTATAGGCCAGTGGTAATGGGAGTAAGGGTAGGAGATGTAGCGGAGCAGAGAGGTAGGCGGGATGGTAAGAGCTATGAGGGATGAGAAAGAGGCAGCACGGGCCATATTACGTGTCCATGCCTGCTACAACCAGTCTGCCGGCCGTAACGAAGTCACTTTACAGGATTCAAGGGACCCGAGGGGAACGATCTGCTACTCAATGCCCTAACAGTGTGTTAGAGGCGTAGGTCGGTATGTGGGACGCACCGAGTGTTCGTACCTCGGGGAGCGATCTGCTACTCAACACCATAACAGTGTGTTAGGGGGCATAGGTTGGTATGTTGGACAGACCGAGTGTTTGTACCTTTGGGAACGATCCGCTACTCAATGCCCTAACAGTGCGTTAGAGGTGTAGGTCGGTATGTGGGAGGCACAGAGTGTTTGTACCTTGGAGAATGATCCGCTACTCAACATCATAACAGTGTGTTGGGGGCATAGGTCGGTACGTGGGACGGACTAAGTGTTCATATCTTGGAAAACGATCTGCTACTCAAAGCCCTAACAGTGTGTTAGGAGCATAGGTCGGTATGTGGGATGTACCGGGTGTTCATACCTCGGGACTGATCTGCTACTCAACACCATAACAGCGTATTAAACACATAGGTCGGTATGCGGGACACACCGGGTGTTCACACATTGGGGAATGATCCACTACTCAATGCCCTAACAGTGTTTTAGGAATATAGGGCAGTTTGTGTGAATGTTCATTACTGATTTTATGAATGTTTTATTTTGCAAGCCATAATAGAATACTAACCTGGTTGCCTTCTACAAATTACCAGTTTGCACCCTTTATTGATGTTTTTTGATACAAATAATTGAAAAAATGTTGATACAAATAAATAATTGATACTTTCTTTTAAGAATGTATTCATGTAGTTCCGGTTGGCATCATATTCCTTATAGATCCAATAAAACATTTCTATGCATAATTTTGATGGAAATATTTGATCACTAACATCTCAAGACGGGTGAAAAAAAGTGTCATCATTAAACCCCCACTTGTTGATATGCTTAAAGTTCTGAATTTCACACTCCCCCACTTAGCATAGCACAACCTTAGCATAAGATACCAGCTGAACTCAGTAAGTGCAAACTTCAGACCACCCTCTCACTTTCCCCTTTCTCACTCTACCCCCCACCCTCCGCCCCACCTCTTTCATTCAGTGTTTGTCCCATTACGACCAGACAGGATCCCCCACTACTCCGCCTCCTACCCGAGTGACAAGATTGGACAAGCCCTGCTGAGTAGACAGTACGGTCTGGGGTAGGGTGACAACGAGGGGTGTAAACCCTTAAAATCAAGCAGCGAAAGAGATATTACTCAAATTTGATGCTAGATATGGGAGCTCAATGTCATGACAAGGGGGATAAAATATTTTCTTAAAAGCAACATGGCTATTTGGATATCAACATGTGACATGGCAATAGATAAGCAATAAGGACACGCGATATGGCCATTTCGTAAATTAAACATGTATCATTGAAACCCACCCCCCTCATCTAGACCCCCACTAACAGGAGTTTGTGGACTAGGAAGGGGGATGAGGAGGGTTTTAGTAGATGGTGGTATAAGGAGGCAAGGATTGTATAAGCTGGTTGGGTGTAACTTGAAACAGGGAGAGGGGAAAAGGTAGGCCTAAGATATAAGAGGCAGAGGAAAAGGGAAAGCAAGAGAAACTGAGGTAATTTGTTGTGTCATACTATCAAATTGGTTCAGGCAGAAAATCATGATTTAATAATAAAGTTTGACAGCTGTGTATAAGCCACACAGGAATGGGCAGTGGGATGGTTTACGAGGTTTAGGAGATGATAACAAGTACGGATATGCAATACATATTTTTCCTAATCTAGAGCAACATCGCCATTCACAGTATACTTAGATACACACTTCTGTACAGAGATAAGATTACAGACCAAAGGCATATGATTTGGCTGTCGGAAGCCTAAGCAACAAAGGCTGACTTGCTTATGGTTACTTTATCCTCCTTCTATTTCCATACCACTTTCTATAAACTACTTCATTACTGTGTTATTACCATATACAGCTTCTCTCTTCCTTCATTACCATATATGTGTTCGATCCCCTCCCATTTTTCATTCTCTCATTTTCTTACACTACTTCACTCTCTCCCCATTTCCATATACTGCTTCACTCTCCTCCCAATTCTATATGTTACTTCACTCTCCCCCCCTTTCCATATGCTACTTTACTCTTCTTCCATTTCCATATGGTACTTCACTTTCTTCCCATTTACATATACTACTTCATTCTCCTCCAATTTCAATATACTACTTCAATCTCCTCCAATTTCCATACACTACTTCACTCTCCCTCCGTTTCCATATACTACTTCACTCTCCCTCCATTTCCATATACTACTATACTCTCCCCCTCCTCATTTCCATATACTACTTCACTCTCCCCCATTTCCAAATACTACTTCACTCTCCCCCCATTTCCATAGACTACTTCACTCGACCACCATTTCCATATGCTACTTCACACTCTCCCCATTTCCATATGCTACTTCACTCCCTTCACTTACATTGCCATATACATACTGGCCATAGTGATCAAAACTTGGTGCTATTCCCTGCACGGTTATTTACAGGTATTTTGGATTATGACCTGGCATGTTTCATACATCTTATTCCTAGAGTGCTTAATAACTCACTCAAGACATTGGGCATGTAGAATTGTGTTTCTTTTGACAAAAATACATCAGAATCTTATTCAATTTTAATATGCTTGAGGCAACTCTGGGGTTTTCTAAGGTACTTGGGGTGTTTGGCTCTACTTCTAATTACCAATGCAATTTGTTGCAAATCTATCCTATATATATATATATATATGTATATATATATATATATATATATATATATTACTTCTGCCTTCTTCGTTCAGGGTAATGTCCTTGACCTAATACCCTTGAAGTTGAAGTAATACCGTTCATATGATTCAGGCTGGCCTATCCGGATTCTATAAAAAGTTTGGGACAAATAGACCTATCATTTATTATCAGTAAGTATCTTTTGTGAACCTTTTTTATATGAAAAAGAACTCAGCTTATGCATATATACTATTACACAGTCTTTAATATCCACACCAAATTAGACATTGAATTAATCATACAAAGCTTTGACCATACTCACGTCATGATGACACGTATATTGAACGCAGCTTACCTGCAAAGATAAAAAGACACAGGTGAGAGCTATCCAAACAGATATATATATAGAAACAACAAACAATTTAGGGGCCTTCCATTAAGTACATACGCAAATTTTCAAAAATTTCAGACCCCCCCACCCCCCTTGGGCCAAAGTACGCATTGGATTTATAAAGGAACGTACGCAAAATTTCAAAAATTCCATACCCCCTCTCCCCCCTTGGTGCGTACATACTATATGGAAGGCCCCTTACCAAATTTGAAATAAGAGTTAGGGCCTGATAAGGAATATTGATCTTTGCCATTGATTTCAATGGAAATTAACTAATATAATCAGTTTTCTTTTTCTTCCATTGGAATTCTCATAAAACCTCTGGAATATTTAGCATTTACATGAGACATATATCTAAACCAAGAAATTAGATATTCACCGTTTGTGAGAAAGGTTCTACTGAAAAACATTGAAAAATATAGGTATTTTAGGTATTTACACATGGTAATATGATTACTTCTCCAAGTATCATTCGACCTCTAGTTAGTTTTGAACAGCTTTAAAGAAAAGGTAGTTATTTATCAATTGGCCAGGTGGTACCCTGAACAGCCTCGAATACCTTTAATAATATATTGCAGTATACAACTCAAGGCCAATGTGGAACACCAGCTGATGAACAGACCATCAGCTCAAAAACCTGATAAAATATCCCAAGGAAAAATCATAATGATATTGGCTGTGCGTTGGCGGTAGTCCTGGGGGAGGTGTCCGGTGAGGGCCTGTGGGGAGTCGTGGGGGAGGGAGGGGGTGACCAAAAGCGGGCGTGTGTGGGAGAGGGAGGTGGGGGCAGAAGTGGGTGTGTGTTGGAGTAAGTGTGAGCAGGACGTGAGCAGGTCTGTGAGCGTACCGAGCAGTTAATGATCTGCTCACCTTCTATAGAATATACATTGGAAGGCTTAGAGTGTACTTAGGGAGGCTGCGATGGGTGCTATTGTGTTATCTGGGTTAGTTATCATTGTTCAAGTTCCTATTTGTGTGTTTCAATTTCCTTTCTACAAGTTTCAAAAATCTTTGACACGTCATGCAATAGTTCATGGATCAGGAATATTGATGATCAATTTTGTTCATCAGATCAAGAGAATGGACCGGTGAATATATATTTGAAACATTCAAACTTTATCTGAACATTTAGAAAATACAGTAAAATACACTAAAGAGAACTCCAACTTTTTAAGAATTCATTGCTTAACTTCATTGTACCTAATTTAGTTCCGATTGCAATGTTTTAAATCATATATACATCATTATTGAACTTGCGAGACTAACCTTGAATTATGTGGCACCTTACAATAACCCTTAACTGTGCATAAAATGAATGGAGCATAGCACAAATAGGTTACCCCAACCAACATACATGCCTATGTTTGCCTATATCTTGTCCTGTAAATATTGTTATTTTACCCCCAACTTTATCATAAAACTGTGATCCTTTGAATTTATGAGCGACACCATTGTATTGTCAATGTATAGTCCCATATATTGTTGTTGTATATTCCTGTCCTTGGAAGATCATTTTAGCTGAGAAATGAATATGCACATTTTGAACTAGTTGTATTTATGTAAATGCTAAAGGTGGGGAGAGAACGAGCGAAATCCTGACCCCTTTCAGGGTAATGTTGGATAAAAAAAATAATAAAAAATTCTAGATTGTCAACCCTGCCTTGTGTCTCTACACCCAACCATCAGTCAGACCACCTCTGGTTGCTGCCCAGGGCAGAATAAGCTGGGAAAATTCAATAGCCACCAAACAGTCTTCACTTAGTCAAAAACAAACAGTCTCTTACCAAGAAAAGTGAGGACATGTAAAGAATTACCCCAAGGGTTACGCCCCACCACCTGGGTTCGGCCGGAACCTGAGACGAAACAGGGTGTCCGGTGGTGAATGTTTAATGTCATTTAATTGGATCCTCTCCTGGGTGTTGAATGCTGACTCGGCATTCCTCCACCCTTCCAACACTGCTCCTCAGGCATGTGGTTTATCAGGTACTGCAGCCAACCCAGCCCCTCAGAGACATGGTCTATATACTACATTCGGGAGTCCTTGTTGGTGCAGTGATAACAGGCGTGATTCGGCCCGTCAACTTTTTTGACTCTAACTGCAGGTGGTCAAGCGCACCATTTCTGCCAATGAGGTGTATCCCCTTGTCCTCCCTTTAGCCTTGTTTTGTAGGAATACCACAACATGGCTGTGCCCAGGGCCAATCTCCCATATGCAGTATGGGCTCTAGGTCTCTGTTACTGTGGGTTGTCAAAATAGGGTTGATGCCCCTGGTACACCTGCCCAACCTGTCTCTCAGGCATGTGAGGTAAATTGGGTTTAGACCTAGAAACTACTCACTGCCCCTCTGATATATATAAGACATAGTATATATATATATATATATATATATATATATATGGCTAAGGCCCCTATGTGCTAGGCCAACCCCTGCCCCTCGTGCACATGAAATATAAAAGGGTCTACGCCCATGATATTTGGCCATCTCTTCCCCCTCAGACACATGGTCTGTATAGGGTTTAAATTCAAGGTTCTATGGCTACCCCCTGTCCCTTAGACATGAGCTCAATATAGGTCTAGGTTCCAGGTTCTATGGTCAACCTAGGACTAGATTCCATGGCCTCTCTTATGTGGAGTATATTGTGTCTCAGCTTCCCCTCCCAACCCCTGGTCGATTCAGACATCCACTTCACTAGTATTATGATTAATATTACTTGGACTAGACCAGCAATATATTGGTCTATATAGAGTTTAAGACCGAGTCACTATGGCCAACCCCTGCCCCTCTCTTGTTGACTATATGGAATCTCAGCCTCAGCTTCCTCCCCAACCCCTGGCCCTGTAAGACGTTCACTTCACTAGTATTAGGATCAATATTACTTGAACTATACCAGCAATACATTGGACTATATAGGATCTGAGATCCAGTTACTATGGCCAACCCCTGCCCCTCTCTTATGTGGACTGTATTGTGTCTCAGCCTCAGCTTCCTCCCCAACCCCTGGCCCAGTCAGCCATCCACTTCACTAGTGTTATGATAAATATTACTTGAACTGTACTAGCAATATATTAGTCTATATATGGTCTCATACCAAGTTACTATGGCCAACCCCTGCCCCTCTCTCATGTTGACTATATTGAGTCTCAGCTCTCCACCCCATGCCCAGCTGGACCTCTCCTTCACTGGTCCTCCTGGTTTATGCATGCTGGTTGCTCCTTTAAGTGCGGATTCAGGTTTGCCACTGGGACCTCTCGGCTTGCATTATTGATACAAACAGCTCCTTTTTTCAGTTTTAACGGCTTCCCTCCATCGCCCTGAAGGCTTTGCGCTCTACCAGCCATTGTATTGCATAGAAGGCTTTTGTTGAAAACATTACTGTTATTGCAATTTTAGATTTCTAGTTCATGCACAGAAAACTGATTTACATATTTTGGATTCCATATATTGACGAGGGACCTAGGGATTTAGGAAAAAGTCAAAATATCTTACTGAAAACAGATAATCCAAGAATTGATTTATGTAAAATTTAGGATAAAGCAACATGTACAACTCTCTGGAAGAATAACGAACCAAAGAAATCTTTGCTCATCTACACGCATCATTCGAAGCAGTGACTAAAACAATTATTTCATACATGTCATTATTGGTTTCTGCAAACAACCCCACGGTCACATGGTCATCGGTACATAAACCAAGTGGCTAGCTCATTTAATGTTTTTGCCTTTAAAATCCATTTGGTCATTTCTACTCGTTTCTTCAACTTCACCTTTGTTCTGTGTTAACATGGAACCTTATACACAGCTGGCATACACGACGTAATTATAACATTACAGCACCGATCTTCTGTATTTGGTTCTTGTTACATTCTTTTGATGACTCCCAATTATATTGCTATGATGTTATTACAATGTTCTGGATAGTTCGTCAACCCAAACAGAATGGTATTATAACATTCTGTTTTGGTTTCATCCTAACCTCACCATAACATAATGTTGTAATATCATTCTGATTTGGTGAGGTTTCAACCTCACCATCAATAACGTAATTGTTACGTGCCATCTTAGTAAGTGACAAACTGACTAAAAATGTATGGTTGCAGAACGTTTATATGACATCATGGGTTGGCTTGGCTAGTATCTGATGCCACCTTTTAAAACCTGACACTTCTTCTGACTCCCCCTGTAGGAGTAATACCCTGATCACGTGATTTCTAACCATGTGATCCCCTCCCCATTGTTGTGTTCTCTGGCGTAGCTCGTGCGTGATGTTCTAAAGTAGTATTTAGAGTGCATGCGCTGATTTGTGGTTTGAGTGTGGTCACGCATGAATGCACTTTACCAGCTCCCCATAGTCCTTCCCTGTGACTTTTTACACATCTTCCACTTAATACAAAGGGGGCAGGTGCCCATCATCAGATCAAACGTTTCAAAGGAGATTAGTATCAACAGTTATGATTTTCACTTGGAAACATGGATTTTACTTGCTAAACCCCCTAATTCAATAGGGATGAGCTGGTGTCTTCAAACGATAGATGTTTAGGCAATTGAAATCAGGACAGGATGAAACTCATGATTCTATCGACCAGTGGGTCCCAGTGGGTACAACATCCATTGTATCCTCTGCTGATTAAATGATTAGATTTTCCTTTCCTGAAATCCTTAAAGGATTAAGAAATAATTAAGAGACGGGTACAGTTTTTCAGAGATACAAAGGCGCAATAAAAGAAGATAGTGTGTATGGGAAAAGGGGACCCACTGACGAGAAGGACGGAAGTACAGAGGGCGTATCATTCACCTCAAAACAGAGATAAGTCCTGTCCTAATTTAGATAACACGTATTCATCACTCGGTCATTAAAACCTCGTTCTGCCTGACTACCCAAACGGGACGCCCGCCCAGCGTCCCCCCAGCGTCCGCCCACGGCGACCACAGCGTCCATCAACAATTAAGACCCCACTCTGCCACTCTGTCCTTCTCCACCCAAGAATCATCCTTGCACTCTATCCTCCACATCCCAGCCAGCTTGCAACGTTACAGAAACATAATGCGACCACACTTTTTAAGTCAGTTTGTTACTTACTAAGATTGCATGTAACAATTAAGCTATTGATGGTTAGGCTGAAACCTCACCAAATCAGATATTATTATAATATTATTTTTTGGTGAGATTAGGACAAAACCAAAACAGAATGTTATAAGAACATTCTGTTCAGGTTAAAGAACTTCACCAGAACATTATGATAATGTCACGGTGCAACGTCACAGCAGTATGTTGCAGTTATGTAATTAGGACCAAATACAGAACCGACCAGAACATTGCTGCAACATTTTAATAACTTGCATCCTTGGCAGGGACGATCAGTCCAAACACCTGAACTGCATCAGCGAAAGCCACAGGGCAACTGTCAAGTCGTGCAGTCTAGGCTGGTAATCTTCCAATGCCAGTAATTTCTGATGGATTTGTCACATCATGTAACCATCCATTGCCCCACATGCAATGAAAATCTCGGGAACAATGGTGTCACCCATCACAACAACAACTTGTGAGATGTCAGCCTTGAAAATGAGTTCAGTTATTGGAGCAGTTTTGTTAAAAAAATAGTTATGAGAAACATTGAATGAAATGTTATGTCAGTTAGGAACCATGACAGGTTAACACCACGAACTATGTTAGATGGATATCTCAGGTCTCAATCAGCTTGATGCCTCAAGATGTAATGATATTTTCTACATTTTGCAACTTTATTCCGACAATTTTTATTTGTTCTTCTTTCTTTAACTGTCATTGTCACCCTTCTTCACAGTTCCTCGTCATTTTAAAATGTAACGTGAGCCCACTTCAGTGTTTCAATGCTTTTCATATTTAGATTTAAGGGCTCCCCATGCTCCTCCTCCTCCCATGTCCTTTCATTCACCCCCTTCCCCCACCTCGGGCTCTGTTTGTGGGTGATTTGAGGACTTTCTTGTGGTTTAATTTGCCTCGTCTGACTGCGTTTGTTTCCGATCTCTGGCCAGTGGGGTGGGAAATTGGACCAGGAGGGGAGGGGGAGTGGGGAGGTGTGGAGGAGAGGGGGAGCAAATGAGGGTCAGTGGGGGATGGGGGACCTGCCCGGATGGGTGTGTCCAAAAGTGAAGGAGATGATTTCATTCAAAATGGGTTTGAAATTTGCCTCCTCACTCAATATGGGTTAAAAATTCAAAAGGAGTTGTGCATAGTTTTATTTAAAAAAAGTGAAAATGAGCACTTTCTTTGTAAATTAGGAGAAACAAATGCAACATTAGAAGAAACAAATTCTTGAAACCTACACTGTCCTTCACAATGGGTCTGTTTTCAAAAGCCTGAACAAGCACATCCAGACATTGGGAAGGGAAGTCGCCCCCCCTCCCCCCGGAAATGGGGTTGAGGGGTGGAGAGGGTGGGTAGGGGATGGGGGATGGGTAGGAGTGATGTGTAGGGGAGGGGGAAGAGGGATCTAAGCAGGGACAGGGGCAATAAGCCATCCCAGTTTACAGCAACAATTAAGTGTGCCATGAAATTTTATCAAAATTGCTTCTGTGCTTATTCCCTGAAGACAGTTGTATATTACAAAATTAACAAAAGCTGGTTGACAGATTGCTCCAAATAAATTTCAAATGTGACCTGGCATTTTGGACTTTTTCCCAGGAAAAAAATGATAAAGCCTGCCAATCCAACCCATAATGTCCAGCCCTATTTTGCTCTGAGTACTGTATTTTGATTGGCTTGCAAACCTGAAAATCTGTCAATTGATAACATTTAAGAAATGATAACAATTTAGCAGTACTTGGGGATTAGCAAAACACAATTAGGAAAAATACGAGTAACCCCAAGTCTTGGAGACAAGGATGGCCTATACATCAATTTTGTCCAACCTTTGCTCAACCTGATGAAATATCCATGGTGGTATGGGCTTATTGTGGGGCTGGGGAGGCAGAGAACCGTTAATTGATAAAGCTTACTTTTCTGTCCATCATTCAGGAAAGGCTGAAAGCCATCGTTTCACATAGACTCTATAATTATATAGTAGAGGTTGACTGACAGTCAAGAGGTTCAACACATCTACAAACAACTGTCCTGTGTACATTTTACCACTTTAGATGAATGAGGTTAACTTGACAACAATTATCTATAATTTAAAATGCACATTAAAAACTATGTTCTTCCCAAAGGGGATGAATTAAGTTTTCATGTCATAATAGGGAGTTTTAGCAACCACGACGCATCTCGATCGTTGATGTATCTCAAATTTTTCTAGCAAATACATATTTGTTGATATCACAGGCAACAAAACGTTCCTCTAAAGGCATAATTTTGGTACCTTTCATTACACTTGGGATAAGAGATATGTTGCGTTTGCATTTTGGGATGCGTTGGGGGTTGCTAAGATTCCCTATATTGTGGATTTCTTCTTGAAAGTTGCAAGGAAAATGTCATTTCAAATTATGGAGACAATTCTTAACTTCAAATATTCCTAATACTTCTCTAAAGTTTTGAAACACGTCATGTGAATAAAAGGTAGCTTCATCTATCGGCAATTACACTGTTAATGTTTTCTAAATTCCCTTTTGGCATTTCGGCGACAAACAAGAGACAAAAGAACTATGTATCGTAACGATTCGAAACAGTCTAAGTGCACATTAAGCTTTGTTCAATGAAAGCAAGATTAGACGTCCAAATCCCACGCCAAACTAAAGTGAAATTAAAGTCTAACACAACACAAAAAGAAGTAATTAAATCCCACATAGGCAACCACTCTGGGATTAGTGCACAAAATACGTTAATCTGCATAAAATGGTCGCGAGGCTGGGAATCGCCTATATTACACTATCTGATTTTACTCCCGATTAAAACGAATAGCAAGAACGAATGAGCAGTAATCATTTTCATGTCACATACTATTAGACAGGATTTCGAATTATCTTTAAAATGGTATGTACCATGCAGGGGTTCCTGTGATAATTGTTATTAAAACCTAGAATTAAGCAAGGCCCTATAGCAGTTTAAATCGCCTAGTTGAGAACATGCTTTGAACGCTTGTCCCTCTCTCACGTCCCTTTCTAAAGGCTCGTTTTTCTCGCGTTTTTCTCCCACGGTATACGGAAAAAGGGGCCTTAAAAAGGGGGATTGGTGAGTTAAAAAAGGCCCCACCATGTGGGTCCCCTCCACCGGGTCCCACACGGAGGACCCTTTTTTAGGCCCACCCCTCCCCTGACACTTCCCTATTAATTAGCGTCAGGTAGCCGCACGGCCAGAAGAGAATCAATCTACACATCGGAGAAATAAACAAAAGGTGGTAAAAAGGATAGGGGAAGAGGGATACAAAAAGACAAGCGACAGTTTCTTCAAGACACCCAGTGTCTTGTTCCCAAGGTCTTTTGATGATTGTTTACGTTATTCGGCCACGGTTTACTTAGTGTAAATACATGGATATGGTTTTGTAGAGTAACATGATAGCTAGAATAAAAGAGACCAGGAGAAGTTGTGGTCAAGTAGGCTTAGTTGTCCTTATTTGTTTGTTCAAATAGGCATTAAGACATATCTAGCAAAATCCTTACAAAAGCAATGTTGTGTCAAAATATGAAAAAAAGAATTTGCAAATTCAATATAAAAATACATTCTAACAGTCTAACTTTAGCCATTGGTACAGTACAAATAATTATAACTGGCTATACCTCTCCTTGAATTCCATAATACTTATGTCATTTATGCCTGAAAACAGCAATGTTTGTAAACAAACCAATTTTGATCGGTCATCAAAATTGACCAGGGATATGTTTTAATGTATTTCAACGAAGTTTAAGTCAGTATTCACAGTCTATATTTTACCCCAGGCCTAGATTATGGCCAGAGAACATATTTCAATTGTTAAATGTAATTGCAAAACTTTGACTTCACATTGCTTTTGGCTCCTTTTGAATATATGAAAACAATTCTTGATGGTTTTAGAAAATCGTTGGCATTGTATGACTATTACTTGTATTACAATGAGATACAACCTCAAAATTATCTTAGTCTTAATTATGTATTTTCATTTATCATTAATAATCATATTTTATCAAATTTTGAACCGATCACCAGAATTTCCTCTCTATATGAGTAGGATCAACAGTGCATACTGTACTACAGCATAACGTCTGGCCTCCCTACACTACTAAATATAGCCACCTGGGACTGCGCGGGTAGTATGGGGGGAGGGCGATTCTTATCACATTAAGCTAACAAGATCCCGTGTTTAGATAACACATTTGTCTGTGACGTAGGGGGCATTTGTCCCTGACGTAGGGGGCCTCGCGGGGAGGGTGGATAGACATCTGTGTCTCATAGAGATCTAACTTTAGATCCAACCCGGGATTTTTTGTTTGTATATTTTCCTGAAGTAGCGAATTATTAAATTCTGTAGAGACCCTCCATCTTATTTTTTTTTCTTTCCAGTAAGTTATTTTTCCTCGGCACCCCACATTCTCCAACAACAATAAAATAGCACGCAGACAAGGGAAGTCAAAGAGAGATAAATGTAATACCGTGGGAATTTGTCATCTATCTTCATTACTCTTTCATACATGAGGGAAGTGTGTCTTGTATTCGAAGAATACTTTGTTCAATATCTGAGCCGATTCTCAGCTGAAACTGGCTGTAAATGTAGGCCGACTAACGTAGAATAGATGTACACACTTAAATCATCCCTTAATGTGTCATAAGATAAATTTCAGAACAATCAATAACCATCTCTTTGTAAACTTGCATATTTCTAGTAACTGAATGGACAAACCTGATACTTTTAAGGCTGACTAAAGGATCCGTTTCACTATAGGCCTACTACTCGGCAAACTGAAACATAGCCATCCATCATTTTTTCAACCACCGGACCTCAGTTTCTCTATTACTTGTCAGCAATACAACTTCATTTAACAACACCTAGAACCTCTAGAGTATGTTGCATGAACATTTGCTTGTTTGTATATGCGTTAATTTCTGTGCCACCACTATATCAAGAACAGAACTATCGGTCTTCACTATAATTTATCATAAAGTAGGACTTATTGGACCTACTAACAAAGCCCCTGTGGGGGGAACCGGCTTGGGGCTTCTTCTCCTTGGAAGAATATAGGCCCCCACGTAGCCCCTGCTGATCATAGAAGGCGACGTGAGGGGACCCAGCACTGACCAAATGGTTAATTAGGTTTGATTCACGGTTAGTGTCTATAGGTTCACTAAGGGATGAGGTACAGCAAAAATGATTTCCAGGTTTTGATCCTATGTTGTTTGCCCCCCTTGTCACTTTCATCTCATAGATACAATCACCAAAGACTGACCAAGTCAAAATATGTGTCTGAAAAGTCAGAATTTGTTTTCATGATGAAAATGACCCTGGCTGTCAGTATGGCATAAAATATCCATCACTCACTCACTCCTGCTATTAAAGAATGAAAAGCAGGTATGCATAGAAAAAAGAGGTATTTGAATTTCAAGACTTGCTGTAACAAAACTCTGCTATATAAATTGACTCTGCTATATAAATTGACTGGAAAACCGGAATATTTGATGGAATCGTCATGTGCTCGCAAACAACTTGTTAGAAGGACGAACGTAGGGGAACCTTATTCAGCCCTTTCAGTCAGTAAATGACCTAAGCACTGCCCTTACGACGTGGATGTTTAAAAAACAGGAATCGCCACGTGCCCGGCCCAGAGTCCCATGAATGTTGGATGGTAGGACGGTCCCTGGACACACCACTGGAGGGCACCTGAAGTCCCTTATACACTAGGTAAATTAGACCAAAATCGGTGCATATACTGGTGGAATGTGACTAGCAGGTTGGTCAGCCAATCAAAATGCTGTATTTCAAGGCAAAATAGAGTTGGACATTATCGGTTTGGCTGACAGACTTTACCATTGGTTCCAAAATATATGGCTTAGACAGAAATTAGACAGGGGCAATCTGTTATTTAAAGTGCTCTGTTAATTTTGTATAATGCGACTGTCTCCAGAGAATAAGCAAGGAACCCAAGGAAGCAATATTGAGACTATTAATTTTCTTGTTAACTTTAATGGTGTTGTGAAGTGGGATGGGCTTATTAGTTTGTCCTAATAATGAGCCCACCTTTACAGGTCTCCTAACGTTTTCCCCCACCCATCCTCCTCAATAATTATCAGTTCTAGCCGAGTGTGTAATCTCCGTCCTTAATCACCACAATTGATCCAATTTACTTTACCTCCTTCTCCCCATCGATAAGACATTAGTCATAATTACTCAGGGCCAGGGTTGGACCTTGACTTTTACTTCCTCTGCTTTTTCAATTACCATTTCCCGTCTTTACTTGCCTGCCCTGGGCTTCCGCCTCCTGAAACTCATAAAAGAGACGGAAGGAATAGATTATTGGCTTCTCGGCAAAGATAACAGTTCCCAGCCAGCTTGGGAAGTAACAGAAACCTTCCGCAACCATACTTTTTTAATCAGTTTGTACATGCCACTAAGATGGCATGGAACAATAACGCTATTTATGGTGAGGTTGCAACCTCATCAATTCAGGATATTATAATTATTACATAATTTCTTTTGTGAGGTTAGGATGAAACCAAAACAGAGCATCATAAGAACATTCTGTTTAGGTTGAAGAATATAGCCAGAATATTATAATATCGTTTCAATGTAATGTCACAGTAGTGCATTACATCAATGTTATTGGGAGCCATCAAAATAATGTAACAAGAACCAACCAGAACATTGCGGCAATGTTATAATAACGTCACATGTTTGGCTGGGTTAGAACCGTTTTAAGTGAAGAAACACTTCAGCACTTGAATCCATGGTGTAGGCAAACTTGTTTCAGACTCCAAGTAACATCACAGTGTTTCCTAGTCAATTTAGTTGTCAAACAAACATTGTATTGTGCATCCTCCTTACAGTAACCTGATCTACAGTGGAACACTTTATTCAGTTTTTATCAAAACAATTTAGAATGATTGCATGACAGCAAAGAAGGCCCACAATTTACATCGATAAGCAACACCAGCATTTGTTCTTTTATAAATTAGTTTTTTTACCAGTTGGGTACTAGTAGCTACCGTCTTCTGACTTTGATATGGGGAATGACGCTGCAGGGACCGACCGGAGGTGGGAATAGGCAGTGCAAGTGTCCTTCACGGAACTAAAAGGGCTTTATGTGAGTCCTGGTGAGATCTAGGTCACCGCATATCGTCTCATCCTCCTTTCTCTATCCTATATCATGTAAGAACAAGACACCCACCAGTTTGATGAAAACACTGTTAATGTTACGGGAATTTGTTACAGCTCTGCTTCTGTTCCAGCATAGTCAGAGCAGCACTGGAGGGACCGACCTATACCATGTAAGCAACAAACATAAACCTGACAGTCAGTGGCGTAGGCAGGGGGTTTCTGTGTTTCCAGAACACCCTTTGATTTCTCAAACTATAACCAAAATATAAGAAGACCTGTCAAAAATATGTCAAATGTCAAAAAAATGTCAAAATAGATAACCTGGAACCCCCATTGACTTTAGGCCTGGTTACACTCCTACAGACCAGCTTCATAAAAGCACTTTAAATGTTACGGGAATTTGTTACAGTGTTGCCTCTGTTCCAGCATAGTCAGAGTGGCACTGGAGGGACCGACCTGAGGTGGGGATGTCCCTGACAGGGTTAATAGGGCTTTATGTGGTGTACTGATGAGATCTAGGTCACCACTAATCGTCACTACCTCCTGACCCTATCCTATATCATATGAGCCACACACATGCATTAGTTTAATGAAAACACTGCAAGTGTTACTAGACTTTGTTACAGCTTAGCCTCTGTTACAGGATACAGCAGATAGCTCAATGGGGGGACTGGCTTGAGGTGGGAATGGGCTGTGTCCTTGACAGGGCTAATAGGGCTTTATGTGGTGTTCTGGTGAGATCTAGGTCACCACTAATCGTCACTGCCTCCTGACTCTATCCTATATCATGTAAGCAACAGACATAAACCGGACAGTCAGTGGCGTAGGCAGGGGGTTCCTGGGTGTCTGGAACCCCTTTGGATTTCCCAAAATATAAGCAAAATATAGGAAGGCCTGTAAAAAATGTAGGTTGGAACCCCCTAGAATTTATAATTACCTGGAACCTCCTTTGACTTCAGGCCCGGTCACACTCCTACAGACCAGCTTCATAAAAGCACTGTAAATGTTGCGCGAATTTGTTACAGTGTTGCCTCTGTTCCAGAATAGGCAGAGTGGCACTGGAGGGACCGACCTGAGGTGGGGATGTCCCTGACAGGGTTAATAGGGCTTTATGTGGTGTACTGATGAGATCTAGGTCACCACTAATCGTCACTACCTCCTGACCCTATCCTATATCATATGAGCCATACACATGCATTAGTTTAATGAAAGCACTGCAAGTGTTACTGGACTTTGTTACAGCTTAGCCTCTGTTACAGGATACAGCAGATAGCTCACTGGGGGACCGGCCGGAGGTGGGAATAGGGATGTCCTTGACAGGGCTAATAGGGCTTTATGTAAGGTACTAGTTGGATTTAGGTCACCGCATATTGTCTCATCCTGCTGACTCTATCCTATATCATGTAAGCAACAAACATAAACCGGACAGCCAGTGATGCAGCCAGGGGGTTCCTGGGTGTCTGGAACCCCCTTTGATTATAATTAGTAAAATTTAAGAAGACCTTTCAAAAATGTACGTTGGAACCCCCTAGAATGTACCTGGAACCCCCTTTGACTTTAGGCCTGGTTACACTCCTCCAGACGAGCTTCATAAAAGCATTCATTCAAGTAGTATACAGTTGGAATTCAGTGAATCATTTCTCTTTAAATGTGTTTTGTCAGCTTTGCCGTCAGATGACCTATTTTAAAAGAATAAATTATTGCTCAAACTTTAATTGCACCTCCAAAAGCAAATGTTCTGCGACAAGTCCTAGGACATCGGGACTCCTCCCGACCTGCGTCATCTAGTGCCTTCTTTTTAATAATGAAAAAGCAACACGTACCTGTCATCAAAATCAAATCCTCATCCCCCCACTTACCACCTAACTCCTCCCCCATCCCTCCACCTACTCCCTAACCCCTCCCCCGCCTCACACCTATCCCTCGCACCTAAAGGCCATATTCCACTAGGAGACAAAACTGCCTATGATCATAAGGTTTTAGGGCTAAAGATTGCGAGTGTGTCCATTTCAGGTAGGAAAGATTGTGAGTAGGTGCTAACGATAGTTACGAACATGTTGGTAAATTTTGATAGGAATTCTCCCAATCTTTTGCTCCAAATTTCCAGGGTGCCAAAGATTGGGAGCATTTGTAGGTATATTCCAACTCAGGATATATGGCATTTACCCCAAAAAGTCGAGAATGCCTCTCGATCTTTGGAATTGGAATTTACACAAATTTTGTACCAAACATCACATAGTGGAATACTTCCTTAACCCCACCCTGACAGCCCTCCACCGACGTGCCTGCTCCACGTTCAGCATGTCTCTGACACCTGCCTTCCCCCTCTCACCTGTCCCCACCTCCCACCTCCACCCCCCCTCCCCCCCAGTTTTTCTGGGCCTTTCACGCCCCTTAATGGCCCTTTGACAGGCGTCGCGGGGGGTCTGGGGCCCCGGGGGGTCTGCTCCTCCCGGGTTCTCCCTGTTTTAAGGCGTCGTTTCAGAGGTCCAGGTTTTAGCGCCTTATTCCCGGCCTTTGATCCCCTGGTGTTGGTGTCAGGGTAGGGGCGCCGCTCCAGGGTGCTTTATCTATTTATTTTTATTTTTTTTATTTGGAGGGGGGCGGGGTTGTCGGGGGGGGGGAGGTGTTTGTGACATGTGCGGGTACTAGGGGAAGTGAATAAAAGTGTCTTCAGCGTGAACTTAAGAAATCTCCGGAATAATCGCCAGAATAATCGCCATTTAATTGCCCATAATGGCCAATGATGGCACATAATGGCCCATAAAGGACCCATAAGCTCCACCTTGGAGTTTTCTTAGAGTTCATCCAGATTGGTTCATTGTGTTTAATTGCCCGAATCAATAATTGACTAAGCATATAAAAAGGGTTTACAGTGCAATAATCCTCGGATATTTGAGCTATGTCATAATACACGTAAAGATAAACACGCAGATACATATAATTTATGTGGTTGGTGAAAATGTGCACATGTCCGGTCGGGATCTAATCATCAAGTACTCCGTGGGGGTAAATGATAAATGGAACAGCCCCAAGCAGTCCCAAGCAGTCCCGAGCACCCCGAGCGTCCCCAAGCATCCTTTATCACCTCCGAGAAGCTCCGAGCATCCCTGAATAGCTCCGAGCAGCCCCAAACATCCCCAAGCAGCTCCAACAGCCCCAAGCTGGTCCGAGCAGCCCTGAGCAGCCCCGAGCAGCCCCAAGCAGCTCCGAGCAGCCCCGAGAAGCCCTGAGCAGCCCAAAGCATCCCCCAACATCCCCGAGAAGCTTCAAGTAGATCTGAGTGGCCCCACACAGCCCAAAGCAGCCCGGAGCAGCCTCATGCACTCCCGGGCACTCCCGAGAAATCTCGAGCAGTTCTGAGATACCTCGAACAGCCCCAAGCAGCCTAACGTAGCTTGAGCAGCCCCAAGCAGGCCCAAGAGGGCCTAAGCAGCTCCGAGCAACTCTGAGTAGCCGCAAGCAGCTCTAACCAGTTCCCTGCAGCTCCGAGCAGCCCCAAGCAGCCCCAAGCAGCATCAAGCAGCCCCATGCAGCCCCGTGCAGCCCCGTGCAGCCGCAAGAAGCTCTGTGAAGCCCCAAGTAGCCCCCAGCAGCACTAAGCAGCCCTAGGCAGCCCCAAGCAGATCTGACCAGCCCTGAACAGCCCCAAGAAGCCCCTAGCAGCCCTGAACAGCCCCAAGAAGCCCCTAGCAGCCCTGAACAGCCCCAAGCAGGCCCTTGCAACCTCTAGCATCCCCAATAAACTCTGATAAGCCCCGATAAGCCCCGAGCAGCCCCAAGCAGCCCCTGGCAGCCCCTGGCAGCCCCAAACAGCCCCAAACAGCCCCAAGCATCCCCAAGCAGCCCCAAGCAGCCCCGTACTATTCCAAGCAGCCCGAGCAGCTACGACAGGCCCTGAGCAGCCCCAAGATGCCCCAAGCAGCCCCAAGCAGCTCCATGCAGCCCAAGCAGCCCCAAGAGGCTCCAAGCAGCCCCAAGCAGCCCCGAGCAGCCCCAAGCAGCCCCAAACAGCCCCGAGTACCCTGAGCAGCCCCAAGAGGCCCCATGAGGCCCCAAGATGCCCCAAGCAGCCCCAAACAGCCTCAAGCAGCCCCGAGCAGCCCCAACCAGCCCCGAGTGACCCCAAGCAGCCCCAAGCAACTCCAAACAGCCCCAAGCAACTCAGATAACTTGGAGCAATTCCGAGCAGCTCGGAGCAGCTCCAGCACCAACCACATGTTTTTTTTACTCACTCATCAAGACCCAGCCTCAGTTCACATTGCTGTCGAGCGCTGACGGCGCATTTACATTAACACCAAAAAAACCCGGGAAGTTTACATTACCCGGCGGGCTCAGCTTGATTCTACCGTCAGCAGAGCGGGGTCTTTCAACATAAGACTGTATTCCACTAGCCGATTTTGACCACCTTGGTTTGCTGATTCATCACCTTTAACCAGTAATATAGCAAAAGACTATACATGTTACATATCGTTCAAATGGGAATCAAAATCCCTTTCTCATGGTATGTAACATGCCTATGGTTTTCCAATATTCCCATTGAAAATCTCTGAGATAGGGTGTAAAATCGGCTAGTGGAATACAGCCTTCAGCCTTCACTAAGGTATTGATCCCAGGCAGTGTAAATACAAATAGATCCGGGGGATTTGTCGGAGTCAGTGAGGCGGAACGGGGCGCTGATTCGCTCCTTCTTCCTCCTCCAGGGGGGAGTTGGCTGGTTCCAGCAGGAGTCCATTGATCAGCACACGGTCTGTACCCGGCGTGTTGGCTGTGTCTGTAGTCACGGCGTGAGCAGCTCGCCGGGAACATTCGGCGGGTTCTGAGGAGAGGGTTAGGGGGGGTCTGATGCCTGAATTCCACTTAGTGATTCGTACTACCAGTCATTTGGTGATCTATTTTTTTTTATCAGATATATGGCAAAAGTCCATACATCCTGCATAGCATGTGAAAGGTAATTTAAAACTCTTGCTGGTGGTATATAACATGTCTATGATTAATTTATATTTCCACTGCTGATTTTTCAAGTTGAGAGTGAAATCGGCTTGTGTGATAAAGCCCCAAGGGTGGGATGGGGTAGGGACTATGTTGTGAAGAGGTAAGTGGGGAGTGAGTGGGGGCGGACACTGTGGGCAGTATTTTAATGGGTGAAGGTGCTGGGGTAGGGGGTAGGGGAGGGGGTGGGGTGAGGATAACGAGGGTCATTGAATGATAGGGACGCAGGAATGTACCAATTAATGAAAGAAATAGAGAGAAAAGGAGGGTAAGAGAGGGAGGAAGGGAGCAGGCAGGGAGGCAGGGAGGCAGGAAAGCAGGGAAGCAGAGAGGGAGGGAGGGAGGGAGGGAGGGAGGGAGGGAGGGAGGGAGGGAGGGATGGAGGGAGGGAGGGAAGGAGGGAGAAAGGGAGGGAGGGAGGTAGGTAGATAGGGAGGGGGGGAAGGGAGGTAGATAGGGAGGGAGACAGGGAGGGAGGGAGGGAGGGAGGGAGAGAGGGAGAGAGGGAGGTAGGGAGGGAAACAGGGAGGGAGATAGGGAGGGAGACAGGGAAGCAGAGAGGGAGGGAGGCAGGAGGGGAAGGTATTGAGGCAAGGGGCCAGGAAGGAAGGAAGGCAGGGAGGAAGGCAAGGATGCTGGATGGCAGGGGGCACAGGGACAGTGAGCAGGAGGGGAAGGAGACAGGGCGAGAAGGAGGAAGCGGCAGAGGGAAGGAAGGAATTAGGGAGGCAGGGAAGGAGGGAAGAGAGAGAGGCAGGTGAAAACAAGGAGGCAGAGGAGCAGGCAGGGGAGCAGGGAGGCAGGCAGAAACGCAGGTAGAAAAGTAGGCGGGTAAGCAATAGGGAGGCGGGAAGGAAGGAGGTAGTAAGGTGGTAGGAAGGAATTTTCATGTAGACTATAGTAAGACCAACTGCGGGGGTCGTCAGACGGTGGCTGTCTGACCCATAGGGGATCATCACTTACTGCGGGCAAAGCCCGGGGCTCGTACAATCTCCATGGGTCGTACAGCCACTGGAGGATGACCCCAAAGGTGCTTCTTTATCTTATTATGCAAACAATCCTCAGATTATTGAGACAGTACTGAGAATATGCAGTGCGTACGGCCTGTCAACATGCCCTGTACACAATATTCACCGCTCGATGGCCATGCGGGTGAAAAAGAGCGGGATGTATGAAGTAAAACATCGCTTTAAACATCCAACTGCACACGACCAAATAGGTCTCAAAAAAGCGCCAAAGGGGATGATAGGGAAATGAGGAAAGTAGGAATGAGTGAACACACAGACAACTAGTAAACGAGGTGTAAGTCAAGGCAGACCCGCGGGGTGAGTGATTATGAGTCATCCTCTACGGATGGGGGAAGGTACTAGTAAATTGGACTAATTGTCGTGACTGAGGGTGGAGGAACACACTCAGCCAGAAGGAATAGGTATTGAGTGCTAACTTTATTGATCCTCAGAATCAAGCTTCACAATAAAAACAGACTCCTAAAAGAGGTAAACACAATGTGGTGGTATGCTTAGTTGAATGTCATTTAGGGCTGAGAAACTTTGTATTCGGCATGACTATAAACCAAAGTAGTTTTGGCCTTTTGGGGATAATGCCACCTGGAATTTCTAAGGTTATACCTTTTAAAGAATTGGAAAAACAGTGTGATGATTTTGACATTATTTTTGCCGCAAGCTTCATATTCTGCATAGCTCTTTTCCTACATGCAGTCTTGGCCTTTTGTGGGAAATGCCAAATATAATCCTTTGGTTACCCATTTAAGAATTAAGAAAGTCAGTGCCATGACGTTGTTTTCCAAACAAAACTCCCTACATTTCTATTCCTGTGTGGTTTTGCTTAGTTCATTAAAGAAATAATTCATTAAAGGAATAGACAGGCAGAAGCTGCAGTAAATGCTGGGGATAAAACTCAGATTCGGGAGTCGGTTTACGGAGTTACTTGAGGACAATGGTCAGTGGTCACCATAATATTAACATCTAATGAAAACATGGTTATTGAAGGTACGGTGATATATATAACGTATACTGATGATTATGTTAGTAGATCTGTTGAGGATAAGTGAAACTACCTAATGTCTGCGATAATACAGTTAGCTCTACAAGGGCTATTGACAAAACAGCAAAATATAATTATCTACACAAGATCTATAGACTTTGTGCAGACATGGTCACGTTACCACTTTTTGGTGATCTCCACGTGCTTATCACAACCATGTGACCTTTAGATAAATCTAGAATATGTGAATTCTAAGCAATGAAAAATCTAATCTAAATTGATCACCAATATGGCGTCCAGTGCATAAATTGATCACCAATATGGCGTCCAGTGCATTTTTGGTCTGTGTGATGTCATCTGATCTAGACAAGGGCCAGACGTCAGGGCCGATTAGCCATAGCCAGAGCCTACCTGGGGGTCAGGCGGGGGGGGGGGGGGGGGGGCTGAGGGAACGGCGAGCAGGTCTGATTTAGTATTTAGCAGAAGGGTGCAGGAATCAATTTACTGTGAGAGGTCAGGAATTAGTGGTGAGCATATTGGGTGGTTTTCTGCTTGTTATGGGCATGTGCCAGTCTGGGCTGGGCAGAAAAGAGACAATGGCCTGATGCAAAGTACCTATTGAAACAACTACTTGCTGTGACAGCAAGGGCAGATACATGATTTTTGAAAGGGGGAGGGGGGGGGTCAGTATAAAGGCTATGTACTAAAGCTGTGTGCAATCTCGTGTACATGCGCAACAGGGTGGGGGGGATGTCAGGACTCCCAGGACCCCCTCCCCCCTGGATCCGCCCCTTGACAGTTAGAACGAGGAGTTTGCACTAGACCTCCATGATGCATAAACAAAGTGTAAAAGCCCATGACCCAACAACCCTTCTGTGTGTGTACATAATAAATGAATGGTTTCTTATGTGTTTAGATCCTAAATAATACGATCTAGTGAAGAAAAGTAAAGATAAAATGATTCTGTTTTGGGTCGGCTTACAAGTCTTGAAACTCTAAAATGTCACTGAAGGTATGGTGATATACATAACGTATACTGAAGATTATGTTAGGTACAGTAGATCTGGTGAGGATAAGTGAAGCTACCTGAGGTCTATGATAATACAGTAAGCTTCACAAGGGCTATTTACAATACAGTAAAATATAATTTTCTACACAAGAACTGTTGATGATACTGTGTGTGGCATATATTAGGCAGTAGTCAGTGCATTACTGAGGATGCAGTGCAACAGGTTCGAGGCAGTATTCAGTATGTTGGCAGTAGTGGGTGCAGTGGGGTCACACACAGAACGCCCTGCCTAGACAAGGGGCGGCCTCGGCACGTCTCATCTAGACAAGGGCCAGACGTCAGGGCCGATGAGCCATACCTGGGGGTCGGGTAGGGTCAGGGGGTGTGCCGAGAGAACGGCCAGCAGGTCTGATCTAGTATTTAGCAGAAGGCCGCAGGAATCAACTTACTGTGAGAGGTCAGGAATTAGTGGTGAGCATATTTGGTGGTTTTCTGCTCATCATGGGCATGTGCCTGTCTGGGCTGGGCAGAAAAGAGACAATGGCCTGATGCAAAGTATAAATTGAAACAACTACTTGCTGTGGACAGCAAGGGCAGATACATGATTTTTGAAAGTGGGGGCAGGGGTCAGCATAAAGGCTATGTACTAAAGCTGTGTGCAATCTCGTGTACATGCGCAGCATACCCCCCTGTTTTTGTAGTTTAAGAGTACACCAAAACAGATATGGGGCAGTAGTCAGTGCAACAGGTTTGAGGCAGTATTCAGTATGTTGGCAGTAGTCAGTCCAGTGGGGTCACACACAGAATGCCCTGCCTAGACAAGGGGCGGCCCCAGCACGTCTCATCTAGACAAGGGCCAGACGTCAGGGCCGATTAGCCATACAGAGAGCCTACCTGGGGGTCGGGCAGGGGCAGGGGGTGGGCCGAGGGAACAGCAGGTCTGATTTAGTATTTAGCAGAAGGCGGCAGGAATCAACTTACTATGAGCGTTTACGGATTAGTGGTGAGCATATTGGGCAGTTCTCTGCTTACTATGGTCATGTGCCAGTCTGGACTGGGCAGGAGAGAGGTAATAAACTGTATCACCCACACGGTCGGTGAGCGGTGCATATAAGGGGTAGGGCGTATTGACAGGCTGTATAGTCTAGTCGGATTTCTTGAAAAGAGGCCTCTAAAACAATTCAGGCGGCATTTTTGAGTAAAAGTTGGGAACAAGGCTATTTTAGACAATTTGAACCTGCTGAATCTGAATATGCTTGTTCCCAAGCTGGATTTTGCATTTTTCACCCTGTTTCCATGGTTACCGTGGAATTTTTACGAATTATAAGGGTAAATCACTTAATTGTTAATAACTTGAAAAGTTTTCATCGTATCAGTACCAAATTTTTATCGAACATGCACATGTGTGGTGGCCTTATTTTAATTTTGAAATTTTGACCTTGACCCAAGGTCAAGGTCACTGTTTGGAAGGTCAAATATGGAAATTTGACTAAAATGAGTCAGAGTACCACAATTAAGCCTTAGTTACAGATATATATTCTAACTTAATATATTATTTCAAGATGTAAAAAACTTCTGTAGGCCGATAGGTTACATTTCAAAATGGATGCAATAATTTTAATGACATTGTTACCATGGTAACCAGAACAAAAACCTGAAATAGTGAGGTTTTCAGCAGGACCGTGGAATTCAAAAAAATTATAAGGGTGAATCACTTAATTGTTAATAACTTGAAAAGTTTTCATCGTATCAGTACCAAATTTTTATCAAACGTGCACATGAGTGGTGGACATATTTTGATTATGAAATTTTGACCTTGACCCAAGGTCAAGGTCACTGTCTAGAAGGTCAAATATAGAAAATTAGCTAAAATGAGATAGAGCACCTCAATAAAGCCTAAGTTAAAGATGCATTTTCTTAATTCATATAACATTCTAAGATGTAAAGAAATTGTGTAAGCATATAGCTTGCATTTCAAAATGGTTGCAAGAATTTTAATGACATTGTTACCATGGTAACCAGGACAGAAACCTAGAATAATATTTAACACGATATCTGTTCTGACCAATGGATCTGTGTATTTGTTGGATAGCCCATAGTTGTAAACATTTCCTGAGTATAAGTCCAAAAGAAATACTGTTTTTTTAGGTTGGACCAGCATATCATATTTGTATTTGTCACATTTGCTCATTTTGGAATTTTAAGCCTGTAGTTATGGCAACAGAAACTCTTGTCATATTTTTCAGTATAAATGAGAGACTGGACCCTTTAGACCCCACTGATTACGAGAGTGAATTGCTGGATTTCCCCAGGTTCTCCCAGGATTTTCCCCCAAAATCCCTTAAATTTGTTTAAATTGAGAACTTTCAAAGGTTTACGCATCCTTAAATATTAGAATTATATTCATCTAGTTTGAAGTATTAAGTAGAGAATTGAATCAGCTTTAAAACGATATATTTGCCATTTTTGTACGTTGATAACTATTTGGAGTTTTCTCTTTTGGAAAATTAAGGAAAAATATCTGTTTTTCCGGGCGGCTATAGCCGGATCGGGGAATACACCCTCAGGCGGCCATGGCCAGATTGGGGTCTAAAGGGATAACTTTGGAAGTACTCCTCACAGACTTTTGAAATTGTGTAACATCAAAGATCCCTTCTAGACCAAAACCCTGAGCTAGTTCAAAGACTTTCAGCTAAAGGTCAAGGTCATTTAATAGAGGTCAACTTTATAGTAAAGTTTGGAATGTATTGACAAATAGTCAAATTCTGACAATTTCTGACAATTTCTGGCCTAAAATTGCAAATATGTTAAGGTGAAATGATCAGAGAAAGTAGATTAATGGCTCTTATGTTGCTCACTTGATCTTCCAATCGAACATTGTATTTTCCTAGTTTAATTTTCACTTTGTTACTATACTAATTTACTCCATAAAATCGTTATGAATATAACATTGATTAATCATCTGGCTCTGACCTGCATGAGCCGAACACTAAGGGCTGTACATCTTCATCTAGACTTTTGATATTTGCATCTAAGGTTCTCACATTTTCATTTGAATGAGCCACTTGGAATGGGGTCAAGTGACATCAGGAGAAGCTCTAGTCCTGATTCTTCAGGTTTGGAAGGCTTGGTGTAGGACAAGTAGCACTTTTCCAGATAAGAGTCTGATAATGTGTCTGCATTATGTGGAAATGCAAGGTATGGCGTGATCTTGAGAACAAGAAAATAGATGAGGTATGCAGTATCGACAATCTGTCTATCTAAAATTTTAAAGTAGATACAAGAAAGCTTCCACACACCTTAGCGTATGTTCTGACAGTTGTCCTGTCCCTAATTCATCAAACAGATTGTGTTTGTCTCTGAAGACTTTCCATGCTGAATGCTTTTTGTGATTGGATAACTATGAGGTGGTGTCACACATATTTATTCAGTGCATTTCAGGGTAGCAATGATGTGACACAGTCCTGTGGAATCACATGAAATGTCCTTTGGATTATATCTCCTGCAGTTTGATGTCATCCATAGTTTAGGAAAATAGGAAACTAACAACAAGAGAGCGTCTGTATCCTTTGTATATACCACAACTGTCCTGTAATCACCTTTCTCAATATGCAGTGCCAGCCTGTTGTCCCCATCTTTATGGTTGGCCCCTTAAATGTGATACATCTGTTGTTTGTTTGAATAACTAAACTTAAAGTTCATTTGGAAATCCCCCTATAAGTACAACTTCTTCATTTTCGGGAGCATTTACCAATCAACCATGAGAAAGTTAGAAAGATCAGTTTTGTTGTCACAGCATGGTAATAAATTTGACCAATTTTTTGGCAAATGAGCATATTCCAGCCTTCAACCGTGTGTCTGATAGGTCTGCAACTCTACATACACGGGTTGTTGCATGAATTCTTTGGGATATCTGTCAAAAAGAACATCAATTCAGATCTGAGATTTAGGACCAACTGGACAAACACATCTACTAGATCATTTAGCGTGCTATCACCTTCAGGCTTGCCAATTCAAACAACCAATGCCTGTCCTTCAATAATGAGACAAGATGGGTTTTCATTATGATAAGTCTTTCTTAGACATTCACTGGCAATTGTCAAAAGGGTTCCCACTATCTGTGCTAGTGATAATGTTACTAGAATAAGTTCATGCTTGAGTTTTGAGGATAAGTCAGTAGCATCTCCTTCTTCATAAGCAATTATGAGGTGCTGGATTGTGTTCTTATTAGTTTCCATTACTGTCTTTTTATCTTTGTCCTTGTTGCCTTTGTCAACTTCATATAGGGTCTTAAATATTGGAGCCTTGCTCTTTTGGATCCACCATAGATGGATATGGTCAGTTTCCCATGATCTTCATCATCACCCAATCTCTCATGAATAAAGACACCCAACTATTCGTGTCCATAAACCTATTCCTGTAATAATGACGTTTGAATATTCTCACTTACTACATCCTTTCTTGCAATGTTCATCTGACCTGAAAAGATTGGATATGAGGGCTTCATACCTTGTTCTCCCACTTTTGCCTTCCTGGAGTGTTCTCTTTGTGAGTATTTCCAGTGTCTATGTGGTACAATTCATGAGTTTCATTTTCCATGTGAGATCTCAGAGTATAGGACAATATCCATCTCGATCATCAGGCCCGACAATACCACCTCCTCTTTTTCCTGCCCTATTCATCCATTCTTGGCATGATCTGGATCTACCTTATTGAATTTATACAATGTCAATTTCAAAATTAAGTTTCTCTTTGGAAATTCTTCTATGAGCGGATAGTTGATTCATTTGAGCTAGGAAGATTACAACCCATCTGGCAAAGTTATCATATGTCATAAAGTATGCAAGCATGGCCTTAAAAGATCCAAGATGAAGCTCCCATGAACCTTCACGCTGAGCTCTGGTGAACATCAAAAGGGTAGAGATTGTTTCCATATATTTCCACCAGAGAGAGAGAGAAAACTACATAATTATGGTTCACACCTTTGTGTCACAACGCAGCCATAAATAGCTGAAACTGATCCCTTTTTGAGCAGTGATACTAGCTTTGCAATATTGCTCAACTCTGTATAGACAGAAGAGATGTGCAGCTTGCAGGCCAGTCATCATCTGAGAGCCTCCCAGCCTTATCAGGAGCTATTTATCTGGTTCAGCCTTGACCATGTCCCAGGGCCCCACCAGTGACCCTTGAGGGTTGGGTCCCTTACAAGTCCAAACTTATGTTCGCTGGATTAACAAAATTTCCACATCCTCATCAGACCCCTGACCTGTATGATTGACAAAAATGGCCAGTGCACTTGATATTATCAAGTGTCTCTCTGAAGATAATGTCATATTCAGAGAGGCTTCTATCCAATTAGGATGAATAGAGTCTGTCATATGCTTTGGTATTACATAAAATTGCATTCCTACTGCCTACATTAATTCATTCAAATTCACGCAAGACTGGTAGGCAGGATATGAGCATTGGCTGAATGGGTTGAGTTGATTAAAGCCTCAGGACTGAATATTGTCAACAGGAGTCTTTGCGACTGGTAATACATTCTTTCATTTGAGTGTTACTTCATAAATAATGTGGAACTATATTACTTGATGGCATTGCAGTTTTTACAGAGAAAGACAGCTGTTGAAGCTAGCTAAGACTTACTTTAATTACATGGATCATAATGCATAAACTATGCCTCTTACGATTCATCAATAAGTAATCCCCAGAGTTCAATATGAAGGGAATGGAGGTCACCTATCCCTCATCAGGTTGGTAGAAAGTAATTTGACCCCATGTCCGACTCTAAGGGCCATCTATCCTTTGAATCCCCCCCAGGGCCCCCCTAGATCTCAGATAGGTGCTAATGTTGATTGTGAATGTAAGCTCAGGCCTAGTGTCCCAAAAAGGGCCCCTCTAGCCACACCTCGATCTCTTCTGTCTATACTTGTTGGTCGTAGATAATGATAGAATCCCCATACATAAAGAACTTTTCTTTACATAAGATGTGATGTAATTAACCTCAGCAAAACATGACATTTTGCTCAATATATCATTTGATTTTCATTTCCTAAATAAATCAAATTTGAGACCTTTGTAAGACCTCTTTCAAGAAAAGTGTGACCTTGTTAAAATCAACTCCGCTTTTTCCTATCTATTTCTTGCCATGGCTTACTCTATAAACAATATCCTGTGCAGTAGTCGGTACTTTGCAATTGGTACCTTCTTCATTGCTATAATTTACAAGACTACCCTCTCATTATATAGAAGTTAAGAAACATATTCACACTTTCTGGCATACATTCTGGTGATCAAATACTCCAGAAGGTTGGTGGGATATGTGTGACTCAAGTGTTTACAAGACCACATATGAACCAGCTGGTTGAAAGATTATTTCACAGTGATTTTTTTCCCCACCTGTTTTGATACCCTGCTACCCATTGTTCAAATTTGTGTACTGGGCGCTGGTCAGCTGTTAGAGTTGATTTCATTGGTCAGTTGTCTGGGCTCTGTTGCATGCAGCAAGCCTCCCCTGTGTGTCAGAAGGAGCACTGAGGCTCCACACAGCTAAGAGCTGACTGATTGCCACTCTGTTGAAAATAATCAGCCCACCCTAAAGTATGATTGAAAGATCATAACTGAGGTCATGTCTTTTACAAGAGCATCTTGACAAAATATGCCCCTGTTTCAGTCGAAGGTCTCTGACTTTTTTTCAAAAAGAACAAACTGCACTGCCAGACCAGAGACTGTAACTACAGGTAAGCCCCATACTCACTAGCTAGAACTTGCCTATTGCTAGAATTGTCCAATTCTTATGATTGCCTATCAGTATGCTGCATTGAAAAGTATATAATTTATTATTTAGTCTGAATCAATACAAAAGTTTGACCTTCTTTCAGACAACCTTGACCTTGGCCTAAGGGTGTGATCATTATTTTGTCTCAAAGACCATGTAGCCTGGCAAGTTTTACCAAAATAAAGAGCTCACATTAAAGAAACACTTACGTGCAAACCAATAGATATACAGATTCATGGGGCAAAACAGACATCTGGCTAAATCCCTCCCATTTCAGGATTCTGTCCTTATTACCATGGTAACAGCATCACTTAGATTCTTACAACCATTATGAAAAGTATGCTATAGGCCTGCACAAGTTTTCGACATTTTAGAATGCAACTAATACAAAGATAATCCACTGGTCTAACCTAAAAGAACAGTATTTCTTTCCAACTTATATTCAGGAAATACTTACAACTATGGGCAAGGGGCCTCCCATTAAGTATGTAAGCACCAAGGGAGGAGGGGGTTCTGGGATTTGAAAAAATATGTGTACGTTCCTGTACAAATCCTGTACAATGCGTATTTTGGCCCTGGCGGGTGGGGGGTCTGAAATGTGCATAGGTACTAAATGGAAGACCCCTTAGCCAACAAACATACAGATTTATTGGACAGACCTCCTCCTGAATACCGCTCTATTACAGGTTTCTGTCCTGAGTGACCGCAGTGACCTTGACCTTGACACAAGGTCAAAATTCTTGCAACCATTTTGAAATGCAAGCTATATGCTTACACAATTTCTTTACATCTTAGAATGTTATATGAATTAAGAAAATGCATCTTTAACTTAGGCTTTATTGAGGTGCTCTATCTCATTTTAGCTAATTTTCTATATTTGACCTTCCAAACAGTGACCTTGACCTTGGGTCAAGGTCAAAATTTCATAATCAAAATATGTCCACCACCCGTGTGCTTGTTTGATCAAAATTTGGTACTGATGTGATGAAAACTTTTCAAGTTATCAACAATTAAGTGATTTACCCTTATGATTTGTATAAACCCATGGTCCTGCTGAAAACCTCACTATTTCAGGTTTTTGTCCTGGTTACCATGGTAACAATGTCATTAAAGTTATTGAAACCATTTTGAAATGTAAGCTATAAGCCTACACAAGTTTTTACCATCTAGGAATAATAGATTAATTAAGAATATATACCTGTAACTAGGGCTTTATTGGGGTACTCTGACTCATTTTAGTCAAATTTCCATATTTGACCTTCCAAACAGTGACCTTGACCTTGGGTCAAGGTCAAAATTTCAAAATTAAAATAAGGCCACCACACATGTGCATGTTCGATAAAAATTTGGTACTGATACGATGAAAACTTTTCAAGTTATTAACAATTAAGTGATTCACCCTTATAATTTTTTTGAATTCCACGGTCCTGCTGAAAACCTCACTATTTCAGGTTTTTGTCCTGGTTACCATGGTAACAATGTCATTAAAATTATTGCATCCATTTTGAAATGTAACCTATAGGCCTACAGAAGTTTTTTACATCATGAAATAATATATGAAGTTAGAATATATATCTGTAACTAAGGCTTAATTGTGGTACTCTGACTTGTTTTAGTCAAATTTCCATATTTGACCTTCCAAACAGTGACCTTGACCTTGGGTCAAGGTCAAAATTTCAAGATTAAAATAAGGCCACCACACATGTGCATGTTCGATAAAAATTTGGTACTGATACGATGAAAACTTTTCAAGTTATTAACAATTAAGTGATTTACCCTTATAATTCGTAAAAATTCCACGGTAACCATGGAAACAGGGTGAAAAATGCAAAATCCAGCTTGGGAACAAGCATATTCAGATTCAGCAGGTTCAAATTGTCCAAAATAGCCTTGTTCCCAACTTGTACTCAAAAATGCCGCCTAAACTTATTTTTCATAGAAATCCGACTAGACTAGTACGTACCGCTCCTTGTTTTAAGTTTTTTCAAGAGCTTCAGAATATTGTTTGGGTGATAGGATATAAAAGACCCTTAGGGGTCGTGCTTGGGTGCCTGCTCAACCCATGGGGACCGTACATATATCAGGCTTTGCCCTGGGTACGTGACGATCCCCTATGGGTCATACAGGCACCCTCTGACGACCAATGCGGTTGTTCTTATATTAGTAATAATGTGTTCTCACCCATTAGTAATAATGTGTTTTCTGACACCCACAACTTATAGAGCAGGGATACATCAAAATGGATTATGTGACCAAAACAGAAAGTTGCTAAATATTACAAAGGAATTACTTTTGATGTATTTGTTAAGTTATGGCTTGGAGCGAAGGAATACTGGAACAATCCAATTCGCTCCAATGGTAAATACAGACCTCTTTGATCATACCGAGAAACCCTAGTGGATTAATCTCGGTAAATATTGTTGTATATATATTGTATAAGAAAGTTTACAGATGGGTTCTGTTGTACATATACTGTTATATCTGTTTTATTTGTATGGTCATTGACATAACATTATATAGTTACATTATTGGTCTGCCATACTGTCATTTGATAGCTTAGCAGTCAGAGGCCTAAACTTTGTTCACCTTAATATCCGTAGTCTATGGGGCAAAATTGACACTCTTCGAGCAATGTCTTTGGAAAAAAATATATCACTACTATGTTTTTCAGAAACATGGTTGAATGAAAATGTTCCTACCAATATCATCAATATACCCAATTATTTTTGCACAAGATTAGATAGGAACTGGCGTGAGGAGAATGTACCAACTGTCAAACGTGGTGGTGGCCTATGCTGTTATATTAACAAAAATATTGGTTTTTCTGAAACTGAATTTGCTACATTAAATCACTCAAGCAAACATATTGAAATTCAATGGATTGTTATAAATAATTTAAAAATGAAAAAAATTGTATTGGCTAACATCTACAGGCCTCCACAAGGAGATATTGAAGAATTCTGTGATAGATTGGATGAGCACTTGGACTATATTCGAGAGCATGTAGCTGGTGGTTATGAGCTGTTTCTTATAGGAGATTTTAACATTGACTATTTTGACACTCACAATAGGGAGACACGTCATCTAAAATGGATGGAACAGAGTCATGGTCTGAGGCAGCTCATAAAGGATCCAACTAGATACTCTACCAAAAAATCCTGTATTGATCTTATTTTGACAAATTGTGAAAAGATTAAAAATAGTGGGACTTTAAATGTAAATCTGAGTGATCATCAGATGATTTTTGTTAATCGAAAACATGTATCGAGACCAAAAGAAAAAATTAGTTTTTCTGGTCGCTCCTATATTAATTTTAGTAAGGAAGTATTTTGTAATGGACTCAATATTTATAATTGGAATTACTTTCATTCCCTACTCAATGTTGATGATGCTTGGAATTTTATGTATAGAATAATATTGAACGAAATTGAGTACCAATGTCCGTTACGGTCCTTCTTTGTAAAAAATAAAAAAGATCCGTGGATAACCAATGAATTGTTAGAAGACATCAAGGACAAAGACAGATTATTAAAAAAAGCTAAAATGAGCGATAGTGAAGACGATTGGAAAGCAGCGAGAGCGTCGCGAAATAATGTCAATGCCAGCATTAAAAATGTAAAGGCTGAATTTATTAAAGAAAATATGTATGAACATAGGAATGACTCCAAAAAGTTTTGGAAAAATATACAAATTTTATTTCCAAATAAAAAAGCACAAAACAACATCAAATTTAACATCAAAGATGATGCTGGCTCTGACATTTTGGATGATACACTAGCTGCTAATTTTATGAATGAGTTTTTTATCAATATTGGTCCATCTCTATCTTCTAATCTTAATACACCATGGACTTATGAGGGTGTAAAGACGGATGTTGGTATTGAAAATTTCCATGTTGAGCCTGATGAAGTTTTGAACCTTTGCAAGAATATCAATGTGCTCAAGTCTGCTGCGTTAGAAAATTTGTCTACTAAAATTGTAAAAATTGCTTTTCTTGAGCTCTATCAACAACTAACCTTTTTGATAAATCTGTCCTTTACTACAGGAATCGTTCCTATCCAGTGGAAAATAGCTACTGTGACCCCATTGCCTAAAGAAGGAGATCTATCACAATGTACTAATTATAGACCAATATCGCTGTTGCCATTGCCTAGTAAAATAATAGAGAAAATAGTGCATGCCAGAATGTCAATGTTTCTTGAAGGAAACAATATACTTGACTCAAATCAGGGTGGATTCAGAAAAAATCATTCGACAACCAGTTCTACTGCAAAATTTTTAGACACAATTTATTCAGCAATAAACAATAAACACCTATCCCTAGCTACATATATAGATTTTTCTAAAGCATTTGATACTGTTCCTCACTCAATTTTATTAAAAAAACTAGATTTTTTAGGAATAAGAAATCGTCCAAAAGCCTGGATACAAAATTATTTACTAGACAGGCAACAAAAACTGATATTAAATAACACATCGTCTGTGCTTGGTACAATTCAATGTGGAGTCCCCCAGGGCTCCGTTCTAGGCCCACTATTATTTTTGATTTATATAAATGATTTGAGTGATATAGTTAAAAAGTGCAAGGTTTACTTATATGCTGACGATACAGTGGTTACTATTTCTGCTCCAGATGTTTTGACTGCACATTTACAACTACAAAATGACCTTGACAATATAACCAACTGGTGTAAAGGCAATAAATTGTTAATAAATGTTAAAAAAACAAAATGTATGATTTTAGGATCCAAGCATAAGATCAAAAATACAATAGTACCTGAGATCAAAATGTCGAATAGTGCTTTGTCACTAGTGACACAACACAAGTATTTAGGTATAACAATTGATTCAATTTTATCTTTTAACTCGCATATGAACCAAATAATAAAAACGGTAGCATACAAGTATAGCTTATTGTTGAAACTCAGAAAATATATGACATCTGATGCAGCTCTGCTTGTATATAAGTCTATGATCCTGCCATATATGGACTATGGAGATATCTTCTTTTATAAAACAAATTCTAAATTACTGAACAAATTACAATCGCTACAAAATAAGTGCTTGAGACTATGCTTGGATCCAAATCGTATCATGAACCTTGATCAACTTCATCAAGCGGCATCTCTACCTTATCTGGAAAATAGACATATCTCACATGTATTAAACTTTATGTACAAACAGCAAATTAATAAAGAGCTATTGAATATGAGAGATGTTAGGACTAGAGCTCACGATGCCATACTTTTTACTTCTGTTAAACCAAATTGTGAGAAATACAAAAGAAATGTTTATTATAATGGTGCTGTTCTGTGGAATGCCTTACCAGTTAGGGAACGTAAGATTGACTCATATACAAAGTTCAAAGGTGTTCAAAAAGCTAAGGCCCTTGGTGAGTAACGAAAATGGTGTTATTGGACCAATCTATGGTGCTCTGATCTTGTCTGACCTACATATATTACTTGTCAAATAACAATTAAGAATTGTATATGTTCCTTTTGAACCCGTAAATATCTGGTGAACGGAATACAATAATTGTTGTAACGTCTGTACAGTGTTTGAATATAATTGACTTTATTATAATTAACATACTACATTTAATCTATCTAGTCTGTTAAAATGATATGGATACAACATAATTATGTCAACAACAACCTTTATATTTACTGTTTATCGGATTGTATATATGTTTGTGGACTCACAAGAAAACCTGTACCTCAGAAGTGAGCCACGTTAATAAAGAATTAAAAAAAAAAAAAAAAAATACAATGTTTAACAAAAGAAAGGCCCGATGCAAAGTACCGATTGAAACAACTACTTGCTGTGGATAGTTAGAATGAGGAGGCTTTACTAGACCCCTACGATGTGATATTACAGGTTGGACTGACAGGCTTGATCCTTGGTGTCTATGGGGAAAAGGCTAATATACAAAGCTGCATTTACACATTTAAGAGGCAATCTGACAACCAAATTGCTTTGGTTGATTTTGCATTATGCAACTCTCTTCAGGAAAATCTATACAGATGGAGGCAATTTCAAAAATATTTTATGCAAAAAGGTTTACTTTTGGTGTTAACTGGGATAGGCTTATTGTGTATAGTTGCTTTAAGCTATTCGCTAAATGCCTCTTCTTGAATCTTTGTGCCCCTTTCCCTCGAATGACTACTCTTCTCCTCAGGCCTGCAACGTTTTGCAGCTAATAATTTATCTTATTTATTAAATTTCACATTTAGCTTTTAGTTCAGAACATGAGTCAATGTTTTGAAATGCGTTGTGGCATTTAAAATTCCCTAATGTTTAGATCTTAGATAATACGAACTATCTAAGAAAACGTTGACAAAACGAATCTCTGACTTCAATTTTGTAAAGACTAAAAGGTCACTAATTATGTTTTTCAATAGTGTGCAACTACTTTGTGTTATTCAACAAATACGTCAAGATTCTCTACCTCTCGTCCTAACCCCCCTCCTTCTATTCAGATGTGGCCTATATTTTTTAAGTCTTGTGACTCTAAAAAGTCTGAACTATTTTTTGTTTAAATTGCATTCGGTTGCTTTGTGTTATTCAACAAACATCTCTTTTCTCCTGAACGTAACTAAAACATAATGTTATTATAACATTCCTTTTTAGTAACTCTCCACTTTAACTAAAATAACATATCTGTTACGTGAAAATTGGACAGGTTACAAACTAACCAAAAAAAGTACAGTCGCAGAATGTGCTTGTTACCTCGCTGCTTGCCTGGGATGAATACTCCCCCGCAGGCCTCCCACGTTTTGCGGCTGTCAGTAAAACTGACAGCAACACATCACTGGGGCTTCGCGGAAAGCCCGGAATTGGGCCACCATTTTGCAGCAAGCGAAGTCACTAATCATGTCAGTGATACGCCTGATGGCCCGGCACTGAGGGTGGATTGAGGAATCAGGGATGGCTTTTGGAAATTAATCTTCAAAGATATCAAACCAATTGATGTAGACTGTTCTATACATCTTGCGGTCGTTGAACGATCATGTTGCCTTCTCTGGGATGTACAGTTAGTGTGATTCTTACTAACAGTAAGCTAAGATTCTCATCTCGGTGAGAGTGATATGTTTGTGAGTTGACAAATACGGTTTCACTGGTATTTGTGTTACAAACAATGTATCACATTTGACGTGAACAAGTCTAGATCTGAACTAATCCCCCATCTTATGTCCTAGATTCGTATTATATACATATATTTTGCTATGTGTGTTATAGTAATGTATAGCGCTTTGGTAGTTAGTCTTGATGAGGACCCCTCCCCATTTTATCAATCTTAAATGAGATGAGACAGTACGATATCTAATGTGAATATGGGACAGATATAATGGTATTACTCTTATCTTCTTAGTCATTTAGCGTCTTCAAGTATCGCGTCCTTATCAATTTTACCCCAGCATAACCTGTAAAGCGCCATACCCACTAGGCGACGTTGGCAAGAATTGGCGCCAATGTCGACGGCGACGTCGGCCGACTGCAACATGCAACATATAGATACATCTTCAGTCTCTTAAGGTATAAACCTGATGTGAATCTCATAACCCAGTATCCTCTCTATTCGCTGATTGGATCTATATAGCAGGTTTGTCTGAACCAAAGTTTTGGAGTATGCGTTCTAATGGAAACAGGCTTGAGATTTTGGGTATAAGGCATCTATGGAAGGGTCCACTGCGCATACTCGTGTAAAAGGTGTATACAATGCAGCCACGGGTAGCTAATCATCTAGTATTACCTGCGTGTTAGCCTAGATCAGGAGGCATACCGAATAATATGTAAACAAATCATAAGGCTTTATCAGTGGCATGAATCACTTTATTATTTGTAGTTTAACATAGTGAAAGGTAACTAATCATTATTTTCTCAATTTGTATCTAGATACATTTTCAATAATTTCCAAGAGATTTGAAGATTCATTGACTATAGATTGGAATCAGTTCGAATTAGTCTGCAGGTGCTTGAAGAGAATGCGGTTAACAAGCTATCCTTGGTAAAAGGTGCATCCTACAATTGGCTACAATTTTCATCATCGAAGAATTACAGCTAGTCATTGACGATCTAGGGCTAATCATCGCCAAAATATCAAACTTGTCAGATATTTTCACCCTATTCAGCAATAATTAGTGAGTCTAATCACCCGCCAATATGGCGTCAGTGGTCTTCAGCTTCTTCGTTGATGACAAAGTGGGGATCCTAATATAAGAACACCCTCGGGGATCGTCAGAGGGTGTCTGTACAATCCCCGTGGATCGTACAGGCACCCGAGGACGACACCTAAGGGCCTTCTATAATTTAATCACCCAAACAATATTCTAAAGCTCTTGAAAATACTTAAAATGAGGAACGGTATGTACAGCCTGTCAATATGCAAGAATCGTAAGAAGAATCATCCCTGCTGTTACCGTGTGTGGCCTTATTAGATGTAGGTCTACTGTTCCCAATGAGCAACCCTCTTTTTACTGCCCTGACTGCTGCAGCTGAGGGTGTATACGTTACGTTCTCACGTCCAGAAATAGAAGCACACTATGTAGGAGGGAATGAGATCTCCACTGCCGAGTAATAAACTATGCATTGTTTTTGTCTCCAATCATATAGGCCACTCCGTATGTATTGTATAGATGCAAGTTACATTAGGTTATAGCGTTGGCGGTAATGTAATGATCCTATGTATGATGTATCATAAAGCCCTACTTGGTTTAACATCGAGTAGGGACAGCCGCAGCTTAGAGGTTATATCTTTGAATTTTCTCAATGTCAATGGCCATTTAATGTCGAAAGCACCCTACTCATTAATATTGATGTCCATATTCAACCATTAAACCTCAGAAAAGAGAGTAGGAACCATATCTTCATAACCTATTTCAGTGATTAGGCTAATCAAGTAAATTGGATTTGTGTCTTATTCATATTTATTCTGTCTGTCAATCAAAGTAACTATACCTTACAATTCCCATTAAAGTTATTTTGAAATAATATCACGTCTTTTGGTGAGAGATAGAATCCGGCATTATGAGACGCTAATCAAATTTCAATTTATTAACCGAATCACCAAAATCAGTTTCAAAGATATGGGCCCAGGAGATTCAATAAATCTAAACTATGTTAGTGCCATAATATAGATGACATAATGTTGAAAATTATGACATGTGGCCTATTACTATATTCTAGATGTTATCCTTAGTTTAAAAGCAATATTCACATCCAGTGTCAATGTTCACAATATAGGCCTATACCTCAAGAATGGGACTGGGAGAGTCCATCGATTTAAACTATGTTAATATCGTAATATAGATGCCATAATGTTGATAATACTGAGTTATAGCCTACTGCCGTATTTCTGGATGTTATCAGTGGTTCAGGGTCAAACCCCATATATAATGATCCTATCGTACCGTTAACTAGGCCTGGTGGGGGACAACCCCAGACGGCCAGACGCTATCTGAGTGAGTGGTGAGCAGGGGGTGAGCAGTAGGGCAGCCATGGCATATGTATAAAGCCTGGTCCCCACTTGGGCGACTAAATTACAAAAATCAATGGCGACTAATGTGGTTAGTCATCGGATGACATACCAAACATTGGCACCATGAGATCTGGCGACTAGATCACTAGCCATTGTGACTAGTCGCTGTGGTTTGGTGGTGAAATATTTGACATGGTTAATAATTCGACAAATAGTGCACTTAAGTGCCAACAGGGTGACTATTATGACGTCTAATCACTGGTAGTTTGATGGCAAGAGCGTCCCAACTGAGGGACGAGATTTTTTAGTCATCTGGCAAATAGTTAATCATCAGATGATTGTTTTTTTGTCTTTGGTCACTGGTGAAAGCACTAAAATGCACTAATCACCGTCGTTTGTCCCAAATGGGGATCTGGCTTAAGCAATCCAAAACAGGACTTCAAGTTTCCTCCATTTAGAATGAAAACCAGCAGGGTAGCAAGCCAAATCACTTAGGCCATTCATCTACACATTCATGCAATTATTTTCAGATACCATGTCAGTATTAATCCATCCTAGGCATCATACTTTGAAGCCAGACTAATACTATTATCACTCTCACAGCTGGTGAGTGGTGCATATTGAGTGCAGTGCGTATTAGCAGGCTGTATGCACCGCTGCATATTATCACTATTTTCTCAATAATTTGATAATTGTTTGGGTGATGAAATAAAGAAGCACCTTAGGGGTTGTCCTCGGGTGGATTTACGACCCATGATGATTGTACAAACCTTGGGCTTCACCCTTGGTATGTGACAATCTCCTATGGGTCATACAGCTACCCTCCGACGCCCCCTGCGGTGCTTTTATTATGTCAACAAGTCACACATACATTTTCTTTATTGTTGGTATTATTCGTGACTTCGGTTTGACATGTTAGAAAACTAGTGTTGATTAACCTTTTTTTCAGGTTGTTCTTGAATGTATCTTATTTCTGTTTTTGATAATAATATAGATAAAGCATGACTGACCTCACAGCTGAAATAGGATAGGCCATTACTCTATGATTATTAGCTGTAAGATATCATATTGTATAGTATTATACACAGTTATATTTTACTGTTTTATCATTTGTTTCGTATATTATGTACTCTGTATCATATGTAGTCCTATAACTACTACTTTTCATTTTCAAACAGATTTGATTTGATTTGATTAAAAATAAACCTCTTTCTAGACCAACCCTGACACGTCACAGTATATCATACTCATCAGGACAATGAACAATTTGCAAGGGAACGAATCCATACTTCCAGATCCCACAGAGCATATACTACGTCAGCTATTGGACACTCCTAATCCCAGGCTGATTATACAGATTCTAACATAGCCACTTACCGCCACAGACCCCTGTACAGGTCCATCAATAAGCCCATCCCACATTGGGTATATCCTGGGGTTGGACAAGGGTTAGACAAAATGACTGTATGAGCCATCCTTGTCTCCCAGGGTTCTGATTATTGAAATAAGCAAGAATTATATCTTTCTATATCCCAAAGTACTGATAGAATATTATGATTTCTATGATTTTACCAACTGACAGCTTTGCAGTTTTGTCAGCGAATCAAGATGCTGTATTTCGGGGCAAAACAAAGTTGGACATGATAAGTTGGGCTGACAGGCTTTAACATTGGTTCCTATGGTAAAAAGACCAATATATAAAGCTGCAATTTACCAATGTTTGGAGTGATTTGTCAACCAAATTGCCTTGGTTAATTTTGTATCATGCAACTGTTTTCATGGTATACGCATCTAAAAGGAATTTTGAAAGTATTTCATGGTAAACTCTATTGTTGGTGTAAAGTGGGATGGGAATATTGTGGCCTTAAAGGGAGCCAAAACCAATAAATTCAATGAAATTTTCCAAACTCAGATAACGATGGAAATCCATTCCTTGAGCCTATTCCTGGCCTATGCTAAAATCTAAACAATGAAATATAGTAAAAAATCATTAAAAACACATTTTTCTTGCTCAAATCAATTAATGTGGATCCCCCAAAACAGGTTTTTTTTTTTTACAAACAAATGCAAATATTACCATCTCTTGTGGCATTATACTTCCGTTTGAGCTAGTTTTCACAGCTAATACTTTACCACTGACCTTAACTGGACTCACAGGCCCGTACCCAGGGTCTGTGGTGGGGGGGTGGCGAGATTTCCTTAGTGGAACTTTTGCTTATAATTTCAGTAATTTTAGCCTAAAAAGGGGGGTGGCGAGGTTCCCATAGTGGAACTTTTCAATATTTTCTCCTGTTTTTTGGGGGGTTATAGTGATTTTTTTCAAGGGAAAGGTGGAACTTTTTAACAAAGTTCCTCTGTGGGGGGGGGGGGGGGGGGGGGCGCCACCCCCGCCTTCCCCCCTAGTTACGGGCCTGGACTCATCTAACATATTTCTATATCACAGTTCTTATCTCAGTTTTGAAATTGTTGTCATTTATATTGGTTTTGGTTCCCTTTAATCAGGGCCAACTATACCCCCCCCCTCCCTCAGCGATCTCGGGGGGGGGGAGGGGGGGGGGGCAGGGGGAGGGGGTTGAGATGGACCGCCATACCCGCCCAATCAGCGGGCTCCGGGGGGAGATCAGGTGACAGTGGCTGAGGGGGGAACTCGCCAGGACGCCAGCTAATTTCTCATCATTTTCCCCGTTCTTCTGGAAAATAAAGCGATGGGGGAGAGAAAAAACGATGCCTGGCATTTGACAAATAAGGCCTTCTGTTTTCTGTTTTTAGGGTAATTGGATCCATTGCCTGTGGGGTGGGTCGTTTTAGGGCTTTGGTCACTGATACGCTTGGCCGGTTCTCCCTCTTCTGGACCAACGTTTTCATTGCATTTTACACTGATTTTACGCGGCGGCATGCAGAATCATAATGTAACCCTCTCTGCCGACGTGAAGAGAGAAATAGAAAAGGTAATACTCAAGTTTATGTTTATGATTTACTTCGTGGCTAGAATAAATACACAGAGTGATTAGGCCCTTTTACATCTGTGTGATTTGAGCTGCGATATCATCTTGATATGGGTATATTACAGAAAATTCACAAACAGGGATAATATTAAAAATTGGCAATTTGGAGCATGTCACACATGTAAAACAAAAATGTTTATCTCTAATATGTGCGACTTCACTGTGACATCGTCATATCACAGCTCATAGCGCATAGTGTAATACCTCCTATTGGAAATAACAAAGAATAACAGGTGATGGGTTTGAACATTAATAAATAGGATTATCTATTTTATCCTCCTAGTTACATTGACTGAAAACATTAAAAATCTGCAGCGAAGTGATGTTGATGGTGGTTGGAATGCGAATGAATATCAGTTACGTTGCACTGATTTATATAGTGAGGCGTCAACAAATCTGCGTAACCACGGAGATGGGCCGATGACGTCATTGCTGCTCCTGAGTTCATAGATTTGCTTTAGATATCACGAAACAAAATATTTTGTTTTTGTAAGGTAAACCGAAGCTTGATCTATGTCTATACGTGAAAGTTTAAAAACTAGTATAGAGCCCTATAACCATGGCATTGTATGTGCACATATCCGGATATGCTAAGGTCATATCTCGAAAATACGGAACATCTGATTGTGAGACTAATGGAGCGAAAATTAATCTCCAGGTTTTAACACTTCATCATCTCTACCGGATTCCTGCATAAAGTTGATCTTTATTACATGATCTACTGAGTTCATCCAGAGATATAAAAACCCTCAAGCCTCAATCCCACTAGGCGACTTTTACACTGTCGGCCAATGAGTTGGTGGTAAAATCGGCAAATTCCTGTGATCGCCTGTAGGTAAATCATATTAAAATGAATCTGTGCTAAATTCGGCCGATTCTACCCCCAGAGGTGGCCGATTTTATTGCTGATTAGTCGGCCGACTGTGCAAAAATTGCCTAGTGGGTATGGGGCTTTAGGAATCTATGTACATTCCTTTGCGCATATATATCCACTCTATGCTAGAAATGGCTTTTGATGACAGCTTGGCTTGAACTAGTTTAAATAGTCGAGAACATACGTCATACACTCACTTTATCTCTTTTCACACTAGCCACAATATATCTGTTTGTATTCAAATTCAACCTTACTGAAAATCTGACTGTTATTTATCATTATTTATCCTTTATTTATCTTGGACAAACATTGGCGCACGCCACATGTGTGTCCAGGGTAAATAAAGGATAAATGTACCACTGTTTCCAAATAAAACCTCAGTCACCTAGCCCTACTAGCTCACCAGCAGAAACCAGGAAGTCATGCTAGGTACAGTATAAAAACACTGGCGTGGGAGGAGTAGGTGGTGGTCTTCTAGGCCTTATTTCCACTTTGACCAGGCTATTTAGGCGACTCTACGTGCCTTACCAGGCAGTGTAAACCCACCTTAATCCTAACCAAACCAATCCGTCATGCCCTACCCACCAGCCCCAGGAGCCGGTATCAGCCTTCCAAAGGCTGCATTCCACTATCCGATTTTACTCCCGATTGCGATAATCACGAGACGGAGTATAACCTACTCGAAGGCATGTTACATATCAATAGAACGGATTTTTAATTCTCTTTCGAATGATATGTAAAATGCATGGGTTCTTGATATACATATCTAAGAAAACTTGAAAATTAGCAATTTCCTTTTTGCAAGATCGCTCAGTAGAACACAGGCTTTACCCAGACTCCTTTTTTGCATTCTTTCTTCCCATCCCGTCCCGTTTTTCACACCTCAGCATTGTGTATACCACGTCAACCCCAATCAGAATCCCCTTCACTTTTCATTTCAACCTCCCCCGTCCCCCGGGCGCCAACCCTGTCGCTTTTTCCCCAGGCCACGTCCCTCCAATCCTGCCCCCGTTTTTCACCCATCTTCCCCCTTTTTGTCCCTTTTCTTCAGCCCGTTGTGTCCGTGGCATGCAGGCGGATGTTTCTTTGTGGCCTGCTGTTCTCTTTGTCATCTGGGTCTGTTCACTTAAAGGTGTTGTCCGCCGTAAGCACGGGTACCTCGACATGGCGTGTTGCCAGCAGGAATCAGGCCGCGCATGCGCACACAACACGCGATGTCATTTTGGGCCCTTTTCATTCTGTATGAGTGGCCACGTGTAAAACTCCGAGATTCTTTCATGCAAGCTCAGCAGTTCCAGCGAGTCGGAAGTTGTTTGTAAAAGCTTAAGGCAGCTGTGTTGTTTCAAATATTGCTTATTTCCCAGATCAAATTGGATGTAAGGCAATGTAGTCAATGTACGCGTTTTGTACTGTAAATGTGTTTCACGCTGTTACATTTTCGCGCATTCAGTAGCCTACTTAACAACAGTTTTCTGGTATTATAATCTCGTGCATTTTCTTGATATTTTCTCTGTTTCATGATGTTTGGTCATTTCAATCGCACAAACAATTCTCACTCTTACAGCGATGTGCGAAATGCCAGAAAATATGATTTCGTGCAGAGAAAACATTAAAATGTTAACACTATCCACTTTTCATATTGCAGTTGCAGTGGGGGCCTACACAACGTTAAATATATTCTTTTACCCAGAGACAGATCTAGAAGCAACAGTCTTCTTGGTTTCCTTAGTTTCCTTTTTATTTGCGGAATACATGTGATCGATCCCACACAGTACTCATTTTTGTTTCGCGAAATTTCTGATATTGCATTGGAAACATGTTATTTGCAGGCTAGCTCATCACCACTGAGCCTCAACGCCATACAGCATGCCTTCTGAACCCCCCCCCCCCCACACACACACACCTTCTTTAAAAGCCTTCCATCCACACGTGCATCTCTCTAATAGGACCTGACAGCGATGTATCACACTGTCACCTACCTTTTACCGTCCCCCCTCCCGGCCCGCACCTTCCCCGTATTTCTAATCTCCCGCTACCATTCCCCCTATCACCAAGCGTCAAATGGGTCTAATTGAGTAATGAGAACCGAGGACTTATTTCTCTAATTACTTCATACTGTCTCATTAAAGTTTAAGGACGTTTAGGGGGGAGTGTTGAGGGCTGATTTCTGCACATATTGCCGGTGATCTGTCATAATTTGCTGTTGACTGCCGCAGGGGCTTCCTCCAAAAGGAGCCCCTCAAACAGTCACTGAGACTCAGGATCGTTTGTATTAGTTGTTGCTCGCATCATGCCCATCCTTTTGATTGGGGGCCTTCCGTTAAGCGTGTACGCACACTTAAAATGACACACACCTGCATATTTATTAAAATTGACTTCCAATAAAGGCCAGATTCCACTCTACAGTATTTGCTTGCGGCACCATGAAAAGAAGCAAGCAAACTGCTTAGGGTGGTGCAAGGTGGAATTTGGGTACTTGCAGCCCCTACTTGCAGCCCTGCTTGCGGCTCCTACTATTTTGTATTGTTTCTCTATGGATTGCTTGTGGTACCAGATATCAACATGTTGGTATCAAAACCACAAATGGATTGCAGTACCTTGTTGATGCTGTCGCAAATGCTAACAACCGCAAAGTGGAAGATATCCTTAACTTGGACACTCATGTACTGTCATTGTATAGGCCTGATCCACACATAATGCATGTGGTAGATTTGGGGAGTCCTCATCATCATTAGCCCCATGCAATCAATCATCATAATGTCTCATCGCTATGTATGAGCCTTGATTCAGACAAACCTTCAATAGTTAAGCCCCATACCCACTAAGCGATTTTTACTGAATCGGTGTGACCATCGGCAAGGCTGTCGGCACCGACCGTTGGTGTCGACCACCAGGACAAGCCATATACCCACACATAATCGGTCGACGCCGATGCTGATGGCAGCACGGATACATATTAAGCATGTTTGATTATTTTGCACTGACGCTGACGCCGATCGCCATAAATGATTGCCATCGGCCGTCTCAAAATCACTTAGTGGGTACGGCCCTTTAGTGTTTGCCAGAGAGCATGCATGTCAAATACTCAAGATAACATAGTTATATTTGAATAATAGCCACCCCTTGTCAATGTCTTACTCCCTGCAAACCATGTGCAGTCCCTCCGAAATGCCCCCCCCCCCCTCCCCAACAATTAACCCCCCTGCCCCTCCCCTGCCCCCTCCCCACCCCAATCTCTACCATCCCCCACCTCCCGGTCCTCTTTGTTAATTAGTATCAGACCTGAGGGTCATCTCCAGCACAACACGCTGCAGGCTGTGGTCACAAGTCCCCACTTTTATCACCCGCACAGCCGAGCAGCGGGCCGTACAGAGGCCAGTCAGTATAAACAGGCTGTACGGCCCGCTCGTTATTTTCACTATTTGAAACATATTTAGATGATTGCTTGGGTAATAAATTTATAGAAGACCCTTAGGGGTCGTCCTTGGGTGTATGGACGACCCTCTGGGCAGTGTACTGCCTGCAGGCTTTGCCCTCGGGCAGTACACTGCCCGGCGGGTCGTCCTTCCACCCTCGGACGCCCCCAGCGGGCCTTCTTATATTAATACCCTTTTCAGACTTCACAGCAAAAAAATCAAGAATCAAACAAAACTGCATATGCCATAGGTAATCTTTCCAGTACCTTCTGTATTCGTAGCCTAACAAGGTGTATTTTTAGCCAAATACCCCCAACATACTTTATATCTTTTATTCAACCTGGCATTATGTCAGTTTACACTGGAATTCAGCAACAGCCATGAAACTAACAACAAGTACAAACACTCAGGGACGGATTTAGAGGGTGGCGCCTGAGGCGCTCCTCCCCTATTTTTTGCCATTTTTTTTAATGTAAAAGTCTAGCCCCTGGAAGGGCGCCTGAAATTCTTATATACGCCTGCCCCCCCCCCCCCCTTTTGGAATCTCTGGATCGTCTCTGACACTGATATGGTGAGATAGAATATTGGATTTGAATATGAAACATTCCACAGGGAACACAAAGCTGGAGATACCACATTCATAACCAAATACAACTATCTAGATCATCTAAAAGATAAAATAAATCTACCCTAACTACATAGTAAGTCACTCAAGTATTGAGACTAAATATTTCAAATAAGACTAGGTTATAATAGAATGTGATACTCTGACAACTTTGATTGAGGTTAATAGGTAATGTTGGAACATTAACATAACTGGTCTTGTAGATAAATATATGTCATGCATGTGTATCATGCCTCTATTGAACATTCATTACTCTATAAATACGCATACCCCATTCAGACTAGACATCAGAACAGTCATAACAAATATCATCGTTGCTGAGATGTTACAGATTAGATTGTATCACTATGGACCATTAAAACTGTTGAATCATGATTAATTTTTACCGCGTGGGTAACCACAAAGTAATGTAAGGGGAGAAATATTATAAGGAATTACACAGCCTTGTGAAATATACCTCTACTGATGTTAGACTGTTAAAAAGTTGATATTAACTGATCAAGGCATACTCTATTGGTCGATCTCTAAACTCCATTAAACTGGGCGCAGAATGCTAATTGATGTAACGTTAATATCTTAACTCAAGTGAAAACTGTTTCAATGTATTCAAAGCACCGAGGTTAGAAAAAGGTTGTTATTCAGTCACGGCCTGATGGCCTGGTAGCAGTTGATGCCATGGCAACAATTATTGTCAATTATTCCATGCTTGTCGGAATTGCAAATACTCTGATACAAAAAGGTCTCTCCTGAATCCCTCAGTAGCCAAGCCACTCAAAGGAAGTTAACGTTAGGCCCGATGCAATTTGTAACAATTTTCAATATGCATATATTCAACATTTCTTCTAAGTGCGTAAGATATGAAATAAGCCATTGCAATATATCTATGTGTGAGCTCTTTATAAGTTCCTTCCTCCGAAACAAGATCCCATTTTGTAGATACATTTATTATGGGTGCATGAACCTTGGGTGAAATTTCGTACAGATTTGAATAATTCTGAAATATTGAAAAGCTATAATGTGTATATACATGTATAACGCTGACACACACACACACACACACACACACACACACACACACACACACACACACACACACACACACACACACATATATATATATATATATATAGAATAGTTGGAAAAGAAAAATCACTGTAGGAATATAGCCGACGTGAATCAAAAAACATATAACTTATAAACCTATAACTTACATACCCTACAACTTGGGCCAATTGCTATTCAAATCACAGCCTATCCTACACCCCCCTCCCCTCCCTCCCACCCTGCAGTACCCCGATGTGGCCACTAATGAGCAGTATGAAGGCCCGGCCTACCTTAGTGACAAAGGAGTCACTTGGCTATGGGCACCGCACCCCAAACCCTTTAGTGTGTTAATGTGGTCCCGAATCAGCCGGATTCATCCAGGCCCTAATACTAGATGCTGGCGGGTTTGCGGCTCTCGGGCAGTTCCGCTTCTTCCCGGGGTCGGGGTGTCGGGAGGGAGGGGGGGGGGGTGTCGGGTGGTTCAGCCAATGCTCAACTACTTATGGTATGTTATTTTATAGTTTATAACAGAATATCATATTATTTTTATAATATTATAGTGCTATATGTTAATGTTCATATATATATATATATATATATATATATATATATATATATATATATATATATAAACTAAATTGCCCTAGAACTGAGGAAAATACTCAACTTCATTAGAATAATGTTTGTATTTCTGAAATCTATGGAAATAATGATTTTTTTTAATTTGTATTCTATCTCAAGATTTATATATATCTGGGATACACACACAATCTATCTTTCATTTATAGAAAAGAACACAACAAAATTAACAACGGCGAGCTGTCACACTACTCCGGACACCCCCCTATCAATTCCAGGCAGTGTCACACTTTTCAAACTACCCCCCCCCCCCCCCCGTGTGTGACATCATTTATGGACGGCCCCTTAAAGCCCCAAACCAACTAAGCGATTTTGACCAAGTCGGCCGACTGAAATGGACTGATTCTATCACAATAATTGTCTGATCTTAGCACTGATTCATATCAAACATATACATTTTTGTATGGTATACTGACAAGGGACCATAGGAGTCGGTCGATTTTAGTGCCGAATGGTTGGGCAACTGTGGTGAAATTGCTAAAGTAGGGTTCTGGATGGGGGGGTCCCGATATCGCGTGTCGAATTTTAAAAATGCTAATGTCGAATGTCTTTGTCGCTTATTTTTCTCTGTGTCGCGTGTCAATTTTAAGAAATTATCATGTCGCATGTTGCTATGATTTTCACCTTGTCTGTCGCGTCGTTAGGCCTCCATGTCGCGTGTCTATTTTAAGAAATGCCCATGTCGTGTGTCGAATTTAGTGGGCAAGACCCATTATAGTGAGTATGGGGCTTTATACCCCCCCCCCCCCCCCGCGCCATCCTCAACCCGACTCTAGCCATACAGGTCCCTGACACAGAAGTCGGCTCATTGCAGCGCCTACCCTAACGAAGGCATTCACCCTGGTCCCCATGTCTGTATGCCAGCAGGGACCTGCTCACCACCTGCCCAATGGGCAGTGAGCGGTGCATATCTACGACTCGTATTAACTCTCCCTGGCTCGTATTAACTGCCCCCACCCTCTGGTTAGCTTGCCTGTATGTCTGCAACGACCTGCTCACCACCTGCCCAATGAGCAGCTAGTGGTGCATATTTATGACTCGTATTAACTCCCCCTTGGCTGGTATCAACTGCCCCCACCCTCTGGTTGGCTGGTCTGTATGCCAGAAACGACCTGCTCACCACCTGCCCAATATGCAGCTCGCTGTACATATCTAAGGCTTCCTCTGGCTCGTATTAACTCTCTGAGGCTTGTACTAACTGCCCCATGCCCTGATTGGCGGGTCCATGTGCCAGCGGCGACCTGCACACCACCTGCTCAATGGGCAGCTCGCAGTGAGTATCTCAAGCTTGTATAAATTCCCTATTGCTCGTATTAACTCCTTGCAGCTCGTATTAACTCCCCTAAGCCTCTGGTTGGCTGGCCTGTATGCCAGCAGCGACCTGCTCACCACCTGCCCAATCAGCAGTGAGCGGTGCATATCTACAACTCGTATTAACTCCCCCTTGCTTGTATTAACTCCCCCTGGTTCGTAATAACTGCCCCAACCCTCACCACCTGCCCAATGTGCAGCTGGAGGTGCATATCTACGACTCGTATTAACTCCCCCTGGCTCGTATTAACTGCCCCCACCCCTCTGGTTGTCTGGCCTGTATGTCAGGAACGACCTGCTCACCACCTACTCAATAGACCTTGTACAGACGTGGTCACGTGCTCACTTTTTGGTGATCACCACGTGGTGATCATGATCACGTGGTTATTCAATGAATCAACAATTTATTGAATATAAAAGATGAGAATTGTTGATAATGATAAAACTAGTTTATTACATGAAAAATAACCATAAACATTCATTCAAAATATTTCACTATCAGATCAGAATACCAATGAGCTCTAGGTTGGTCACCAATATGGCGGCCAGCCCATATTGGGCCATAATGTCGTCATCTGCACAACGTCTATATGCAACTCGTGATACGTATCTCAGGCTTGTATTAACTCCCTGCAGCTCGTATTAACTGCCCCATGCCCTGGTTGGCAGGTCCGTGTGCCAGCAAGAACCTGTGGGACGTATCTGTGGCTCGTATCAACCCTTTAGACCCCACATAAATTGCTCTATTTCTCCAAGATTTCTGTGGATTTCCCTTAGGAATTCCTTAAATTTCCATCAATTGAAGGGTTAACTACACCCACTCCCTGCAGGCCGTCTAGTCAGGGCTCCTGTCTGTAGACACTGTGTCGTCCAGTTCTCATGGCCACAACCAAAAAATTCAACATTTTCCAAACTCAAACTCAAATAATCATGGAAATTCGTTTTTTGTGCCTATTTCTAGCCCATGTTAAACCATGAAATAGGGTAGAAAATCATTGAAAACACGTTTTCCTTGCTTAACGCAATTAATGTGGATCTGCAGAAAATGGGGTTTGTTTACAAACAAATGGAAATATTACCATCAATTGTGGAATTCTACTTGTGATGTCATGAATTTGGTATACGCTTGTTTTCACAGCTAATACTTTACCACCCACCTCAACTATACCTGTGGGGATTATGTGAAGGTAAACCGCCGCGGAGGCGGAGTTTATGCTATATAACCTCCGAGGCGTCAGCCGAGGAGGTTTATAGCATAAACTCGGCCTCCAAGGCGGTTTACAAGCTTATACTACGTCCCATACCCTTAACATGTATGTTTGAGGCGGTGAAAACCTTTATGGGTGGTGATAAAGCTTTAATATATATGTATGTATACACATATATATAATAAAATTACACTATAGAACCGATTCATGTGTGTGTATTCAATATAACATTTGCATGGTGTTTCATCCAAGGATTTCATTAGTCTAGTGGTTAGCATGAATGACTCTCATGCAAGAGGTCCCGGGTAAGAATCCCCTGGGGTTACTGGTGCCTATTCTTTTTTCTGTGTTTTCTGTGCGTGTGTTTGTGTTTTCTGAGGATGTCACCTTCCATTTTGAGGCCCTAGTATTTAGAATTCCTGTTACCTGTATACCAGAGCTTGCTTACTCTATAGGAGGTAAATTAACATTATTTAAAGTAAGTTCAAATGTATAGGTATAACCTCAGCCCCTCCAGACCCACGGCCGCCTGGCTGCTCCCCCTATCCAGAACACTCATTCTATAGCCTACTACCTGCCGCAATAGTGTAGTGGTTAACCTCTTGGACTCTATATCCAAAGGTACATGATTCGAAACCGAGCAGGGAAATTTATACAGACCTCAAATTCACTTGCAATGAAAGCTATGAATAACCTGCGGAGGTTAACTGCATAACCTGCGGAGGTTAACTGCATAACCTGCGGAGGTTAACTACATAACCTCCGGAGGTTTACCCAATAAACCTCCGCTGGAGGTTTACCTGGTCAGACATAGGAGGTTACGCTCAGAAACCTACTGTGTGCACAATAGAAGTGTGGGCCGGGAGTAGTATAAACAAATTTAAACCTCAGGCTTCGCCCTGAGTATGTGACGATCCCCTATTGGTCGTACAGCCACCCTCATACGCCCCCCTCTGTCCTTCTTAACATAATCTGCCGTTCTCTCTGCGTACACCTTACACATGCCTTTATCTGTTTATGGAAGGAAAGAGGAGAGGGTGGTGGGTGGGGCGGAGGTAGGAGGCACAGCTGACCTAGTTGAATAGGGCAGGTAGAGCTAATCAAGTGAAGCTTCATCAGCTCATCGTCTAATTATCTTCACATAGGCACGGCCAAAAGAAATGACCCGTTAAGATAGCAATATCAAGGTTTATGATGTACTGGAGCACATTTTGGCTAGATTATCCAGTAGCTCTAGATCTAGGGGCCTTGGGAGATTGGGTACATCTACATTTCATCTTCCACATTATCCATTGCACGGCGGTGCTCTGCCAGAGAGCTAACTTCCTGTCTATGTTGCTTTATTAGCTTCTACCCTTAAGCACAATACCCACGAGGCGACTTTACCATCGCCAGGCGACGGGCGACTTGGAAGATGGTTGTCATCATCGTCGGGCGACTGTCACATCAAGCAATTTCAATATTTTTCCACCAATTTTCCGGCCAGTTTTCCTGCCAATTCTGTTGCCCGTCATCCAAAATCCTCACCATACCTACTAGGTGCCCCATGATACTCCAGTCACCCGACAATTTTACCAGAGATTCCACACCCATCACCCGTCAACAGTCAAATCACCTAGTGGGTATGGGCCTTTACCCCCGAGCCCCTCCTTTCTAGGTGGTGCTGCCGCTACCACATTAGGCATTACATACAGAAGGAGAAAGACTTGCCAGGTAAATCTAGAACCATAGTCTGTAAAGACTTAACTTTATTTGTATATCAGTGCTTGGCCAGTGAGCTAACTCCCTGTGTAAGTTGCTACTTGGGCCCCATACACCCCAACATGGATATGAAATAGCCCCACCTGACCCCCAACTGACCAATCAAGTGAGCCATACTAGGCAGAGTGCTGTGTTGGAGAGTGAGACACCCCTCACTTCACGGTTGCCGTAAGAGGAGAGAGCATCATACGTATTCAACATAAAACCTTTGTCAGAAAAGGCTTAACTTGGATTACTATACCAGTGCTCGACCAGTGGGCTAACTGTCCATCTATGTTCCTGTCACTGTGTGTTATCCTCTACCCTTAAGCCTGTGTTCCACTGGGACATTGTGACTTCGAATTCTGCAGAATCCAGAAATTGTTACTTTTTTCCAACAATATGACACTGGACCATGCATGTTACATATCATTTGAATCATGTTACATTATGTAACATGATTATAAACATCTTTTACATGTACCCTTAGACGATGTATGACATCACAAGTAGAATAGGCTAGTGGAATACAGCCTCTACCCTCCCCCATCTCCCCTATAGCTCCTCCCCCTCACGTCCCCGCCCCCTGGAGCCGCTCCCCAAATTAGCCCGGACCTGCTCCCTCCGCTGGTCGGCCGCCTCTCCGGTCGTTTAACATGCACCGCGCGGCCCCGCACACCGGCACCCAGCTCCCTGACGCCGCTGATACCGGCGACCGCTTTAATCAGACCACGAGTGGCCGCTTAACGACCAGCGGACTGATTATTGATTAATTAAAAAGCCCGGACGTACGTGATCCACGTGTCAATTGGAAACATATCAACTCGGTCTGCTTTTAGAGATTAGGTTTAGAAAATGAAAAGTATGGCTGTTGATTCTGTTTTTGTGGAAACAGGGGTGGTTAGATGCTACCAATGCCTGATTAGTTCGTACAATGAACGTGATAAGTTGTATAGTATCTAGCACGGATCTGTCTGCACAAGTTTTCTAACACTGTGATATCATTGACTAGTACTAATATAAGAAGACCTGCGGGGGTCGTCCTCGGGTGGCCGGACGTACCTTTGGGGAGGGTATGGCCCTTGGGCTTCGCCCTTGGACCATACCCTCCCCTCCGGTACGTCCGTCCATCCTCTGATGACCCCCGCAGGTCTTCTATATTTTATCACCCAAACAATTCTGCAAACATGTGTAAAATACTGTAAACAACGAGCGGAACGTACAGCCTGTCAATACGCACTGACCCTTGTACAGCCTGCTGCTCGGCCATGTGGGTGATAAAACATTAGACTGATTTATGAAGGGGTTTGGCGCCTTGTCTTTCTATTCAACTCCAATGCATATCATCCTGACTGGGCGAGAGCATCGAGAGCGTCAGGTGAGTACTTAAGTTTTTCTAGGAAATGTCTAAAAATACTTCTATTTGGAAATGCTTCTTTAAAGTCTAGGATACTTATCAGACATTTAGTGGCTGGTATAATCCCGAGGGTAGGAGGTTAAGGTGCCTTTCCACATAAATAGGTAACCCTGTCCAGTGGCTGGACATCAACTAACAATACCTCAGTGCTAATGACTGCCAGTCACACAAACTGACACCTTCAGTCGGGGTTGACGACTGCCTGTCACACAAACTGACACCTTCAGTCAGGGCTGACTACTGCTTGTCGCACAAACTGACACCTTCTGTCAGTGCTGACTTTTGCCTGTCACACAAACTAACACCTTCTGTCAGTGCTGACTTCTGCCTGTCACACAAACTAACACCTTCTGTCAGTGCTGACTTCTGCCTGTCACAAACTGACACCTTCTGTCAGTGCTGACGTCTGCCTGTCACACAAACTGACACGTTATGTCATTGCTGACTGCTGACTGTCACACTAACTGAGACCTGTCACATCTTCAGTCAGTGCTGACTTCTTCCCATCAGAAATTAATGCCTTCAGTCACTGCTGACTACTGTCACACAAACCTACACCTTCTGTCACTGCTGACTTCTGCCTGTCGCACAAACTGATTGCCAGTGCTGACTTCTGCATGTCACACAAACTGACACCTTCAGTCAGTGCTGACTACTGTCACACAAACTGACACTGTCAATAAGTGCTGATTTCTACCTCTCATACAAACTGACACCTTCAGTCAGTGCTGGCTTCTGACTGTCACACAAACTGACACCTTCTGTCAGTGCAGACTACTGTCACACAACCTTACACCTTCAGTCAGCACTGACTTCTGCCTATCACACAAACAGACACCTTCTGTCAGTGCTGACTTCTGCCTGTCACACAAACTGACACCTACAGTCAGTGCTGACTCCCCCCTGTCACACAAACAGACACCTTCTGTCAGTGCTGACTTCTGTCCTCACACAAACTGACACCTTCACTCAGTGCTGACTGGTTCCTGTTACATAAACTGACACCTTCTGTCAGTGCTGACTTCTGCCTGTCACACAAATTGACACTGTCAGTCAGGGCTGACTACTGTCACACAAACTGACACCTTCAGTCAGTGCTGACTACTGTCACACAGACTGACACCTTCAGTCAGTGCTGACTTCTAACTGTCACACAAACTGACACCTTCAGTCGGGGCTGATGACTGCCTGTCACACAAACTGACACATTTAGTCAGTGCTGACTTCTACTGTCACACAAACTGACACCTTTAGTCAGTGCTGACATCTACTGTCACACAAACTGACACCTTCAGTCAGTGCTGACTTCTGCCTGTCACACAAACTGACACCTTCAGTCAGTGCTGACTTCTGCCTGTCACACAAACTGAGACCTTCTGTCAGGGTTGACTTCTGCCCATCACACAAACTGACAACTTCAGTCAGGGCTGACAACTGCCTGACACACAAACTGACACCTTTAGTCAGTGCTGACGACTGCCTGTCACACAAACTGACACCTTTAGTCAGTGCTGACTGTTACCTGTCACACAATCTGACACCTTCATTTAGAGCTGACTACAGCCTATCACATGAAGTGACTATTACCGGTCACACATACGGACTATTTTCAGTTGGTGCAGCCTACTCTCAGTAACAGATACTGTCTTTCTGCCCAGAACAATATGAAAGCTCACCCAGTTCTGGGAAGCCCTAGAACACCGCAGCAGAAAATGAAACATTTATCCTGCTGCAGAAAAAAGGCTCGTTCCCAGAATAAAGATCACTACCGCCCTTTTCTACTGCTTCCACCTCCTCATGTCTCTGACAAATTACCTGCCGCGTAGTGTGCATCTACTGATTCAGTATATCATAATGGCCAGGTCAAAAATAGCAGTCAATCTTTTGCAATCTACGTCTTTGTTCCCAGAAGGCAGTGTTCCACTATTCAATTTGTGTTTGATGTTTATATGAGCACTGATCGAGTGTCGGTTGCCATATGAATATATATATATATGTATATAATATACATGCCTTTTATAGGAAAGGAACCAACGTCTTACATATATACATATAGGTCTATAATATTGAATATTACAAGGGAAAATGACCCCCTGCACCCTGCCCAGTCCCTGTTACACCACCTTACCTACAATCATAGTATAGTTTACAGTCAAAAATGTTATTGCTCATTATTCAGTATTTGTACTTACATTTTTGCAATTGCAATTTCAAAATATTGCGACATAAGCAGTATGAGGTGAAGCAAGGCTGGGATAATAAATGATCCGCTTGGTCCTAACCGCCTCTTAATTACCATTTGGTGTCTGTGAGACTGCAGGCTTTGACAGTCTCTCATTGTCCCTCGAACTGCTCAACATTTTATTTGATATCAGGATTGCAGCCCCTATAACTTCACCATTGCCCTACCCTCTCAGAAACTGGTGAATTAAAGATCTGTTATTGCCCCAGAGAGCAACACTGCCAGCCTGAGAATCAGATGCCAATCTTTTTGTTGCCAGTAAAAAAAATCAAAGTTTTCTGTGTAATTGACAAAGAAAAAAATCAAGTACAGACCATGGGCATACTAAGCAATTGCCCCAGCTGCACACACCTATGTTCTGGGCTAAAACCCTCAACAGTGTGTTCAAACCAGGGCAATAATGATTGTTTTGTGCCCCCTTGGTCTGTACTATGTATGTACCTGTCCCCTTCGTTTGTCTGTGTACAAACTGTCAATCTGTCAGACCCATTTGCCTTGAGCAGTCCGTCACAGGGAGCTACATATTTATTTCAGAGTAGTTCCCATTCACCAATGGAAAGTTGAAGTTCTTTTGTGTGATCTCCCAACCCCCAAGCCAATACTCACTTTAACCTTTTTCAACTGCCCTGGGACAAGAAACTAAACTTGGTGTTATGGAAAGTGAAGGAGATGGGTCCTTTTTCAGGCTTAAGTGAGTGAAACGAGTGAGAAAATGTCACTCAAAATGGATGTTAAATCTGCCACCTCACTCGATATGGGTTAAGAATTCAAAAGGAGCAAGACGTAGTAATAAAGAAAAGTGCTAAAACTGAAGACTTTCTAAGTAAATTAGGGGAAATAGATGAAAATAGATAGGGATTAGGGTGGTTTAATGAATGATTATATATCATTTCCATTAAATCAACAGATAGAGGTACGAAATATATCAATAACATCGCTTCATTATGGGTAGATTCTACATTTCCTTCAAAATGGGTCTGTTTTCAAAACCTCAACACACACAACAGGGCATTGTGAAGAGAAGATGCCCCTATCGGGAAACCAGGCACTAAAGGCTGTACACCCTTCAAGAAAACTTCAAGCTGGATACACAATAAACAGTTGAAATGAAAATCCCCACTTTACCAAATGCCGTGGATATGTCTGATACTGATCCATTTGAGCAAGACGATTCACGAAATTTCTCACCTGCAAAATACAAGATAAACATAGTGAGACAAGTGCAAATTGCTTGTACCTGCTTCGCTTAGCAAAATCAATATACATGGGATTACTGCTGTATTACTATTTTTGGTACAAATTATGGCAAATGTATTCAGTTAATAAATTCTCAGCAACAGAAACGCTTATATTACATTATATATAAACGCATATGGACATCTTGATTGTAAAGCCGCAGATGTCCCTAAAGGTTCAGGTTTAGATCGATACCTAACGCAGCCAGTCTTGCCCGGTGCTGGCACTAAGGGCTGAGGTCCTGAGGTCTAGGAAGGGATTGATGGAGAAAAAAAACTCCTACATCTCTGAGTGGCAGGTACTAGAAATTGGGAGGGCATGACTCTAAAGGGTATTTACAATATATAGAAATATATGGATCCTGAATGACCTCCTCATAGGCGGACTTAAGGGCCATCATCTCTAGGCGACTTTAGCAGCAACGAGTTACGGCGACCATTATAGTCTGTGCTAAAATCGACTGATTCTTGTGGTGGCCTCTAGGCATACCATATTGAAATGTGTGTTTGATATGAATCTGTGATAAAATTGGCCAATTCTACCCTTAAAATTGGCCTATCGTAGCGCTGATCAGACGGCCGATTTTACAAAAATCGCCTATAAGTGGGTATGGGGCTTTATAAATCATGGTTCTGTTATCTCTTTTAACAATGTATATGATTAAGTGTGCTACTCAGATTGACCCTGACATGATGTTTCAAGCTATGTTTGCATACAATATTTTGTGGTTATTAATGATTGTTGATAAAATATTACAAGGCTGACTATACTCTAAACTGAAGTGCCTGTGTTCATGCTATAAAGCCTATAAGAAATGTAATGACTGTAACTACTACCTCGTGTACTGTCAACACAGAGTCAATTACTGTCACAGTTAGCAGCACCAGGCTGTCTGACTAGACATGGAGTTCCCGAATATGACAGGGCAGGAAAGGCAGTTAGGAGTTTGAAGCCTTTTTTTAAAAAAAAACTCGCAGCTCAGATACTGCTAAAACTCACAACAAAGAAAGCGTACAAAAAAGGTCTCCTAATCTATGTAATTAAGGATACTAATGAGACATTCAAGGACCTTTATGGGCTGCGAGATCCTGAATTATTGTACGTAGGTATTTTTGTATGTAACTCCCTTTTACATTGGTTAAATCTAATTTTTTTAATGCGTGTTTGAAATATTCAGATGTTGCCTGCTCTGACAATATCGTCAGTTAACACTAACGTTAGCACGAAGAGAGTACCTAATAAGTAGCTTATGTCTCTTCTACTTGTCAGTATACTAAGTGTAATTTCATTGGGACAGTGAAGTCTAAGGTAGTGATCATACATATAAGAACATATAGCAGACTAATAGTACGCCTGTGTTTTCTGTTTCAATCCACATGTATATATTTTTACAGTTTGAAACAGGCGCAATGCACATTCTGAGGCGTTTCTGTAAAGGAGCAAAAACAGAAACAGATTCTAAGCTACATTTACAATACTTCACAACCTGTAAGTGAAATGTAAGGTAGTAATCATTGTACATACAAGAACATCAGCAGACTATAGGTCAGGTGGGCAAATAGCGGACTTAAAACTAGTTTTTCTGGACCATCTTTAATAATTTTAGAATAACTTTTCATATAATGTTGCTACAGTATTGAATGATATATCAATTTAAAGCTAAGAACTTACCTCATCTAAGAGTGCAACATATGGCTATCCCAAATGGAATGTTTTCATTCTATAGAACTAAATAGAACCTACAATTTAATGAAAAGTTGCCGAAAATGTTGGACTTCCAATGTGAAGGGCTATGAAAATATTTCTGAACCATTCCAATTGCTTGTACAACCTGCATTTTCCAAAAGGACATTTCATGAGGATTATTTTGATATGTTATTTATTGCTATAGTTAGCACCAATAAAAAGTTATTCAGTTTTGAATGCAAAAGATAAAAGTCCCGAAAACCACCTTTTTTGCCCATTTGGCAGCTAGATAACGCCAGATAACACTCCAAATATGAATAGGATTCTATTGTTCTCTGTTCATGAACATTAATATCATATTTTTGTGTGCTATTGTAAATAGCAAACAATTTTGTTAATCAGGTATGCTAGACTGACTTATTTAGCATGTAATGTTGAAAAATAGATTCACAGAATCTGAAGTCAATGAAACGTACAATATGTATTGTTGTTGGGCATTCAATTTTGTAACTGTCTGGGACTTCCATCCCAGTGCAGCCTCAAATTTATGTGGATATTTCAGAATTTGTATTTCAAAAATGTTCTCAATCGTAAATTATGGAGATTTACATATGAAATATTGCCTATAGATATATTAAACACTATCATAGGTATAATTTGATGGATTGTATTATGAATATAATCCTGAATAATAAAGAACATGTCCAAATAATGATCAGAAATGGCCATTTTTATGCTTGATGGGACTAAAAATGCCCCTCTCAATTGTATAAATTGTGATCTTTTGAGCATACAATAAGTTTTTAAATATTTTTTCCTTATCAATTTGAAGGAAATCGATATTTAACCACATCCTCTAAGTGAATTTGGAATATTATGATGCCTATTCATCAATTTGATCAGGAATAACAAACTATGAAATGGGTAACTACCCAAGTCCCCTATTTGCCCACCTGACCTATAGTACTACGCTGCTGGTTTATGTTGCAATACACATACATATAATTTGTATTATTTATATCATGTTGACAGTATAAAACAGGCATATATATATTTTGTTTTTCATTGAACTAAACATCATCACAATACAATTAAGTGCTTTTCGTTTTCGTATGTGTTATGAGGCATTTCTGTTGACAGTATTAAATAGACATATATGTGTTATGAGGAGTTTCTCTAGAGCATATTTACATGGGAGGGGAAATGTTGTAATAATGCATTCATATCTTAGGATATATATATATTTTATATATATATATATATGTGTAACCATTAATTGTGCATATCATTATTGGTTATATAAATCATTGACAGGTACATATGGTGGTGCCACCTGGAGTCTTGTGTTGGGGAGTTGTAACTGGTTCTTCTCCCAACTTATCCTTCATTACCTGTCTAACACTGGCTCCATGTACACGTTCCACTACAGCTCTGAACTATGAATGTTCTTACCATACTCAAGTATGTTCTTTTCATGATCATTTACTGTGTCATGATCAAGAATTGCCGCTCGGGGTGTGGGTTAGATCATCTTCCACCCTATGGAGTTCGTTGTAAGTCAGTAATTGCACAAAGGAAAATGTCTTTGCAACACGAGGAGGACGGCGGAGCCGTTGCCGGCATTCCTGCTAAGGACGACCCAAGGTATGTGGAGTACATGGAACAGGAGGTTCTAAAATCAATGGAACAAAAGTTACGGGACAACACCTTACTGACTCGTATTTGTGACAGGTTAGAGAAGATTGAATCTCGTGATTCTGTTAACCAGGATATTCTTACACGTTTGGACCGCATTGAGCGCAGTGGGGCTGTCGGTTCCCACTCAGGTGGTACGCCATTAGGACCTGGCCAAGCACCACCGCCACCACCACCACCACCGCCCGGTTTTCGTGCAGCCCCGCCGGCTCCTCAGTCGGGTCTATTGTCCGGTGCGGGTTTGTTTCCGGGAATTCAAGCGACTGATTATGTCGGTATGGGTGCTCGACCGAAACATCCTGAACAATCTCATCATATGTCTATGGGATTTCAAGGATATCATGATTTATCTTCTCGTGGAAATAATTCTTCTCGTGGAAATGTCATGGGACAACAGGCTTCTCATGGAACAACTGGGAATATCACAGGAGCGGTACCGGGTCAGAGACATGGTTCTCCGGCCCCTGCGGATTTTATATCGGGTCCTCTTACTTCGGCACTTCAACAGCTATCTTTAGCAATCGATCCTACCCCTACTACTACGACTAAAGGTTTGATTTGTAGACCTGAGTACTATATTCAGCATATTGACAAAGGTACCGCTATCAAGAACTTGGATCACACTAAACTATCGTATAAAGAGTTAATCTCGGGCATGGGGCGTGTTCTGCAACACCTTGTTAATGTTGGGGGTGACAGCGTGTCATATCTTAAGCATTTCAATTTTGTGTTATCTCAGGCAGCTCGCCATCAGTTCTCAGATATTGCCTTTGTCGGTTATGATAGGTACATTGTTGACCAGGTCGTCCGTGGTGAGGTACCTACCTTCATAGCGGGTGATACGTTGGGAGTAGCCAGTTATTTCCATGCGGGTAACTATGTTGTTCCTAAACAATCGTATCAAAGAGGCAGAGGTAGGGGTTTTGGTTTTCGTGGCAGAGTTAAAAGTGTTGATTCTGACCGGTCTGCCATGCCGGAGGGATTCCCTGATGAATTGTGCTATAATTATAACTACAGATCCTGTACCGGCCGCTGTGGTAAGTCCCATACGTGCCGCTTGTGCAAAAAGAATCATCGGGCTACTGAGTGCCCCGATAAAAAGCAGTGACTAGATTGTTCTGATGTATCATTGATTCCGTCCTGGTTGTATGAATGTGACCAAGCTGTAGCCACTGAGGTATGTGACTTATTTAGTTGCCGTACTAACGTTTCTGATAGTTTAGTACACCCAACGGAACAATGTGATTTTGAATATAGCCAGCGGTTATTGATTCAACCCGCCACTTTGTCTCATGTAATCGAACCATGTTTGACCAGCGGTCAACAAAACATTGTTGAAGAACCCGTGACCAGCGGTCATGAAAAATTATCATTCAAACTGAATGATGATTTCCATGATGGGGAAGAAACCATTAGTATATATAGGATCAATCCAGTCATTCCCGGTGTTTGCCCATTATCAGTACGTCTACAACCCAGACACAAAATTGGTAATCTTCCTTGCAGCATGAATATTCATGCCTGGAAGTATTATCTTAGTTTTGAAGACGATCTTGATTCATATAATTATTTATATGACGGCATTGACCGAGGTTTTGCCATTGTGGATCCAGATGTACACATTGAGAGTTACCATTGTAGTAATTATCGTTCAGTCCTAGTCGGTGATGCTTTCACCTACGTTGATGGTATCATAGGGGATGAAGTATGCCAAGGCAAATATGTTTTTTCGGAGGAAATTCCATATTGCGTTCATTCTTTGGGTGCAGTTCCTAAAGGGGACGGCACCTATAGGCCTATTACTGATTGCAAACAACCACTGGGAATTTCGATCAATAATTACATGAATGTAACTCATCAACCATTCAATTATGTTACCATTGATGAGGTAGCCAGTCAATTAACGCCTGGTTGTTATATGGCTACCATAGATGTGTCATCGGCTTACCGTACTGTATCTGTTCAAGAGGAAGACTGGACCCTACAAGGTATACATTGGTTATTTCCCGATGGTGATCGCTACCTTAAGGATACCAGATTGTGTTTTGGCCTTAGGTGTGCACCTTTTGTATTCACATCGATTACCAATTTTGTAGTTCGTACAATGAACAGACTGGGATTCATGAGTGTATGTGGTTACATTGATGACTTCATTGTTTTTGGTGAGTCTGAAGCAGAGTGTTTACTTGCTCAAACTACCTTAATAACTGTCCTTGGTGACCTGGGATTCAATATCTCGTGGAAAAAGTGTGCTTCCCCCGCTACTCAAGTGAGATACTTAGGCATTGACTTTAGCTCGGTAGATATGTCACTGAGTTTGCCTGCTGACAAACTGTCTAAGTTACATCAAGAATTGGAGTTCTTCGAGGGCAAGACTCGAGCAACCAAAAGGCAATTACAACGATTGTGTGGCATTATAGCTCACTGCTCTAAGGTTATTCGTGGAGGTCGTATTTTTTCTCGAAGGTTAATCGACTTGTTAGCTAATTTAAGTGAGGGCAATCCTCGTGTCAGATTAACTAACAGCTTCCACCTTGACCTTCACTGGTGGCGTGAGTTCTCAGCTCTGTTCAATGGTAAAGAAAAAATCATATACCAAAACTTTGGATTTGGCCCGATATTACATACTGACTCATGTACTACTGGTTACGGTTTAGTTCACGGCAATGATTGGCAGGCCGGATATTTCAATTCTAAAGACGAGCCATCAGGGTTGGACTATTGTGTGTCGTTCCACAAGCATTGGTTAAATGTGGAAGTAGTTCCGGACAGTCACATCAGTTATCTGGAACTAGTACCAATTCTACAGGGTTTGCTTAGGTATGCTTCTGAATGGCAAGATTCACATGTATTATGTTGGTCTGATAATACCCAAGTGGTTGCGGCTCTTAATAACGGTACCAGTGTCAATGAATCAACCATGACTGTTCTAAGGGAGATATTTTGGATTTGTGTTATGTATAACATATATCTGTGTGGTCGACATGTCCCTGGTTCAAACAATGTAGTTGCAGATGCGTTATCACGCGTCAATGAATCGGGCACCCTGGCAACATTAACTGACTTTCCCCTTTGTTGCAGTAGATATATCAAAGTTGGATCATGAACTATCAGATACTATTGTTGCAGCGTGGTCATCCAATACGTTGGCAGTCAGAAACTCTCAGTGGAAAAAATTCTTACAGTTTTGCTCTGATTTGAGAGTGGTCCCACTACCTGCCACTAGTGAAACTATTGCCAGATTTTTAGTTTTGCTCGGACGAACATGTAAGTTCTCAACGATAAACAATTACCTATCGGCCATCGTTTCCCTTCATAAATTCTACGGCTATCCATCGGACTTCAGAGACTCGTTCCTGATTAAAATGGTCCTTAAGGGGTTGCGAGTTCGTCTTGGAGACAAAGTATCACAAATGCAACCCTTTACTATAACCCATTTCAGTATGATGTATGCGAAATTGGACTATACAGATTTGTATTCTATGACACTATGGTCTATTATGATGTTATCGTTTCGTTCTCTCTTGCGAAAATCCAACCTTGTTCCCACAAAGTTACAAGACTGTCGTCACGTTCTACATAGATCGGACGTGGAATTTTTTGAGTGGGGAGTTATGTTGCACGTGAAATCTACTAAAACCTTACAGTGTTCTCAATATGTTCTGGATATTCCTATTCATTACACTGTGGACTCAAGGTTTTGTGCAGCAAGTGCCTTATTGCACCATTTCAAGATGTTTCCAGCACCTCCTACCAGTGTTCTTTTTCTCAAAAACACTAAGGATGGACTCTCGGAGGTGTTGTACAAAGACTTATTGACATTCATTAAGTTGTGCGCAAAGTCTATTGGTTTAGATGATACCCAATTTGGCTGTCATTCATTGCGCCGGAGTGGTGCTGCGTACATGCATCATCTGAATGTTCCGTTACAGGATATTATGTCGCTGGGGGACTGGCATTCATTGTCAGTTTTGGACTATTTAGTAACCCCCCTTCATCGCAAGAGAGAGATTCAGGACTATATTTCTGAGTCATTAGGACGTGTATGAACAGTCCTACTTACCTTATTTTTTGGGAGTTGGCGGATACTTATCGCCGCCGGCATCCAAGTCCACTTATACTTGAATTATGTCTTTGTCTTATTATTTGTTATGGAGCAGATTTATGTGTAACCATTAATTGTGCATATCATTATTGGTTATATAAATCAGTTGACAGGTACATATGGTGGTGCCACCTGGAGTCTTGTGTTGGGGAGTTGTAACTGGTTCTTCTCCCAACTTATCCTTCATTACCTGTCTAACACTGGCTCCATGTACACGTTCCACTTGATAATAAAAAAAAAAAAAAAGGGCGGATACTTATCGCCGCCGGCATCCAAGTCCACTTATACTTGAATTATGTCTTTGTCTTATTATTTGTTATGGAGCAGATTTATATATATATATATATATATATATATATATATATAACCAGCTGCAGCTGCAGCTTTTGTCCAAAAACAGAAACAGATTCTCAGCTACATTGACAACCCCCCTGCTGTCGGTTCCTATGTTTCTACATGTCAATCCTGTTTGATCCCATCGACTGGCATGCACCAAAACATCTGCGATAACATCCATCAAATCACACAAAAACTAAAGTTCTCTCATTCCTATGGAGGAGGCAGGTGTTTGGGTCGAATGGCAGGTGATCGTAAAAGCAGTCAGTCTATACGTGTGTCCTTTAATGAAGTCGGTTTGATAGAGTAATATGGCAAATTGTCAACTAATGTGATGTATGTATGACATGCCACAAACGAATATCACATAAATGGATCCCTACAGGCTAAATATAAATTGTTGGACCGTTTGTACACAAGGTCATATGATCAGGTTTAGTATATCCTACCTTCTGACTCAGGGAAGGGGGCAACTGCGGAAAAACAGTTTACGAACATGTTATGATATTACAACACATTTCAGAAGGAACATGTGTTTACGTGTATTCCCAATACAAACTAGGCTCATCACTTCTACTGTCCTATTTCTTTGACGTCTGAATCCAATATTATGACCATGCCCAATGATGCTTTGACCTTTATATTTATTACTTGCCCTGTCCAATAACGTATGAGATGGCGTAATATCGAATGATCCGTAGTAAAAGAAACTTATGTCAGGCCACTTCTCGTATTATTATATTTGGGATGATACAAGATTCAGAAGGCAATCACCCATGCTAAATAATGACTTATCTCCATATATGGATGATTTACTTATTTGAACATAAAGCCCACAGAGTTAGCTTTACTGGCCATAATAACGTGGTTTCCTATTACATGCTATTGCGTGCTGTCCCATTGATATAGTTTGATAACGCCCCATAGACATGACATACTTTAGTAGATTCAGCGTTCTGGCTGTGCTGTAACTGGTGTTATTGTTGGCAGAATCTGATTGGTTGACAGCTGTGGAGAAGAGAAGGAGGCCGGGGGGAAGCCATACTTTCCGTTTAAATAAGAACGCAGCTTCTGAATGACAGTTACATTACCCGCGAGCAACATCAACCTAACCTTGAAACTCTTATTAGATCTTACACAGAGAAAAGGTGCATTGGCTTTAATTTGTGCCTTCTGCTGCCATATTTGTGCACATCTTATAATACTGATAGTAATAGATGATGGTGGTTGATTATGATGTAACTACTGCTTTTCCAGTGGTTACTCAAAAGTTTTATATCAATAGGTATCTTCCAATAATTTGATGAAACACCACTGATTACTATGGTGTTTACTACCTTTCCAGTGTGTAAATTCATTACAATGTGTGTAAATCTATTTTGAAAATAAGTCATATAGACTTGTTTATATTGAATCGTACTTATTGTACTTAATGTCAATTTATGTTATTTTTCTTTTCCCAAAGATTATAATGACTGCCGTCTGAAAATCTTATGTACATTGAGAAATTAAGTGGCTGGCAAATAAAATCAGAAAATCCTTTTCTATAGTAAATTGTTCTCCTATGCACTGGCCTCTGTGTATCCTAAGATTGGAACTACAATGACCAATTTATCAAGTAAATTATCAACTGAGGTGTAACACTTCAATCTTTCTTTGCAAACAATGACATATCACTACAAAGGTTTCACATGTTTGTGACTAAGACCTAACTTGCTATCAAGGACCTGACTGTCCATCATGATGTCCAAAGACTAGCTCACATTAAGTGGTGTCTATCTTGTAATCGATATCATCACATACCTACTCCATAATCTTCTCTAGATCCATCATCTAGGCTTCAATCTGAGTGAGATCTATTTGTTCAAGCTGAACTGTGGGCTTCCGAGGCTGTGGACAAGGCTTGTAGACATTGTGCAGAGCCCAGGGGGGTGTCGTATTGAATCACTTACACCCGCTAGATATTGCAACTAAGGTCAGGACAGAGTCGCTAAGAGTGTGCTGGCATTATGGGCAAGTCAATATCATGAGGTCCACTGCGGAAGCCGAAATTTGGCCAAAAATAGAAATCTGTGTTATTATAAAGCATCTGCAGAATGGACGGTTCGACGCAATGATGTTGGCTCATCCTGGTAAAAGAGAGCTAACGGGTGATGTATTGATGGTGCGAACATTAATGTTAATTGGGCTCTCATGATTTAAGTATGAAGATCTTGGGGCCTTGCCAGATTTCATTCAATACTGTAATAGCACAACTGGGAAACAATAGCTTTTAGTGAGCTCGTTTGGCATAGTTAATTTACAGAACGATCAATGGATGAAATAAACTTAAAGGGCAGGTATTGTCAAACCCACACTAAATCTCGCCTTCTGCTTTTTCTTCCAAAAAAGCCTCATTCTTTATTCAAGCACCTTTCTTCCACTCTTGATTTAATGCTACTTTAGTCTTTTTTCACTGGCAATACTGAAGGCAAAAACGTGCCCATATTGGCCCAGCCTTGGCAGTCTGCATTTTTAATGCCTTTTTGGCCAGTCAGCACTTTTTGGCCACTTCAGTTAAAACAAAAGCAAGGCTAGGCTAAATAATGACACACTTAATTGTAACTGTAATGGGCTATATGAATCACCAACAATGCAACAAAAGGCCGCACCGATGCAAATGGCCGCCGCGTGCAATTTGTCGCTCCTTTGCCTGTCGGAGCTGCCTGATTAAGAAAACAGAATGCGCTGATTCGGCCTTCGCTGCCCATGGAAATCCCTCGTAGCATGAAAGGCACCAATCATGCATTTATTCCGAAGGGGTTTTCGCAGCCCGTGGAGAGACTGGTGTGGAGGCTGCTGATTGCATGGAGGGTTATGTTTGAGTTGAGGTGTGTGTAGGGGGATGTGGGGGGAGGGGGAGGGGGCTGGGGAGAGGGGGGGCAGATTGAGATGGAGGGGAGAGAGGTCCTTGGGGCTTCCAGGGGCCTGGTGAGAAGAATAGGGCATCCTGGTGATTCTGGCTGTGATTCCCAACCAAGCCTGATAGTGGATGTTCCCATAGACAGCCACGCGAAGCCTAATTTTGTTCCGCCTTCGATCCACCAAAAGAAAATACGAGATTCAATACTGCAACAGTTACTTGGAGCCCGCGATGCGAGGGACAGCTTGCTGGTCGATGTTGAGATCCTTTCTTATCGGATGATAGGACGTGCTCGTTTTTAGACACGGCAAACTCAAATTAATTTGCAACTGCAATGATGCCCTGCCTGGACAGATCCATATAATTAAATAGGACACAATTCACTGGAAGTACTAGTCAAGGCTCTCATTGACCATCAGAGTGAAAGTTGCTGATATGATTTATTGTGTATTGTCATTATCGAATGAGCCATTTTCTTCTGGAGGTAGTATATCATAGCCTGTTAAGGCACACTATTACATTGCAATTCACAGTAATAACCTTCCCAGTTATCACATTTCTTCCCTTGTAAATAGTAGCCAATAGTCATGGATACGTTCATGTATATCAAGTTGCAACAGGAGGACTGACCAACTAGTCTAAATGTAAATATTGTGTACTCCACTGAATATTTAAATCACAACCGAACCTCCATTTATTATGCTTTATATGTATATATATATATATATATATATATATATATATATATATATTTATATATATATATATCCATGTACCCTAATTATAGATATAACGAAATACTATGCAGCTATGACCACCATGATTATTACAAATGTTTTTCTTTATATATATATATTTTGCATCGCAGTTGAAATGTGATTTGTGAGAGCAAAGGAATTTTATGAATGTGGTTTTATAATGTGGTTGTCCAAAATCTTGCTTTATGGACAATATATTATTATGCTTGGGTATTAAATATAGAAGACCCTTAGGGACATTCTTAGGTGGCTGGACGAACAACCAAATTGACACAGAAACCTGTGAATAATCTCTGAAGACAAGGGATAATCAGAGAAATTTATAAAATTATTCATGACAACAGATATTTTTCTTCCAAGTGGTATCAAAAAAGTGCAACATCTCAATAACATTTGTGCATGGTGCACCATGACATTCAGATCTATATGTATTTATTACATTATGTGTCACAGAAACCTGATATCAATCCCTGAAGACAAGGGATAATCAGCAAAAATAAATCAAATAATTCATTAGAATGGATATTCTTCCTCCACACGGTATAAAAAAGCGCAAGATCTTAATGAAATATTAGTGCATGGTGCCCCATGACGTACAGACCTATATGTGTTTACCACATTACATGGCAAAGAGACTTGATATTGATTCCTGAAGATGAGACCATTATAGTGAGCAAAAGTTACTCCAATAACTCACCACATCTGATATTTTTCTTCCGCCTTAAAAAACACCACATCTCATTGACATCAGTGCATGGTGCACCATGACATTCAGAGCCATATATGTTTGCTACATTTAGTAGCAGAGGAAACTGATATTAATCGCTGAAGATAAGGGGTACAGCCAGCACAAATTAATGAAATGATTCACCACATCCAATATTTTTCTTCCGTCTTAAAAAATCACCACATCTCAATATGACATCAGTGCATGGTGCACCATGACATTCAGACCTATATATAATGTTTACTACTTTACGTGGTACAGATACCTGCAATTTATTCCCAAAGATTTATTCCCAGTTCATAAGACCGATATTTTCTTCCACGCACTATTAAAAACACCACATCTCAATGACATTAGTACATGGTGCACCATGACATTCATACCTAGATATTTTTTACTACATTATGTGGTACAGAAACCTAAGATCGATCCATGAGGACAAAGGTCAGCAAAAATGTTCCGTGTAGTAAAAAAAAATAGAAAAAAGAAAGCGACATCTCAATGACATTAACGCACGGTGCACCATGACATTCAGACCTATATGTGTTTACTACGTTACGCGGCACAGAAACCCGAGATTAATCCCCGAAGACAAGGGAGCGGCAGAGGTAATGGTGGCTGCACTAATTAGGGAGGTCTTAGAGGGAGCTGTCAGCAGTGTTTGGTATCACAGACCCCCTCAGCATACACAAACACGTTGACTGTGATAGCTGCCACCACCCTGGGTTTAACAGGCCCGCTAGCCTGTATGTAATGATGAGGGGGCTTTAAGGAGGTCTACAATTTGCTATATGGGTGTGATAGGATGAGCAAACATGAGAAATAAGATCATATTTTACACATGTGTAAACCCTACACATTTAAACAATTATATCCCTGGTGTATGTTGTTATATCATCAAATAACAGTTAAGACCACATAGTGTGATATGGACAGTAGAAATGTGCGACTTGAGGTGCGATATGGCCTGTGCCCCGTCGCATAACAGAAATAAGGAACAATTTTTGGCACATGGTCAAACTCTCCCTGTTGTGCCAAAATTCAGCATCGATTTTCACCCATTTCTAATCATTTTTCTGGGCTGAAAATTTCAGGGATTTTAGATCTAAATGTCTAGTTTTCAGAACTTTTTACAGAATTAAAATCGGTTGAGCAGAACAGCCGCAAATCAACAGCGGGACCCATCGCTACAGGGACGTCCTTGTTTAAGGACGTCCTTGTTGCAACGGTTTGTTTATGCGATGGGCCACTGGATGTCCTTAACATGAGCAATATCAGTTATAAGACTGGTGCCTGAACAACACAGGCAAGGGCCCAATATTTCGAAACACCTTACCTTAAACCTTTTCATGGTTTAAGGTGGCCTTAAACGTCAGGATGTAGCTCACCTTAAATACATTTTCCTTAGAGTTTCAGGAAGACACCAATATTTCGAAACACCTTGCAACCTTTAAAGTTTAAGGTTTGTTTACAATCTTATGACACGGTATTATTTTGCCTATTTTTTGCATCTGAAGCATAGTTATCTTTTTTCCAACAATAATTTCTGTAATGAAATACATAATTCTCTTCAAATCAAAAAAAATAATTGTCAAAATCCATGCAGAACTCCATGAGATAATGCAAAATTTAACTTCGTCAATGTTGTTGACACTGTTGACAACGACGTTGCTACAACATCGTTACTATGACAACGACGTTGCCGAACAACGCCTGTAATCATCCGTGGGCATATCACAGAAAATAGTTCTATGTTGCAACATTGCTTACACAACTATTATCATCATATCTATCAAATCAAACGTTTACTTGTGGCACATATGATCAAATAGATCAAGCAGAATGATACAATTCATTCTCTAACATGGATTACATTGTCACCTTAAATGTTAAGGTACCTCCCGACCTACCTTAAAGAATTCCCCTTAAACTGCTTTTTTTTCAGGTAAGGTGTTTCGAAATATCACAGACCTTAAATATTTACCCCAATTTAGGGTGAGGCCTTAAATTGGCCCCAACTCCTTAGCAACCACCTGAAATCTGTCAAAAGATTAAGGTTTAGGTATTTTGAAATATCGGACCAAGTACTCGATGTTATTATAGCATTGCACCAACGTTCTGTTTAGTTTTGTTTTGGTTCTTGTTAGATCAATTTGACAGATTAATCTAAATTTAGCAATACAATATAGGAAAAATGCACCATTTCGCAAATTCCCCACCTACTATTAAAAGTGTGATAATCACTTAGTTTTGGGTATACATTGCCCTTGGCTTGTCATCCTATACTAAAGCAGTGGAAGGAAACCCATCTACAGAAGTATCGCTGAGTGACCTTAAGTAGCTCCAAACAAGCCGTGCTGTGTAACTGCCCTTGCCTCCTATAGCATACAGCTGAAAGGTGCACCTGTACTTAGAGCTGGGAATATTGCCTAAGAATAGCACAGTATGGAAGCTTATGGCTGATGATGGGTCCAGGTCAATGCTGCCACTTGTATATATCATGTGTATAGGGTAATCCCAGACCGACCATTTGGTTGTTCTTGAGATTTTATACTCGGTTTTGGGGCTCATAAATGCTCTTTCCAGCGGTTACACATGTAAAACTCCTATGTAACATCTATTGGTTAGACCTATATTCTTACATTATTCAATCTTAAGGTTCAGAGCCCCCCTGTTGATATAGTCCAGAGAGACTTTACTTTAGTGTCAACATCTCCCAACTGTCTGACATGGGACTGTATTGTGAAGGGCCATAACCACCAGGCAATTTTACTGGTTACGGCGACTCGCGACTAAGAGAATCAGTGGTGAAATCACTGGGTGAATGGATTATCAATGAATATATGGGCAATTCCCTGTTGGTACAGTGTGCGTTCTGGGCAAGGACCAGAATTGCGGGAAAAATCGCCTGTAAATTATCAAACTTGCTTAATATTACAATCGCCTGGCAATAACTAGTGCATATGGTCCTTGCGGATTTCCCAAAAATATAAAATCCTAGAATTACAGCAGATGTCAAATGCACTGTTGATACTTCGAGCAGTAAAGCACATGCAAAGACTGATTAATCTATGTTTATTGGTGGAACCTCGCATACTTAAAATAGGATCTTCTTGTCTAACAGTTACAAGAAAATCCATCCTTCCAATAATATGCCAAATACAGATCTCAGCCATCTGAAGATATATTATTCACCTATGATTGTTTAAGGTATTTCAAATCCCTTTTGTGAGAGTTATTGGATTAATTTTATATAGCATATTGCCATGTCAGATATAAGAGACAAACATATAGGCAATAAGAGACAGTAGTTCTTCTTTTCTTTCCCCTTTATAGCCATCTTTATATCTTTCCCTCAGCATAAGATTCTAATCTGTCCATAATCCCATCAATTCTACTCCCATCTCCAGGATCTATAAAGCGACATATTGTGCTTTACCGCTGTACGTATCTCAGAGCAGTCCGCTTTCGGCCTTTTTTCTCATTAAAAATCTTCTATATACATAGCCATGACAATGTCAGATATGCCATCTCACAGACCCATACATTCCCCTCCTCTATACTCACAGCCTTGATCTAATCAGAGAAGCCTTACAAGGAAAGCCCTCTCACCAAACCCTCCCCAGCCCCCTGCGCCAGCCCCCAGGGTATGGGGAGCGTATAGCTTTCATCTACTGAATCTTTTAAAGGACTGTCTCTAATTCAGCCACAGTCTAACAGATTCAATTTCCTCTGCCTTTATTTTCTCTGGGATTACTGTCACATACCTAGACAGCCAGGTTTGTATGGCATTGAATGAGGCTAGGAAAAGTATGGTTGATTAACAGTGTGTATGTTTGTGAGGCATGTTGAAGGATTTTCCTTTTTATAATGTTCGCTTTGTAAACAAAATCTCCATAATTTACCCTCTTTGGAGGGTGTTTCTTAAAGGATTATTTACATATGAATAGACGATTGATAACTTTATTGAATGTGATTAACCGGCCATGATCTCGAGTTCATTGTGCATTACACCATTCACGGAATTATGAGATTAAGAATCTTCATTTTACCAAATGCAAAATTTACGATTGCATGCTGGAAATATGCATACTTGACTTGATTGATTTCTATGAAATATCCGCATGATATCTATACAACCTTTGTTCTATTTCTATATATTCTATTCGGTTTCACAATTCCATAATGCTTTTTTGATTGCATAATATCGTATGTCAATTGGAAGCTTTTGGAACATATTCATCCGTACAAAAGTTTGTAGCAGACGCAACAAAATACATACAAGCTGAACCTGCTCCAATGTATGCTGATACAGATTAGAAGGCAATCCGCCTTATCTGTTACACATATTCCATATCCTGCACCACTCCTACGTCCACATTATTTTTTTAACATACATTATATACGCCGACACGAATTAAAATGTGAATGAGGTTCATAGGTTAGGATTCATATCGTGCCCAAACCCCTCACAATCATACTCTACCTGAGGGATGTTCTTATTTCTGTTGCACATGTTTTATTGCCAAGTAATGAGGAGCGGAACATTGCAGTGTGCCCATATTCATCTATCATGTAGTATTTGTGCCGGACCTTAAGTCTCCTGCACACGTCGGAAATGTCTTCTACAAGCTAGCAACTTGGGTTGGAGGGTGACTGACTCTGTAGCTGTACAAGATTATATACATTCCCCAAATATTATGTGTGGGACATTTACTTCTTTTTTGTGCTTAGACATAATGTTGCCTTCATTGGCGATATTGGCGTTCATTACTTGACAAAGAACATCTTCACTTAATGAACCAAAATCTATTATTTTTGCCCAGTAAACCTACAGATTTGATGCCCAATTCCCACAATTACTTACGCAGCCTTGAAACTAAGTGAATTTAGCATTAAAAGCATTGACAATATTCCATATTCGCTGATCAGATATGGTTAACATACAGAATAATTATATTACTCACCAACTTAACACATAATGCTTGCGTACCTTTCAAATTCTGCCCACATATTGCTCACTCACTGCTCACACACAGCACACACATTGCTCACTCAGATACTGCTCACACACTGCTCACATGCTACTCACACATCTGTCAGTCACTGCTTACACACAGCTTACACGCTGCTCACACACAGCTTACATACTGCTCACACACAGCTTACACACTGCTCACATACTGCTCACACACTACTCACACACTGCTCACATACTGCTCATAAACTGCTCACACACTGCTCACATATTGCTCACATACTGCTCACACACTGCTCACATACTGCTCACACACTGCTCACACACTGCTCACACACTGCTCACACACTGCTCACATACTGCTCACACACTGCTCACACACTGCTCACATACTGCTCACATACTGCTCACATACTGCTCGCATACTGCTCGCATACTGCTCACACACTGCTCACACACTGCTCACACACTGCTCACATATTGCTCACACATTGCTCACACACTGCTTACACATTGCTCACATACTGCTCACACACTGCTCACACACTGCTCACACACTGCTCACACACTGCTCACACACTGCTCACACACTGCTCACACACTGCTCACACACTGCTCACACACTGCTCACACACTGCTCACACACTGCTCACACACTGCTCACACACTGCTCACATACTGCTCACACACTGCTCACACACTGCTCACATACTGCTCACTCACTGCTCACATACTGCTCACACACTGCTCACATACTGCTCACACACTGCTCACACACTGCTCACACACTGCTCACACACTGCTCACATACTGCTCGCATACTGCTCACACACTGCTCACACACTGCTCACACACTGCTCACACATTGCTCAAATGCTGTTCACACACTGATCACATATTGTTCACACACTGCTCACACACTGCCCACACTCTGATCACATACTGCTCACACATTGGTCACACATTGGTCACATGCTGTTCAGACACTGCTCACATACTGTTCACACACTGCTCACACACTGCTCACACATTGCTCACATGCTGTTCACACACTGATCACATACTGCTCACACACTGCTCACACACTGCTCACACACTGCTCACACAATGCTGACACACTGCTCACACACTGCTCACACACTGTTCAGAAACTGCACACACACTGTTCACATACTGCTCATGCACTGCCCACACACAGCTCACACACTGCTCACACACTGCTCACACACTGCTCACACACTGTTCACAAACTGCACACACACTGTTCACATACTGCTCATGCACTGCCCACACACAGCTCGCACACTGCTCACACACTGCTCACACACTGCTTATACACTGCTCACATACTACTAATCAACTAATTGAAGCAACCTGCTATTCACCATCTATAAGCATTATAATTACTCACTGACTGCTAAAGAACTGTTTATAGCATTCACATACTGGTTATCGCTACTGGTCGTTTTGTCCGTTATCCCTGGAAAAGTGTCCCTTCACCCTAATTTTCTCTTGCACTGCAGTCCTGTCAGTCTCCCCCTTCTTCTCCAACCTTTTCTGTTACTAACTCTAGCCCCATCAGTCCCCCTACAGCCCCTCCACTCCCTTCCTGTCTCCCCGCCCACTACCCCACTCCCTGCCAGGGCCCCCCAGTGCACCCCATCACACTGTCACTTCTTGTCACATCCTTTTCAAGGCTGACATTTCAGACTGTAGGGTTGAGCAGCTCCGAGCAGCTCCAAGCAGCAGGTGCCCTAATGACATAATTAAAACGGGGAAATAGCTCGGTTCTCTATACACGAGGGATCTCAGTTCTTTTACACTGTTTTTATTTGACTTCTTTTCCTCATGATAGGTAGTATCTATGAGGGTAAATTTACAATCTCAAGACTTAGATATACACTTAATGACTACAATATATAGTTCATATATGAGATATATAGTCCAGGAGACCTGACTTGGTAAAAAAAAGATTTCTTTTTTTGAAAAGTAATTCCCTTTCCTGGAATGCAAATTTGGACTTAATTTCATTTGGCATATTGAATTTACTTCCCTTTAAAAGCATTCAATTACCTGATACCATAATATTTCATTCATAGTCATCAATATATTATGTGGAATGGAAATCTGCAATATCATAGAAAACAGCCTACCTTAGGCATACATGCACTTTATAGCCAACTTTTGTCTTAGATAGGAAGAACAGAAAAGAGTGTAACCGCATGCCGTCTAATAATCTTTAATCCCTCAGATCTTTCGCTCCAGCACCCACTCTTTAAGACCACTCAACAGCCCAGTCCTTACATCTCTAGGCTTCACATTCACTCCACTAGCAATCTGTCCTAACTTTAAAACCAGTCTGTAACTAATTCACAGCCTAATTAGTAGGCAATTTGCTGGTCGGTTCCCTCAACAAGACCTGGCGGCAACCGTCTGCCAACCCCTCCGGAGACGTAACAGCAGAGCGCTGCACTCTCTCTTCAATGACAGACAAGGGAAAATGAGCTTATTTCAGGTTTTTTCTTAGATAAAGTGGATGAAATCAGTACACTGGTTGCATTTTAAACAAGTTGTGGACTGCACTGGCTGGACTGGAAGAAATCCATGCCTGAAATCAGCGGGCGACTTGAATCGAATTCCCACTAGAGTGCCTCCCCAAAGGCGAATCGAACCACACAGCTTCAGATCAATGGTTCCTGCCTCTAACTACTGGGCCATTCTTCAATCTTCTAGATTCCCTTCAGGGGAGGGATAATTTGGCAATTCAACCAGTCAATACTGTAGGCCTATATATATATATATATATATATATATATATAAAATGGTGGCCTAGGCTATTTCTCAGAAAGTCCCCATAACTGACTATGGCCACTCTGTATCTACTAGTGATGAGTAATGATGAGGTCTGGTAAGGAATGCAATAAAAATCTAGTGAAATTCTTATGGATTATAGAGAGTAAGGTGATTAAAGTAGTTTGGAGTTCTTCAAAGATATCAGTACGTTGTTGCTCAATGATATAAACAATTATTTATTAATTATTCTGCGAAATCTACTTCTCTCTCACCACATTGCATGTGTCCATGTTATGTCTACTATGGACTTTACTAGTTCTTATCTAAATGAAAGCCATTAGATTACGGAACAATCTAGTCTTGCTCTACTTTATATTAGGTTCTGGCAGCCAACATAATCTAACCCTAGCGGCATATCTTTCATAATCATCCATTTGCAATTCCATTAATGTAAATTGATAACATTCTTTCAGTCATACCTTGAAGTGATCATGAGAACTGAAAGTTCCCTGAGAACATGTTTTCCCTAGCAGAATGATGTCAAAGTTTGGTCTAATATTAGGAATGTCTGGGACTGTGCAGCTTCTGTATTCAGTGCAGGGATGTAGAACTAGGCCCCAATCCCATAGCCATAAGATCTATTGGCTCTTGCCCATGCTGAGGCGCTGAGATGTGACCATGGAAGCGACATGTCGGTCGCACAATGAATGGTGCACCTGGCACCTCTCGTGGCCCGCGTCCCTTCATCAGGTGTCGACCGGCCCCTGCAGAACCCCTGCTCCTCCATCACCCCTCCACCCCTTAACCTGCTGCTCCAGTCCCTTACATAAGCACTGGGCTGTGTGATTGGATCTCACTGTTTGCTGGGCCTGACAAAACCCAGACTGCCCATAGCTCATAGAGCCCCCTGAACAGCCACAGCTGGCCACATGGAGGCACCAGCCAGGCCTATGGGGTGCTGAGTGTTATGGCCTAAAGCCTGGTCCCCCCTTGGGCAACTAGATTCCCTTGGTCAGCAGACATCTAAGGTGCTTAGTAGCCTGGTGACCAACTCTCCACTGGGGCCGTGCTGTGTGGTGACTAAACCACTAGTTGCAGTGGGTTAGGGCAAAATATTTGGCATGTTTATATTTTTCTATACCCACCGGCGACTAGTTAATTGCAACGTAATAAAGTGTCATCTAGTCGCCCGGGGATTCACTACAAGAGTGTCCCAATGTGGAGATAATTTTTTTAGTTGCCGGATGACTAGTTAGTCACCTGGCGATTTTCATTTCCTTCTTGGTCGCTGCTGAAAATCACTGATCGCTGTCGTTAGTCGCCCAAGTGGGGACGCGGGATTAGTTTGTACAATAACAAATCTGAAGTAACCTCCAGAAATGCTTTATGTGAGATCTACATTTCCCTACTGATTTTGGATGCCACTATTGGAGAAAGCTTCTGTTTGGGATCATTGACATAAAGCAATGTCAGACTGATAACAGTATCTAGGGTCTAGGACAATACATTGTGAAAAACACCACATTCTATCATAATTCAACTCAACACTTCCTCTTGCACACAAGTGAAAGGTGTACCAAGTATCATCTAAACTATTTGGTGATGTTATACCTTCTTTAGAGAATTCAGTTAATACTCCCTTAAGTTGACTATGCATGTAAACAATCATTTTACATGTAACTAATTATCTGTGGAATAGAAAACCATGGCTATGGCTTGTCTCATATAATGAAGTAACTTAATTAGCTGACAGCTGTTGCTCCATAACCCAGTGGGCATAGACTGAGGTGATTACCAAGAAGGGGCTTGCAGGCTCAGAGGATCATCATTTATCTCTCAGATCACAGCTGATCTGGTAACCCCGTCAGCTGGCCACCAAGATCCCGATCGGGCCCAAAGACGGACTGCCTGGGCCTGCCCGGGTATGAGTGGGACCGGTGTTGGGGATATAAGGGATGGAGACAGCGAACAATTCCCAGACAATATGGAGTATTCCCTGAGCTGGTTTTACCCATGCAGGAAACTCATCAATCAACTGGTTCTATCTATAGCCAAATGCAAGCTCTGGCCAAGAAGGAACTCCAGCAATACCAATGTAAATATGTAATATTTGTATGAACAGCAGTTGAATATTATTTCTAGAGATAAGTTAGATTCTTTTGTAAGATTCTTATTGATTCATTTAAGAATAATCATTCAGAATATTTGAAATGAATGAGAATTGATATCAAAATCAGGGAAAAACTCCCTAGTAATTCCCAGCAATTTGAGAACTAGACAGCAAGATGGGAAGAAGCAGGGTTCCAGGGACTGGGGCAGTAGAAGTAATAGGAAATAAGGGAAAAGGAAATAAAGCTGAGGTGCAAAGAGGTCATCACTGGAATCTGTAAGTAGCCTCCAAGTAATAAATACTTCCTCTGAAAACTCTCAGGAAAAAGAAGAACGAGCTTCAATAAACAGTTTTCAATGGCGGTGCAGAGAAATTCGATAAGCTCAGAGAACTGGCAGCATTCCGTGCCTCCAGCGCAGGCCTTATTTATGAAGGTCAATATCTGCAACAGTTTCACCCATAAAAAACTGGCCAGGATCCCCGGAAAATGGGGCTTGCAAATGAAGACCAACTGCCTGGACTGGGACATGGCGATAAGGGAGCGAATAATCGCGGCCTTGTCGGCGCCTAATAAAATCGCCCCTTTCAGGCGCAGGCAGGAAGTGCGGGGCTGAGATGGTATTATAACACATTTAGTGTTATAAGGGCCATACATTATGGCTAGGGCCACTCTGGCTACCAGGTTAATGGTTTAAGGTGAGTGCTAGACTGGGGCCTATGATCAGATAACAGTGTTTCTGGTCCCAAAACATAAATGGCAAACTTCCAGAACACTGTTATTGATATGGATCACAGCCAACTTGAGAGAAGAAAGATTTGCTAGCAAATTAAAAAATCATATCAAGGCGGATTGACCTACATTAGATGTGTATGAATCAATGGGGGATATGGATCAGTCTCTGGACAAATCTGATGCATACAGCTCAGCCAAGTAAAGGAGGGAATGTAATACAAAGAACATCATGTGCAGTTTCTGAAAGAATCTGCCTCTTAAATGGTCACACCCACCACAGAGATGCTTAAGTCACTTCAGCAAAAGGTAATGAATTTCTACAGGTTCATCTAATAATTTCAGGATTTGGGGTGTGCTTTGGTAGAGAATGTACACACAGTGATATAGACCAGAGCCTGAGGGAGGGCCAGAACATACTGACCCGGTATCGATTCCTGCATTACGAAAGCATGAGAAGGAGAATATCATTTCATATTTCTATCATAGGATAAATCTCAAGACCACCCGGGGCTACCCACCCACCTACCTCTCTACCCATCAATCCTACCACCTACCACATACCAAACCCATTCCAACCTACATAGCACTGCACACTACCAACCCCCAAATAGACTTGTAAATCTGTTCTTTTTTTTATTTACTTTACGGTATCTGGAAGGGATATACCTTAAATCTTCCTGAAAAGATAAAATGATTAGCTTATCATTTGATCTCTGTCTACCTAAAGTTCATCTTGTTCATCAGCAAAGTTATGTTAAGAAAAGTATCAAAAGGCATGCATAATCTCATTCTTCTGATACTAAGGCCTTTTATGAATTGCAAGTTTTTTTTATCTAAGGTAAATATGCAAGAATAAGTCAGTTCAATAAGGGAAAAGGAATACAAAATACCCGTCTGTGCTGCATCAAAACAAGTATCATAGAAATATGGACACATGGGAATTGCAATAAGAAAATGTTTCTGAATCCTTAATTCAGCAGAACATTGCTTTCCCCGGGGATTCATTTTGAATAAAACACTGATATATCCCACGCCCCGCCTCCCCACCGACTGCTACAAATAAAGACCAAGTAAATGTCTATTTTTTCTTTTTAAATTCTTTTATTTTACCTGAAGACAAGTTAGCAGTACAATTGCTAGTATTCTCTAGCCTCCAGGAAAAAATTCAACATTATATACAACTATTTACATCTTGAAGGAGTTTTCAGATTACATCATATTTCCATAAATTTCATTACAATCTAAAGGTTGTACATACCTGCAAAAAAGGCAGGAATGTCTTTACAGAATTTTATAACTTAAATACATTTGAGCGTAATATAGGAAGGAATTTTAGATTATGATAGTATTTTCAAAAAGAGTCAGAATTTCAATTTTATCTGATAACAGATTTGCACATGGGGTGGCTCAGACGGAAGTCTCATGAAATGGTATTTTGATAATTAAACAAGCTAAAAAACAAAGTCTTTGATAGTTACCTTAAACTTAGCATAGGTAGCAACATTTCGATGTAAGGGATTTATCGAGTTCCATAAGATGGCACCACGGTAATAGACATTTCTTTTTGTTTTCTCAAAATTTGGTTTGATGGTTTTATACAGGATAGCATCATGTGCTCTTGTTCTAATTTCCCTATTATTTACAATATCTACATCATTTTGTTGTTTGTACATAAACAATAACAGATGTTTTTTCCGCCTAACATATAAAAATTCTACCTTACAGGCTTCATGTAATTGCAATGTAGACCTTTTCACATTGTCACCAAAACAGGCTCTTAACGCATTGTTTTGAAATGTTTGGAGTTTATCCAATAAATCACAGTTACCCCCTTCATATATAATATTTCCATAGTCTATAACAGACAAAATCATTGTTTTATATCAAGTTAATGCAGTGTGGAAGTTTATAAATCTTCGTATCTTCCATAGTAGTGCTATTTTTCGAGATATTGAGATAAATAAATTTTCCAGATGTTTTTTAAAGGTCATATGACTATCCAGATAAACTCCAAGATATTTGTAATTATTAACAGTGTCAAGTTTTTTCCCGTCAATAAGTATGAAATCATTTGACAAACGCCTAATTTTAGAGGTTTGTCCAAAGTTTACCAATTTAGTTTTCTTAATATTAATAGATAATTTGTTTCTATTGCACCAGTTTTTAAAATTGGTAATATCTAATTGCAAGGCATATAAGTTTTCATGGAATGGTCTCTTAATATAGATTACAGTGTCATCAGCATATAAGAAATATCGACAGTTTACAAGACATCTAGATAAATCATTTATATACATTAGGAACAAGGTAGGGCCTAATATAGATCCCTGAGGGACACCGCAAGTTATGTGTCTATATTGAGAGTTATTATTATTTATAGTAGTATATTGTATTCGGTTGTTCAAGTAATTTTCCAAGAGTTTTAATAATTTTCCTGATATTCCTAATTTGTTAATTTTTTGAAGAAGGATGTCGTGATTTACTGATTTGTAGCAAAAGTCCTGTTAATAGAGGGTCAAGCTCCTTCCGCAGAGGGAAAAGGTAGCTCGACCAGGTAAGAAAAATATTTCAGTACTCAAAAAACATTTAGTTAAGAATTTTTATAGAAGGCCTCGCTCCTTCCGCAAAGGGAAAAGGTAGCTTAACCAACTATATATTTTTCACATTTTTCATAATTGCTGCTAAAATTAATTTGCCCCATTTGTTTTTAAGAGTGGTAGAAGGATGTAGTCCGTCTTCTAATCGAGCATATCTATGATATAGTTTGTGGTTTACCCTATCATGTACTGTTGACGTCAGCCAGGGGCCAACCAGATTGTCATCTCGGTTTAGTAAGGCTACTGTGTGTGCTAAGATAGGCATAGACTCGTCTATTACATTTTGCATAGATTTCATCTCATCATTTAATGTTAAGTTACAGTAAGTTGAGATGTCAATGCCAACGGGCTGGCAGAAGACAATTTTGTCACTTTTCTCCTTTAGGATTTTTTTCAGATTTTCCATTTTTGTACACATTGAGTCTACCAATTCACCTACACTTTTGTATCTCGGCAAGTATACACAGTCGTAGATTTTGAAGGTAAGATTGTTAACTCCTGCCATGATCATTATCAAATTCCATTTACGTGTACTGTTCACTTGGTTTTCGAGTCTATCCACGATGTTATCTAAGTTTGCTCCTCTACATACAATTACTTGAATGGAGGGTATCGGCTGTTCGTCTCGAGTTTTCAGCTGGCTTTCCAATATGTTCTGTAGATCAGTCCCTCTTGAGTCCGTTAAGAGTAGCACCGATATAGGTTTTAGCCTCGAGTCATCATTGTCTGTAAATTACAATTTAATTTCTAATTTAAAAAAGAAATGATACTGTGATATGAGAAAGACAATCATGGATTCCAGTAACATTGAGAGAAAAAGTACATTCTACCCTATTATCGCCTCCGGCATAGTCAATATGTTTTCATTTAAGTGTTTTCGATGGTATCAGAGATAGAAGAAGGGCTTGTCAAATTTGCAAGACAAACCTTGATCCATTATCAGACGTTTTAACTTAATTCCTTTTGGTATTTGTCTCGCAGTCGCTCCAGGATTTCTCCTAGTTTGTTTTCGCCTTTCATTTCTGGAGTGCCAAACTTCTCCTTCTGCGAGATTGCAAGTTTTGAGCCAAAATAGTCGTTGAACGTCGCTTCGTAAATCCTACCTTTGGTTTTCACAAGCTTTTGTTTGAGCAGGTCGTTTTGAGAGAATTTCTTGTGATCAAGATCCTTCACCACGTTGTATTTCTTATCATCCCAGATTTTTTTATCTTCACGTGAGATCTTTATTTGTTTTCCGATCCTCTTTGCTTCGTAGCCGCTTTTGCATGCTCGCACTTTCCCAGCAGTCCGCTGGTCTCCTGCGGTTTGACATAGTTCATATACATACGCCTGCTCCACGCAATGGTACTGGTAACCATCATGTTGGAATTCCGATTTGAACATGTGCGATAGGTAGGCGTGGTGCCCCTGGAAGGCAACACCGTCATTTACAGGAATTACCTTAGCATTCTCCATATCCAGTCCTTCGGGTAGGTCATCGAGATCTTTGTATGTGTATTTCTTGTCGTCCACTACGATAGAATTTCCGCGTAGGGTGGCTGTATGGCCGTTTGTCTTCGCTAACGCTACCAGACTTCTCAGGTCTCGTCGTTGTTGTAACATTTCAGGGGTGAGGTCGTCTGAGATGTGTACTCCTTGCCATTTTTCCATACCTTTGAGTTTCTTCAGGTTTTTATATATATCCTGTTTGTAGGTTAGACTGGTCAACTTCAAAAGGATTGGACGTGCGCGTCGTCTGCTAGCCTCACCGATCGGTCCGATCCTTGACACTGTCATTACTGCGCCGACTGGTAAGTTGACACCTATGTCTTCTAAGAATTCCCGTACTATCTGTCTCGGATGTTTTTCAGGGTCTTCTTTTATGCCTTCCAGTATTAGGTTTAGCTTTTTCCTTTCCTCTTCAAGTTGTTTATATTGATCTTCGACTTTTGTAAGTCTATCCGATTGATCGACGATGGAGTCTTGTTTCATTGTTAGCGCTGTCATGGCTTCTTCTAACTCCTTCACAGTTTTCTCCAACGTAGCAACTTTGTTTGTCATCTCAGCATTTTCGCCTTTTAGCTGTTCGATCTCCTGCTTGTTGGAATTTGTATATGCAATGAATTGGTCATGGTTACTTTTCATTATGGTTTGCATTTCTACCAATTCCTTTTTTGTTTCCGATCGTCCCAGGCGGATTTCATTTAGTAGATCTTGTAGAGTTGGAGGTCCCTCGTCCGCCATTGTTGGTTTGTCCGTTGGGATGGTATCAAGATCTGAGTTGGAATTATGGCGACTACGTGTTTTAACAGGCATTTAAAAAAGCAAATTTACATGGTACATGTATTCCCATATATTTTCACTTAATTTCATGCGTGGATTGCGTTGTAGATTGCATTGTACAAGTTAAATTTAGTGGAGCGTCTGTACTTGCGTGTAGTCAGCCCGCCATTGCATGTTCATGATATATATAGCAAAACCTTTCCTTGGTTTCAGATTCTAGACGTTCAGTTTCTGCCTCTACAAAGTCCCAAGTTGATGATCCTTCATCAGGCTTATCCTAGACCAGTCTTTTTATGCACACTTTGTATGCGCCTAGAGATATCATTTCAGAAATGGCTATATCAAAATCCAACGCGTATTCCCTTCAAACATCACCAAGATAGTTAACAAACGTGCCAAATAACAATTTGGATAATAAAGATTATTCAAGAATTTCATATTAAGAGGAATACACGTTTTCTTCATTTACCTTTTTTGAACATATATATATATATATATATGATCCCCCACCACATAATGAGGCATAAGTCGCAGACATGAGCTTGTGACCTTTTGATACATCCTTGGAGAAGGTGACATAAGCTTTACAATGGTGGAAGAACTATGTTTCTGTCATTTGTAGAACTCGAGTTATGATTCTTTGAAGTAGAAGGCATCAGACAAGGCTAATTAGAGAAAAATGGCCTTAAAGTTTGCACTTGTCTGCATGGCAATGCAAATCTCTATACACCATATTTTATGACAATCAGGAAAGCCTGAGTAATATGCATGTCAAATCAATTATTCCTATAACTTTAATAATAAACTGTATTCCTGAGGTGTTTTTCAAGTGATTTCTGCAGAAAACTCATTTTTTTGACTTTTGGCATTTTTCTTTTATTGTGCTATTTTCGCAGAACCTTACACAGCGACTTATGCCTCATTTAGTGGTGTGGGGCCTATGAGAGAATGAATAACTGTAGCTTAGTACAGCTTTCCCTGCACTTATGTATTTATAATTATTTGTGATATTCCAAGCCACCTCGTAATGTCTCTGGCTATAACAGAACACCTCCCCACCCTTTTGCTTTCTGCAACTACCAGGCTCAGGAAGCTTCATCCTATCAGATAGTATATCAGATATAATATATTTTCATTTGTCAACTCTAGGGTTGGTATACGTCATTACTAATTTCAAATTAATTAACCAATAATTAAAGCAATTACCTATTATCAAAATACAATGTCCTCAACTAGATACTAGAAACACAGTTTGGTATCTTGATCAGTACCAAATTCTCTCTGTACCATCATAACCATCATGTTATTTAGCCAGTCTCTGCTACTGTTCAGCAGCAGCAACAGGCTGCTCCTGCAGCAGCTCCCTGCTCCATACAGAATCAAGGTGTGCGGCCTGCGTAAAGATGAAGAGAGCGGCCTGCAAGTAGCCCATGAGTAGCCCGCGAACTGTCTGAGAGCTGCTCGGAGCTGCTCTGATCTGAGCTGAATTATTCATGGCAGCCAGCAATAATCCAATCTGGCCTCTCCCCAAGTGTTCGTAATCAACCCGGCCAGCCCTCCTTTTGTCTTTACGGCTGCGGGTCGGGGCGCGGGGCAAAGGTGGTGTCTGACCCGGGTGGGAATGTGGCATTCACTTGCCACATTTGTCACATCTTTCTTAACCCCCTGCATTTCTCACATCTCCTGTTATTTCCAAACCCATCCATCATTCCATCCTTTCCAATTTTAACTCCCACCAATTGCTCATGATGACCTGAAATGGTTGCGACCTATCCAGGACTGAAAGAGAAAGGTGGTTATTGGCTGTCTTGCTGAAATAAGACTCAACTGATCTACATTTTCTATTTGGCACCAATCATTTTGTTTTTTTTAGTTTACAGTTTGTATGATCTCAGTCAGATATTGGTCCTGGCTCCTTTCCATCTCTTACACCTGAAATCTCATACATTTAACCCTACCAGCCTATCCATCCAGCCATCACAGGTCAGTTGGTAAGCCACCCACCAGTGCTTTCATAGGAAATGTACCACACGGTCAATGTTTGTGCATTATTTACTACCAAATTTGAATCAGCCTTCATTGTACATTTTCTATGCTTTCAACAAATCTGAATGGAGATTGCTGTAATGCTGATCACTCAAGAACAGTTGGGCCATTCATAATGATCTATATCTATAAATTGTATGTGCTGTCCACATTCTACATCAAAAATACAGAAGAACAATATGAATAATAAAGCCATCAAACAAAAGTACACAAGCCAGACAATCATAACTATGGGGGTAGACAGAACTTAATCAAAGTAAACATAAGCATAATTGTTGATGGGAAGCTGGCGATACTACAGTAAATAACTGCCATATGTTCATGATAGCCAGTCCCACACAGGCCTGTTCCTACCAGACTCTAGTTATAGGAGGTGGTGGGTGGTCCTCATTTCCTGCCCATAACTGCTCCTTCTGATTTTCTTTTGATCTACGACTGACATTAATCTTGGGCGAGTCGTTCATTAACTCGTTGCTTTTTTTTTCTGCGCGGGCTGTTCGGGAGTCTGTCCGCTCCCCCTGGCTGTTCATTGGGTTGGATCGGTCTCTAGGGACCATTTTGGGTTTGGTGTTCTGCCATTTTGTACAAGGGTTTTATCGCTTAGCATGTAGTATACAGAGGGACTATAGACCTTGTGCAGAGGTGGTTATGTGATCGCGTTATGGTGATCACCACGTGGTGATGATTTAAATTCAAAATCATAAATTCTAAGTGCTAAGGATTGTTCATTAAATGTACCTAAACTAGTTGTTCTGAATGTTCAGGAATTGAGAACAATATTGACGTTAAACTGATCACCAATATGGCGTCCAGACCATTTCACTGAATTGTGATGTCATCTGCATAACGTCTATACGTTCATTGGGATTCCATACTGAACCCATACTAATCGCTACTCAATAAATCATGTCATGTGTGGAGAGATATGCGTGCCGAGGGAATAGAAAATGCATGCAGATGATTGTTGATAGAGAGGGAGGACATGAATATAAAACAAGCAGTAGGACAACTAATTAGGTTTATGTATTCTACATGTGGAGAGGAACAGTGTTTTGTTTTTGTTTTTCATTCGGTATCCTTTACAAAGAGAAAATGATTAAATTAATGTTCTGTTTCCTTCCTCAAATGCTGATGGACAAACGAGAGAAAACGATAGGGATTTCATATTTTCATGATCCTAGTATATCGTGCCTGTAATCTAGGCTGCAAATCTTGTCCAATTTTGAAGTCATGTCCATGTGCAGCATACTATTTAATCTGGATAGTTTCTCATTCCACATATCAATAGCACTTCGTTGGGACATAATGCTTAAATGATACAGTGCATGATATTCAGCTGTATCCGTGTAGTGTAGGCATACAAACCATATTTTTATCACCTGCATGGCTGCCGAGCGGTGTGTATAAGGGGCAACGAGTATTGACTGGCTGTATGTACCGCTGCTCATTTACAGTCTTTTAGATATATTTGGGGAATTGTTTGGGTGATAAAATATAGAAGACCCTTAGGTTCATCCTCAGGCCTTTGGACAACCCTCTGGCCAGCGTACGGCCCGCAGCCTTCACCCTTGGGCCGTATGTTGGCTGGCAGGTCGTCCTTTGGCCCTATGATGCTCCCCGCGAGCTTTCTTATATTAAGATTCCAACGTAATTATGCTGAATTCCCTCTACCTCTTTAATTTGATATGTTCAGGTCTGATCTTGTAATGCAATACCCATAATTATAAAGTATTTCCAATAAATCTGACTGGTTATTCACAGATGTTTATCAGACTGTATGCATACATGGTTAATTCGCTGTTCATGAAAAATGCATGAGACATTTAAAGTTCCCAATGTCAATTTCAGAAAAGAAATTATCCTCATTAATCATAGCAAATATTTGTACTATGGCTTCCATCGGTACCAGTGTCTTTTATATTGCTATGTTTATGGTCTGTTGTATGTGGATATGTTCATATGTAAGAATTTCTTCACAATATGGATTCCTCGTTTTGGCATGTAAGGGTATTGCTATGGCACATGCACTATTACTACATCAACAGTTTCTCTGAAATAAGTATGACCATAGCGCCAACTAATGCCATGAATTGCATCACCGGAAATGTAAGCAATATCATTTGGTCTTGGGGCCTTCCATTAAGTGTGTACGCATTAAGGGGGAGGGGGATCTGAGATTTTTTGAAAATGTGCGTATGTTCTAGTACAATTCCAATGTGTATTTTTTAACAAGGGGAGGCGGGTGGGGGGTATTGGATTTTAAAAAATGTGCGTATGTACTAAATGGAAGGCCCCCTTATGAAATGTAGAAATATACGAACACATAGAATGCAGCATTTACAACCTTTTACGGCCACCTTCGAAACCATCACTCCTCCTAACATCTGTACACGCTTGTAACACTATGAATATGCATGTCGCCGTCCCGTCCTACATCACCTCCCACGTAACCCTTGGTGTCACCAACGAGCCTCCAAAGTAAGAGAAACAATTCATGCCATTTCATTGTGAACGTCGTGGTAGGGGCGCCCCCTACGAAGGTCCGTGCAACCAGATATAATGCGGCCGTCATTGTTACCGTTTTTGTGATTCACAGACTCTTTGTTTATGAATGACATCACGAAAAGGGGAACAATGACGGTAGTTGCACGGACTCTTGTAAGGGGCGCCCCCTATCGACGACGTCACTAAAATCACATAGGCGACGGCCACATTTGCACATCTTTTTGTAGCTACAATATTTTTGGTGTGACTCCTGTTTTGAGCCATCTTGGGGGTGGTGAAGTCAGTGGCCATTGGCCTCCCCCAGGGGCAGGTGGTGGGAGTGTTTATAACCAGTTTTACCGGTCTCCAGACCCTCCTACATTCCCCTTTATGACACACAACAATCGCCACCTTTTCTGCCCGTGTCCGCGGCCCGGCCAACCGCCTGTTTTATCGCCCACTCCCCACCCACTCACTTCATAACCAATGCTACTGCGGGACATTGTCTTTTCTCCGAGGCAGAACATTTACTTTCAGGGAGAGGATCGTAAATGGTGAACGAGGTGGCTGCATGGTCGTTGGGGAATGACGCTAAGCTAGAAGCACAGATTATGTTAATGCTAGGAAAGGGATATTTCTTTCTTCCTTATAATGATGTAACATCAGAAACTGTCAGAGGTTATTCGTCGATCAAAGAACATTTTATATATAGAGAGGTCTCACGTTTCGTCTATATTCTAAAAGTAAAAATAGTGTGGATTGGCATGCAGGGGCGGATACAGGATTTTCGAAAGGGGTTGGGGGTTAGCATGAAGGTTATGTCCTAAAACAGTGTGCATCTGCACATACACATGTGACATTTTCGCTGTGTAGTTTAGGGGTCCAGCAAATATGGGAAGGGGGGGGGGGGTCAGGACCCTAGGATCATCCCCCCTCCCCCCGATCCACCCTTGATTGGAGTAGAGTGTTGAAGTTGATCATTTAAATTCCATCCATAAACATTTTCCATCACAGGATCTACAGAATGGCGGCAGTAGAAAAATATATCAATGGTGTAACAAAACAATTCAATTGCATACATTATCTTCTATCAGACTGTTTGAAATATTATGTATAGAATCTTTTAACAAAACTTTGTGAGTTGTGGTAAAAAATATGCCTACAAATCCTATATAAAACGTTGTCTGTTATTTCAAACCAGAAAAGTACATTTGTCACATTTTAAAGATATAAAAAAGAAAAAAATCTAAGAACCATACTTTATCATCCTGGGGTTTGATTGTCTTTTGCACTGACGGTAGGAACTTTTCCTTTAGTTTTTTATACCTTAGATCAGGAAAAACTCAGAGTAGGCGAGGAAGGTAGGGGAAAAGGTGATGACACAGTGTGGACTACAAGCCCTTTTTATATTCCGTCCATTCAAACCAAACAATAAACCATAGTACAATTCAAAAATGAAAATAAGAAATCTATTTTTAGTTTTCATGGGCTATCCCTATTGGTTATAACTTTTTCCTTTTATTTTTTTATACTCCAGACCAGGCAAAAGTCAGATCTATATAGAGTAGATGAGAGAAGGTGTGAAGGGGGTGGAGGGTCCCACAGCGTGGAGGATGCAGGCAGGAGACATATTGCGGGCAAATAGCCCCCAGCCATTGGCTCCGTGTGATGAATGGAGGCGCTAAATCCAATCGCTTTCAATGCTAACAAGTCGCTCATATCACGGCCAGTCAGCCCGGTCTTAGCCAGGATAAATGGCCACACCCTACCTCTATAGTCCATCAGGTAATTCTTCAACCTGGCCCCATACCTCTTGCTCACCGGGCTGACTATTCGTTATTTCCATACACCACACAGTCTCTGTCTATGCATTACATTAGTAGCCTGTAGAGACTGTTTGAATAAATTGGGATCTAGAGGTGTCAATCTTGGCATAAAGTGGGGTTTACACAGTCTGTCAAAACTCTTATGATGATGGCTATCATATGTCTTAAGCCCGTATTCCACATACTGCTTTTGATGCCGATTTTGAAATCGGCAATTGAAATAATCGCCGTCAGTTTGATATCAAGAGCGTCCCAATGTGGAGATTAATTTTTTGGTACCCCGGCGATATGTTAGTCGACCAGCGACCAATATTTCTTCCTTGGTTGCCACTGAAATGTACTAATCACCGGGGGTTAGTCGCCACGTGGGGACCAGGCTTTAGGGTAGCACTGACAATATTTCTAACAGTGTATATTTCTTAAGTAGTGTTTACACAATAATTTCAGAAATTCTGTTCTATCCCTCTTTTTGTATTATCGTAACCATTGTCGTAAGGGTTACTGTCGCGCTGTGTACACCAGGGGCCACCCAAATGCGCAGTTTTAGCATTACAAAAGGGTCTGTCCTGATGATTCTAATTAATGCAGGCCTTATGATAATTTAGAAGCAGAATTCAAACTGATTTCAAAAGTATAATGCTGATTCCACCGGAATTGGCCAATACTTATTTGGCTGATGATTGCCTGTGTGCAGAATCGTCCTGTGGGTATGTGAATTAGTTGTACAATTGGCAGTGAAATCGGCAATTAAAGAGTGTCCCATCAACTGTCGTGAAAGTTGAATCAGCTTGGTAGGAATCCCTATTACACATAAGCCCCACATACCCACTAGGACATTTTTGCTAAGTCGGCCGACAGATCGGTGCTAAAATGCCGATTTTAGCACTGATTCAGATTACCAGTCAGTATGCATTATTGAATATATATATATGAGTCAGCACTAAAATGGGTCAACGCTTCTAGTGGATATTTTAGCACCAATAATCGGCCGACTCAGGACAAAATCGCCTAGTGGATATTGGGGTTTAATGAATTTGAACTGCGACATTGACGCAATATGATAACATCACAGAAAATCCACATGTAGGAGTGAAATATAAGTATTTCTTTAAGTAGGCAGTTTGGAGTGACATTATCAGACAGCAGCTCATGTTTAGTCAGGTAATGTCACTTGAAGGCTGAACTTCCCGCTGGTAAGTAGACCAGACTAACTATCATTTAATTTTCAATGTCATTTTCAAGTCAGATCGTTTCAAAATTAGTAAAATTAATCTTCGCAGATTCAATGAAATTTGACATATGCTTTAAATCTCACATTTGATCAGTCCTTAACCCCTTATACCTACTAGACTGATTCAATGCACAAATCGGCTGATTAATCTCAAAGAATCGGCTAATTTTTGCGCCGATTGGGATCTTTAACCAGTATGCAATATCAAAGAATAGTTGTTTAATATAAATCAGTGTTTTATTATTCTGGTAGAAACAGCGATTTTAGCACCGACGAATCATCCAACATTGTCAAATTCAGTAAGTGTACATTGGGCTTTATGGTCTCTAAAGCCAAGTTATGGATAAAGTAGAGCAAGGAAAAGAGGTAGGTCTATATCCCTGGTAAATAGCCCCTAGCTATTGACTGTAAAGTGATGAATCGCAATGCTATAACCGAGCGCCTTCAACGCTAACAAGTCTCTCCTATCGCACCCAGACATGGCCTTCTCCGCAGTCTTACCACATGATTTATGATTAAGAGCCTCCTTTATAGACCATAAGTTAATTAGTAAACCAGGCTAATAGACCTTGCTGTATGCCTCACGGTCTATTCTTTACTGTATACCTTTTGCACAATGTACACAGAATCCTGATGGTCTAAAAGGATCGAAACATGTCAATTTAACCCCTGAATGTTTTACAAATGATATTACATTACTTGAAAAGAGCTGCCATATTACTTCTGTGCAGTGTTTGCAATAATAAGAAATGTGATTCAGCAGGTAGGCATGCTACTTTCAATTCAAGGAGAATAGGGATCAGAGATTGTATATATTGGGATTATCTAGTAGACATATCTTTACTAAACCAATATTTCCCTTACTATTTTATTTTTAAATTGCCCGAAAAATCAACATGTAGAATATAGGCCTTACTGGTTAGGAGAATCAGTCATACTCTGGTCAGATAGGCCAGACAGGTCTGACAGTAGTAGGAGTAACAGGAGACCAGCTCATCCCCTAGTCCATAAAGTAATTACTCACGCCGGCCCATGCCTTTGGTTCACCTTTTGTTTCTACTTGTTCTATGCCCTACTGGTTCTGTCTACACATCTTGTTACTAGGCTGAATAGATGGCTCTCAACAGGTGGTAGACTATGGGGTAAATGGTGGACAGGGATCAGAGGTTGTGTATATTGGGATTATCTAGTGGTATTGAATAATTATGTCTGTACTAAAACATTATTTCCCCAACCATTTTTAACATTGCCAGAAAATCAACATGTAGAATAAAGGCTTTACTATACAAGAAAATCAGTCAAACACCAGCCACGTGCTGGTCAGATGTGTCTGACAGTAGGAGTAACAGGAGAGCAGCTCGTCCCATAGTCCATAGAGTAACTACTCACGCTGGCCCACTCCTTTTGGTTCAATTTTGTTTTCTACTAGTTCTATGCCCTACTGGTTCTGTCTACACATGTTGTTCCTGAGCTGAATAGACTGCTCTCAACAGGTGTTACACTGTTGGGCAAATGGTGGACAGGGATCAGAGGTTGTGTATATTGGGATCATCTAGAGGATGTATCTTGACCTAACCTGCATTTCCTCAACCAATGTTCATCATTGCCAGAAAAATCGCATTTAGAATATAGGCCTTACTACTCTGGAGTAGACGTCAATTACCAGCCATACGCTGGTCAGATGTGTCTGACAGGAGGAGTAACAGGAGAGCAGCTCGTCCCATAGTCCATAAAGTAATTACTCACGCTGGCCAACGCCTTTTGGTGCACCATTTGTTTCTACTTGTTCTATGCCCTACTGACTCTATCTACACATCTTATTCCTGGGCAGAATAGACTGCTCTTATTTGGTGTTAGGCTCAGGGCGAATGGCTACATGTATGACAGGGATTAACAGTTGTTTATAATGGGATTATCTCAGGGTATTGAATATTTCTATACTAAGCTTTTATTTCCCCAACCACACTGTAAAAATGATGTTTAGAATTTAAACATGTTAATGGGCTAAACATGTTTATAATCTAAACACAAGAAGTCTCATGTATTTAAAAGCTAAACACTTGTAATTCCTAAACATGTATGGATCAGATATGTTTAGAATATAAACATGTGAAATTGCAGGTGTTTAAAAGCTAAACATTTTCTACTTCTAAACATGTGTTGGATTAGATATGCTTACAATCTGAACACATCAAATTACAGGTGTTTAAAACCTAAACACTTTCTACTTCTAAACATGTATTGGAGCCACCTTCATTTACCATGTGTGTAGTTAAACTGTACTCCACCAGGTGACACTGAATGCCAATGCTCTGTAGTTCTTAGAGATTTCTACTAAATGTTGATATACATTCATTATAAAAAAAGGGAATAATCTAGGTATACTGTAGAGTGTTTAAGAAATGTATATGGAATACATTAGAAGTATTTTGAGTTTAAGGAAAATGATTTTGTTCGAGGTTTTGACAATGTAATTTGTTGAGACACCTTTTCCATATGCAGACAGACATTGGGACTAGGGTATGGGTGTAATAGTTCTGGGACCCACTAGAGGTAGCTATGCCCTACTTCAGTTCAGGAGTCAATTTTGCATTTCTCCATGCATAATGTTGAAAGAGGTTTAACTCTAGGATTGAACTTTACCTCTTTGTTGATCAATTGAGATCGGGAAACATGTTTGCCTCTCTGAATTGTAGGTACGTAAAATTCCAGCATAGCATCAGTAAAAATGACCAAAGGAATTGGTTTTATTAATTTAAATGCCATATAGTCTAAATACTTTAAGGCTAGAAATTATTTGCTAAACATCACATAAATCCTAAGCATTTAGACTATAAACACATTGAAGACCTAAACACTTCAAGGTAAACACCTAAACATCACACATTTGTAAACACTTAACCCTAAACACCAATAATTCTAAACATGTATAGGGAAATAAAGTGTTCCAAAACTGGATGCGCCGAAGTGTTTAGGAAAGTGTTTAGGCTCTAAACACTTGTTTTAACAGTGCAGTTTCTACCATAGCTTGTATGATAGGCATATATATCATAGGCTTTACTTTTCACAAGTAGCAGTCAGACATCATCCACACGCTCGTCAGACAGTAGGAATAAGAGGAGAGCGGCTCGTCCCATAGTCCATAAAGTAATTACTCACATCGGCCCAGTCCTTCTGGCCACCTTTTGTTTCTACTTGTTCTCTGCCCTACTGACTTTGTCTACACATCTTGTTACTAGGCTGAATAGATATAATATTCTTACATTTGCTGCAATATTTTAGGAATTCAGTTAATGCTGTTTCCCATGGCTTTTGTTTAAGGATGACATATTTAGCTCACACAGGCCCCAATACTGTTCATAGCTTAGAAGGACTTGAATTAGTTCTAGTCCCTTAGGAAGGTATCAAGGCCATTCATTACTTTTCAATTTTTCATCATTTAGCCAACTTCATTTACATGAGTCTTACCATTAACATGACCATCTTAAAAATAGGTTTAGCTATCCACAACTCTTGCTGAGTAAAGATTCAGTGAATTTAGGAATATTGGTAATGCCCCCCCCCCCACCATTCCCATGCATTGAAGCAATGAGGCCCCACAAACCATTCCACAGATCACATGTAAAAAGACCATTCACAACTTCCCACCACAACTCTCTGTAATTGGCTGGTTGATTGACCAATCAGCGTTATCCCATTATGTCATTGGTTAATTTCACCCTGGCACGGCCCACCAGTCGGGAGGTGGGGAATCAATACTTAAACGCACCCACAGGCCTGAGGGCATGGCGGGTATGGATATTTAAGGAGGGGAGGCCATGTGGGCTTTAATAATGCACATCCTTATAGGTGCATGGCTTTAGAAATGGTGAGTATTATCCGGTCTGTCAATTTAATTCAATTTTGCTTCAAAAATACTTACTTCTCGAGCTGGTAGTTGAATGATAACATACATTATTATACCTTAGGGTGATACAAGTTTAGTAGTTAAGAGTTTAACACAGGGCGATACAAACATGGCGTAAACCAGCCTTCTATCGCCCTGCAGGGTGATACAGAAACTTTTTATTTTTCTAAAATTCATAAAAAAAAATGAAATCATTAAGAAATAAAAAAAACTAACATATGTACTATCTGCACAACGATCCTAACTGCATTTTACTTTTTACTGTTTGTGGATTTGATGGATATCAAAAGAGTTACATGAAAAAACATAAAAAAATGTGCAGCATCACAGCCCCACCATCATTGATTGCTGTGCATCTTTCCTTGGGAGCTTAGATCTAACAGAAAAGGTAAAATAAATCCATAACCAACCAATCTTGGTTGGCTATATGTATTTATATGGGATGATTTGAAACATGTCGTCTTGGGGACGTCCATCGAGTATTACATCCACATTTTTTGTCAGGACTTTTCGGCACCCAATCACCACCCTACCTAGGTCTGAGGTAGGCAATGGATTTATATAGGTATATATGCATTTCCCCCCGAATTCCTGCTTCCCCCCCTAAAAAATGAAAATAGATAAAAGAACATAATGTACATAATGGAAGGTCACTCTGAGGAAGGCTCGTTGGATTATCAACATACCTGAGTATAATTATCTGACATGATATTAAATATTTGCATAATGCTATTGAAATGAGATTCAGTTCACCGAAGATGCAAACAGGAGCCACAGTCATTGTCAATACCTTTTTAGAGACCTGCAATTGCTTTCACTTCAGCATATCTCCAAAGCTTAAAGCAGAACTAAGAACGATGATTCATTGATTAATGCCAGCTCAACCACTGAATACCTATCTTAATCACTGTCCTAAGACTACTTGTTATTAGACCCCTGAATCACAATGATCAGAAGACCAGTACTTGTGGGGTATTGAAAAGTTAACATATTTGTCTGTTAACGTTCGAGCTGTTTGTGTCTCTCCAAATTTGTTGCAAAACGAAATTGCCCTTTGCTTGTGTAAAATGAGTTAGTGAAAGTAATATACATCGACTGACTGGTGGATAAAACACAGACACGTGGGTAAGAACAATTTATTAATAGAAAAACTGATGACTTGGAGGATTTCCATGGGATTCTCAGAATCAATATCTTACTTTGTCATGTTAAAATGATTAATATAACAGTGACCGAAGCGGCTTTCAATCCTGACCTCTTAGTAATAGACATGAGAGAAAAGCACAGGTACATTAATAGCCACAAGCAATAGGCGAGTTTGCTAACAAATATATGGAGATATGCTGCCTGGATCACCCAACATCCTCAAACCTTAGTTCTATAGGCGGTATTTCACTACATGACTTGGGCTGCGATATTGGCGTGATATCATGATTTTACAGATAATTTGCACACAGGAGTGATATAATTGTTACAAATGGGCAATTTGGAGTATCTCACATATTATGTATAACAAAGTCACTTCTCTGTGACATGGTCATATCACAGCTCAAGTCATGCAGTGTAATACCACCTTAACCTGCAGTTTGTGCGTGTGGTCGAGGGGGCCTGTCTGGGTTGGGTTGTTGGCTTGACGTGACTGATGGTAATGGGGCGAGCAGAAGCCTTGTGATAGCTGCGTACAGATATTGCCCCCCCCCCCATGTACACAAAGAGGCAGGGACACCTGACCTTAACACCACATGCACGGTGATGAGGGTTTGGGGATTAGATGAACCGTTCTGCTAACTACATGACCACATCCCACTAGGGCCATACCCACTAAGCGATATTACTGCTGACCAGTGATGCGCAACTTGGGGAACAGCCATTGTTGCGCTGGGCGACTGTAATATCAACCAATTTTGATGTTTTACCACTGATTTTACCACCCCCATTATGCACATGAGTCACTTCAGTCATGTGGTGTAATAGGGGCTTCACCTTTGGTATGCGTGCGTGGTCAGAGGCCTGTTCGGGTTTGGTTGTTGGCTTGACGTGACTGACAGTAATGGGGTGAGTGAAAGCCTTGTGATAGCTGCATAGAGATATTGACCCCACTTCGTATACAAAGAGAGAGGGACACCTGACCTCCTCCTACCCCTGCCTGAACTCTATGTGCATGGTGATGAGGGTTTGGGGGATTAGACTGACCGTTCTGGTAACTACGTGACCACAGCTCACTAGAGCCATAGCCACTAAGCGATAATACCATTGACGGGCAATGGGAAACTGAGGGAATGGCCCTCGTAGTCGCTGGGCAATTGTATTATCAACCAATTTTGATATCTTACCACTGATTTTACCACCTCCTTATGCATATGACAGGTCTTGGCATGTGGTATAATAAGGGCTTAATCTATAGTGTACATGTGGTCAGAGGCCTGTCCGGGTTGGGTTGTTGACTTGTCGTGACGGACAGTAATGGGGTAAGGAGAAGCCTTGTGATATCTGCGTACAGATATTGACTCCCTACATACACAAAGAGGGACGGACACCTGACCCCCTCCTACCCCTGCCTGAACACCACGTGCACGGTGACGGGGGATTGGGGGATTAGACGAACCTTTCCACTAACTACATGACCACAGCCCACTAGAGCTCCTCCATTGGAGTTGGTATTAAGCTACATGACTTCAGATGAGATATGATGATATGATGATGGCAGAAGCCATGCACCCTGTATACATTTCATATGCATAACAACAATTTAACCCCCGTTCTTATGATATATAACCTGCCTAAGATCAATTAATATTCGTTCTGCCGATTTTTTTAAAATCAAAAGCTATATAAATACACACTCAGAGATCTGTTTAGTTGAATTCTAGTTTGTTTGTTTAAATCGGAAGTAGAATCGGATAGTGGGATACAGACTACAGTTTGCTATCGACTCCCCCCCCCCCCCGCCCCGCCCCCATTTGATGTGCGGCCGCCTCCCCCCCCCTCCTCCCCCAAGCCAGTTAAATACCTATATCAGCAATAATCACCAACCGGCTTAGCAAAGAACCCATAAAAAGCATACCCCTTTGCCTAGACCAGATTAGATGCTTGGTATAATTATATCCCTTAAATGTGTGTTTGTGGAGAAAAATGGTTTATCAACACTGCCATCCATGGCCAGTCACTCATATCCCCATCGCTCATGTCTTGACTGGAAGGCTATAATTATATTTACATAGAAAGGATATCTATTAAAGCTAACTGTGGGGACGTGGGCTCTAGGGGGAGGTAGTTATCGTGCTGATCAACGGCAACTCTCCCAACAATGGATAACCATTTTCGTTAGTTATACCTACAGGTTAGCCTAAATCAGGATGCATGCTGGGTAATATGTCGACAAATCACAAGGTTTTAGCATAGAAATTTTCATTTATCTTATCAGTATTTGTTCTTAAACATGGTGAAAAACTAGTGACCATTATTTTTTAAATTCATATACATAGCCATTAAATATTTTCTAAGTAGTTTGAGAATTCTTTCATTATAGATAGTTTTATAACACATATTTGGTTATTTTCTATAGATTTTGCAGTGGTTTTGTCGACAAAATTAGTCAAAATTAGCCTGCAGGTGCTCAAAATACTGTAAACCAGCTATCCGTGGTAGGGAGAATTAAACCTGATTTCCACCAGCCAATTTTGACTAGAAATTATTTGGTAATTCATTACTTTTAACTTATGATATGACAAAAGATTATAGTTCATGCATACCATTTAAAAGAGAATTAAAAGCCTTTTCTTATGGTATATAACATGTTCATGATTAACCATTACTCCAACTGCCGAATTCTGACATCGGTAGTAAAATCGGCTAGTGGAAACACAGCTTTATATACTGGTATAGATCCAGAAAACTGTGCAATATTGCAACAATGTAGACGGTGAGGGAAGCCCGCATGAAAAAACGAGGTAGGATTAATTAGATTTTAATGATTTGAAATATATTTGAAAAATATTAATGGCATTTTAGCTAACGTTGAAGCTGCGTATAGACAGGATACGGCGAGGATATGGAGGAGAGAGACATCGCACATATCTATATACTTTTCTTCTGAATCAAAATAAAAACCATGATTTCCAATTAGGAACCCCTTCCATCTGTGACCCATAGAAAATGCAATAAAATGGATCTGAATGTCAGGCGTGAATCCAAAGGGAGGAGAATGGACTGACAGAGGGAGTTTTAGTAACCCTGACGTATCTTGATTTGAAAGTTTATCAAGACTTTCAAACCACATCACATACTATTGGTGCCATTTATATGAAAGATAATCATTTATTTATTCTTATCACCAGTAGAGAAGTGTACGCCAAAAGACATAATTTTGACATCAGTTATTACAGCAGAGATAATAGACATGTTGCGTTTGCGTTATGGGATGCATTGGGGTTGCTAAAACTCCCTATATCCCACTTTATGCTTATCTATCTCAAGTGCACCATCCATGAGCTACAACTCTCTTCTTCCCAAAGTACATAAACCCTAACCCCATAGTTTGAAAACCTAAATCCGCCGCTAAATCCAGACCATTTTAACCCAACACTTCCACCGATTGATCCCAGCCAGCCCACCTTCCCCACCTTCCCCGGCCCCCTGCCCACCTTCCCCTGCCAGCCCCGAGCTGCTCGGCCGGGGCCCGACCTGCTCACCCTGTCCGACCGTCATAACGCGCTCCTCCAGGACGCCATACTGCCCGGTAGCTCGGGGGAGGTGTGTGTGTGGTTGTGTGTGTGTGTGTGTGTGTGTGTGTGTGTGTGTGGTGTGTGTGGTGTGTGTGTGTGTGTTTGTGTGTGTGTGTTTGTGTGTGTGTGTCTTGGTGTGGTGTGGTGTGTGTGGTTGTGTGTGTGTGTGGGGGGGTGTGGTGTGTGTGTGTGTGTGTGTGTGTGGTGTGTGTGTGTGTGTGTGTGGGTGTGTGGGTGGGTGTTGGGGTGTGTGTGTGGGGGTGGGTGGGTGTGGTCGGGTGTCTGTGTGTGTGTGGTGTGTGTGGTGTGGGTGTGTGTGTGTGTGTGTGTGTGTGTGTGTGTGTGTGGTGTGTGTGTGGTGTGTGTGTGTTTGTGTGTGTGTTTGTGTGTGTGTCTTGGTGTGGTGTGGTGTGTGTGGTTGTGTGTGTGTGTGTGTGTGTGTGGTTGTGTGTGTGGGTGTGGGTGTGTGGGTGGGTGTTGGGGGGTGTGTGTGGTCGGGTGGGTGTGTGTGGTCGGGTGTCTGTGTGTGTGTGTGTGGTGTGTGTGGTGTTGGTGTGGTGTTGTGTGTGTGGGTGTGTGTGTTTGTGATGTGGGTGTGATGTGTGTGTGTGTGTGTGGTACTGTGTGGTGTGTGGTGTGTGTGGTACTGTGTGGTGTGTGGTGTGTGTGGGCGGGGGGGGGGGGGCGCAGGATGAAGACTGCTGCACAGGTTGGATTGGTGTCGGATTTTTTATTCTTTAATGCATTTATTCATTGCAAAACTTTAGGTAATTAACCTGATATTCCAAGTGTGCCCGTCTTGGTCCGCTGTGGCACCACAGATAATAAGGGTATATAGCAGGTTGCAGAGGTACACATAAGTATATATCACATAAATAGCACACTCTAAATGGTAGTAATTTAGCTACCAAAAAGCTAAAACCATTGTGTCAGATAGTTTGAGACCTTTATGTAAGTACATATATGTATGCCGGTACGCAAATTTTCCGGGACTTTCAGACCACCACCCCTGTTCGCTGAAATGAGAGCATACAAGAAGGTACACGCAATTTTCTAAAATTTCAGACCCCCCTTGGTGTGTACCTACTCAATAGAAGACTCCATCTCCAGGTCGTCCAGGGGAAACCGGGGCGGATACAGGATTTTCGAAAGGAGAGGGGGGTCAACATAAAGGCTAAGTACTAAAACGGCATGCATTTGCTCATACACGTGTGACATCTTCCCCTGTTTTTGTAGTTTAGGGGTCCAGCAAAAAAAGGACCCCCCCCCCATGGATCCGCCCTTGAAAGATAAGGTCACATTACGTCGAGAAGAAGGCCATGATCCTACTTTTCCCGGGGGTTCTTTGCCAACGGGGACTAAACCCCACAGGTGCTGTTGCTGCTGCTTTATTAGCTAGGTCCCCAGTACTATGTCCTAACAAAAAAAAAACGGAAAAAAAAGAAGGCCCTGTCCCCCCGGGGTCGGCTCCGGGCGGCCTGCGCCTACACCTCCCCTTCTAGGGATACCCCACGGGTCAGGAAGGTGGTTTGAGGCAATATTGGCCTTGGGAGGTTGGGCATAGGATGGAGGGGCAGATCCACCTTACTGTCCTACCCTACCTTACCCTAGGGGGGCAGAGTTATAGTGATGGTAGAATGAAGGCCTGAATTGTGAATCAGTATAAGGTATATCGGAACTAGCCGTAGGAAATAAGGTCTTCGACAGAAGCCCTAGCCCTACACATAATTATATGAGTTAAATTGAGGTCCAATATAGGGCTACTCACCATATTCTGACAGCCCGACAAGGCGTGCGTTTGGCAAAGGGATGCGGTTTCGACATGCAGATGGACAATTGTATTGTTTCTTGCCTTTTAATTTGGTTCCATGATCAGGAACCTGCACTCGGCCATTGACAGGTTCACGTAGGGCCTGGGGATAGTCACATTGATGCATAGATCTGCTTTTTCATAATCATAATAACTATAGAAGTGTACTAAAATATAGTGTGATAATAAAGGTAAAGGCGGCAGAGCAGATGTGCCCATTCATAAGTACATTCTCTGATGTAAAATTTAGCCAAACTATTATTGAGGGAAAGCACCCGAAGGTGCGTCCCTCGTTTCAGTTATAGAAGATACACAGTTTTATCACTCTTCTCAAGTTTAGTCACACCAAACCAAAGACAGTACTTGTAGTATAATTGTGTTATTTTGTTGATATCTGTTTGCAAAAATCAATATGTTTCGATCAATGACACCCTTTCATTATATCTTTCCTAAAACCCCCTCCAGAGCACGTGTCCAGAGAGGGAGGTGACAGGGCCTGATGGTGGCGGTGCGACTTAAGTAAGAATAATGATGTTATTATAACTTTGTTATAACCTTTAGTCTGTTTAGTTCTGCTTTGGTTCTAGTTACATTTTGATGGCACCCAAAACGTCTTTAGAGCCTAATATTGCGAAGTTGCACTGTGACATTATTGTGACATTCCTGTAACATTCTTTCATGTTATGATAACATTATTATGACATTATACTCAACTTAACCAAAATATAATTGCCCCTTTTGCTCCTCCCCCTTGGATCTGCCATTGGGTCTCAACTTAACCAAAATACATATTTTATATCATTTTCTTTTAGTCAACTTTAACTTTACCTAAAATAATAAAACTGTTCCATGAAAATTGGCCAGGTTACAGACTAACCAAATAAATACGGTCACAGAATGTGCTTGTTATGTCGCTGCTTGCCTGGGAGGCGGGTCTAGCTGGGTAGGGCCTTGGTACACCGGTTGGGGTCTAGATCTGTCGTGGACTCCCCCCCCCCTCCCCTAGGCCCAGACCAACCCTCAACCCAGAGCCAATTCATCCAGCACCACCCCGCCACCTGAACCAATGACACACCTAGTTTAACCCAATACGGGCAGGAGGACGGGGCGGGAATATAGAGGGACCCAGTAGGGGGACGGGGCGGGAATACTGAAGAGAACCAGCATAGAGAGGGTGATATTTTCCTACGTGAAAATTATACGTCATACCTTTATTCTTTTATTTTATTTATTTATCTCCGTATATATCAATTCTTAGATCAACATATCATTATAAGATGTCGAATTGATGAACATTGATGATACTAATATTTTATTTTGTATTTTATGGGTTTTATTGTATTTCTTTGCACAAAGGTGCTCCTCGCAACACACAAGAAAGTAATGTACTAAGGAGAAAGAGACTCCGGAAATTATATCAGTCAAAGATAGGCTTATGCGTGCGAATCTGGGCCAAAGCGGGGGAGATTTCGCACCATGATAATTGTGCTTGCTGCCCTTCTCTGTTTTTTTTATGTCTTCGTAAAGGCTCTATGTGCAATAGGTGTGCTCCGTGCAATTAACATAGAGGAAGAAATTACTTATGAGAAAGTTACAGGCTTTAGACATTTACTCGCCGATACTGCCCACGTATATATTTATCTGTGTTCATAACAAAATCCCGCTCATTCAGAGGACTCGAAAAAGTTAAATTTCCATTATTTCAAATGACTCCATAAACCAAGTGAGAAGATCCCAGTACATTCTGAAACTGAACTTACAACCTTACGTTCCTGAAGATTACACTGTAAATCCAATCCCCTCCCATTAAACGGGCGATACTGACACCCTGGACCCGACACTCCGACACTCTGAGCGCCAACCAGACCAACCGCGGCTCAGCCACCTCAGCGCGGCGTTTGTTGCACGGTGTACTAAAGATTCGGTTATAGCCCATTTTTGTAGAGAAGAAGATATGAAAAGTAGTAAAATACCACCGGTACTTGCACTTATTATATTCATATGGGAAGGTATTGGTGGTGGGTGGGAAGATATGAGCAATGGTTTTGATATCAAAATGAACAGTCTCAACTTGAATTTTCAGATTGGGAAGATGGTAAAACCGTGTCCGCGGTGCAGCGTCAGCAAATGCGTCGTTTTGCAATCCATACCGACGGTCATCAGGTTATTATACTGATTATACCAAGTGGGGGGTGGGGTGGAGTGTTCCAACCTCCTTATGTTTCCAAATGTAGGATACAGCAGAGTTTGAATCTGACTCAGAGAGGTAATTTCAACTACAGAATAGTCTGGAATCTCTCAGAATTACTTAGGACAGCTTTAAGCAGCACTTAGGACCTTCTAGGTATCACTTATCCCCTCAGTTCTCAGATCTAGACCCCCTCACACCCCTCGGATGTCCCTTCGCTTCACTAGAATCCTCTCAAATTCTGCGGTACGGCCCTGCTGATTAAATCATTACTATATATCTAGAAAAGCGTTCTGCGACAAAGTGATCTAGAACATCGTGGCCCAGAGGGACACATCCCAACTCCCATAGATCGCGAAATTGCACGTGAAGTTTCATATAATTAAAATATTCATGAAAAATAACATTAAAAACCTTTTAACTATCCCCTGGGATAGAACACTGAGGTTCTTACCTGTGTTATCTTGGCGTCAAGGTCTTATATCCGGGTGTTACTCCTCCTGTGTCCCGCCTCCTGGGTCCGTAGATCCCGCTCCAGGTAAATCCGTCGGCCAGGTGCGCCGGGCCCCACCTCCAGGGCGGGCCGGGTCTGAGGGGGGGACCACCAAGGTGTGGCTATAATATGTGCAAAGTCCCACTCCGGGGTCAAATATCGATGCCAATATCCCGGCCGATAGTATCCCAAAGTAACACAAAGTACTTCACTCCTTTAGTTGTATGTAATCCAGAGTTTATTATGATTCCCGCCGGCGCTCCAAATTTGATTAGCAATTCAGGGACTAACCATGCTATTGAGCATTCAACCACAAATTAATGTGTCCATAATTATGAAACACAGTTAGGTGTATATAAATACAAACAATGAATAAGACTGTAACACTGACACACAGTTGAGCAATTCAATCTGCACTATAAGCAGGCTATTGCGGTTTGATTGCCATTGAGGTCTGACCAATCCTGACGGAATCAAGGGCAATTCTCAGGACCTTATTCCCTGTGGTTCGCAAGTTGTCGCATTGGCTTCTCGTGTATGTAGGGCTTCCCTAAAACCTCAGGTACCAGTTCTGTGAGTACATCCCTCCTCGGCCGACGGATCCTGCTGTTGCTTGATGCCTACAGGCGTCAGAGATAGGCGCCGGGCTCAGAGGTTGGCTATAGGTGTTGGCTATAGGTGTTGGCTATAGGCCTAGGCGTTGGTCACAGGCGTCAGAAACAGGCGTCGGCTGCAGGACTCAATTACAGGCCAATATATATGGTCTAAAGATGTCAGTCAAAAACGTCGGTCACAGATATCAGGTAAGGGCATCTGGCGTCGGCTACAAGCGTCCACTACAGTAGCTGGCCATAGGAGTAAGCTCCAGGTGCTGGCTAGAGGCGTCAGCTAGAGGCATCAGATAAAGGTGTCAGTTAAACCATCAACTACAGATGCCAGTTAGAGACCTTGGCTACAGACGTCGGCTAGAGGCTTCGGCTAGAGGCGTCAGCTACAGGTTCCGCCCTTAGGCTTTCCCCTATCCCTCCTCCTGCCGCACCTTTCCTCTCCAGGCCTCCAGCCGCTCCTCCCGTACCCCTCACACCTCTCCTGGTCCCTCTCCGCCGGCGTCCCCACTCCAGGGTCTGTGCAGAGGCGCCCGGAGGGGCGGAGGTGGGTGGGGGTAGGTGGGTAAATGGGGGTAATAAGTGACAATAAACCACAATCAATATCACTGACCACTGACCCCCGGCGCCGGCCACTACTGGGGCCTGATACTACTCACTGCCACGGTAGACAGTGGTGAGGGCCGTGGGAAAAAGGGCTTCCTCCAGGGTGGGACGCTGAGACCGGTGTTCCTTCCCTCTCCTTCCACTGCTGGTAAAAGGCTCAGGACGCGTTCTTTACACCAGGGGCTGGTAGATAGGTGGGTGGGTATGGCGCGTGTAGGTAGTAGAGGAATTCTCCGACGCTGTTGCTGTTCCTCCCGCGTCTCCGTATACTACTACTAGCGTCTCCTCCAGGGCGGGACGCCGGTGGGACGCTGACGGGACGCTGGGTTCCTCCGGCAGGCAGGTCCTCCTGCCGACTGACTGACTCCTGCGTCCGACGCCCTCACGTGACGGGGGGGAGAGGGGGGGGGGGAGGTGGAGCGTCCCTGAACGCCACCAAGCGTCGTCGGCGCCAACTACAACACGGGATATGGCGCCAAAAGTATCAATCAATAGGTAGGGGGGCGGGGCGGGGGGGTGGGAGGGAAGGGGAGGGGTAAGGGGCGGGGTAGGGGGAGGGGAGGTGTAAGTTGGGTTAGGGTAGGGCTGTTTTATTGAGTGGGGGTTAGGGTTTTGGAGAGTAGGCAGAACTTGGTGCTCTAATGCTTTATATCAGCAAGATGAAGGTGTGTGTGTGTGTGTGTGTGTGTGTGTGTGTGTGTTTGTGTGTGTTTGTGTGTGTGTTTGTGTGTGTGTTTGTGTGTGTGGTGTGTGTGTGTTTGTGTGTGTGTGTGTGTGTGTCAGTGTCTGGTGTATGTGTGTGTTTGTGTGTGTTTGTGTGTGTGCATGTGTGTTTGTGTTTGTGTGTGTATGTGTGTGGTGTGTGTAGGTGTGAGGAGGTGCGTGCGTACGTATGTGTTTGTTTGTGTATGCCTGTGATCTCGTATTTTGGTACATAATTATGTTAATTTTAAATTGATCATTTATCTAAAAGATGCCATAAGCTGATAGAAAAAAACATTAATTACTAATTGTGTAAATTGTTCATCAGTACAATCAGTTACAAACTTTTCTCGTATTTGCTCCAATTATGATGAATTTGCAACAACGAATACTCTACAGAATTGCTGAACTGAATAGAGACAGAAACGGGCGGAGAGAGGAGAGGGGTATAGGTATACATAGGTAAAGGGGTGGCCTTTGGGTGAGTGCCAATTGGTGATGCTTATAAATCAATATCTAAGAACAAGGGGTAAGGGTTTCGAGTATAGACAAAATGTGTGGAAATGATAGTGCTAGTGTCTTAGATAATTGAGAACATAAGGTCAACGTTGTCCAAAACTTGTCAAACGTTAATATTTAAATCTATCTTATTTCCTTCTCGAGACTTGGCTTCAGAATGCGTCTTTGGCTTCTAGATAACAGTCATAGAGTGTGCATTCTGTGACAGGTATGTAACATGTATTAGTATCAAGGAGAGGGATTTGTACCACAGAAGGGCATTAAAGTTAGAATTGCTAAGTTGCACCTTTATATTTTAACCTTTTCTCCATAGGAACCCATGTTAAAGCCTGCCAGCCCAATCAAGCAATCAAGCAATCAAGCCTGCCATGTCCAATCCCAATTTACCCTGAAACTCAGCATTTTGATGGGCTAGCAAACTTGCAAATCTGTCAATTGGTGAACTCTAAGAAATCATAATGTTTTAGCAAAGCTTGGGGAAATGGAAAAATATACTTTTTGTTTATTTCATTAACATCAACTCTAGGAGACAAGGATGGCTCATATACGGTTTTACCCAACCATTTTCCAACCCCAAGATATACCCAAAGTGGGATGGGTTTATCCCAGGCCAGTCTATGGTAAGAGGGTAAAGTAGAGGTTGTATTGGTTAGTTCTAGCTCGGTCTATGGTGAGGGGCTAAGTTGGGGTAGCATTGGTCACAGGTGCAGGTGGGGGACAGATAAGGTAGGTGGTGGGGGAAGGGGCGGGGGGGGGGGTCGATACCTGGTTAAAGGGAAGCAACATAAGGGAATCGAATGGCCAGAAAAGAGGGGCATTCAGACTAAAACGGAGGTTCACTGTTTTGGAGGAAAGTGTTACTATAATGAACTGTACATGTGAATTACATGATAATTATGACAGTGAGTTGACCTTATTGTGATAAATGACAATTCACAAATAACCAAGTAGTGTACGCAAATGGGTATTGTTGCTCACGCTGTATATCCTTATTTGCACGACGTCACCCATACTTGTGTTACAAATAAAGCAACATTATTGTCTGGGTTGATCCTGTTGTACATGTGACATGTTAGTAGTATATGGAAATGGGACTTTCCAGGTTGTCACGTACGTAATCGCTCAATATTTCTTTAGTCTCGCAGATGACAAAATACCTAAACTTCGCTCATTTACGTGAATAACTATCGTGTATTTTGTACTTTTGTCCTTGTTTGACTGTCAGGCTACCCAGCATAGGATAAATCAGAGAAGGGATCTTACCAATTGTGTCTCCCATTGATGTCGTAGGACCACGCCTACATTAGAACAACGGTAGCAATTAGATCATATGATGTATAGTTAATGCAAAAGCCAAGAAGCAACAACAACCATTGATTTCCCATAATGCACTACCCAATAGAATTTGCCGATAGGTGGCGCCCCACAGAGGAAGCCCTTAAACCGGAAGTCGTCACGTCTTTTTGTTGACCGGAAGTTGCGTTGCTTGTTCCGGGCGGGAAAAGGTCAAAGAGTAGAGTTTGTTCGTGTACCGCCGGTCCAAGCAGGGGAGGAAGGGTCTAGAGCTTGCAATAAAACATGTGGCACGCTATAGTCAACCCTAAAAGTGTAAAAGCTAACCCATGACTGCAGACTGCTGCATGCAGGGTCACGTGACCAATTAAGCATGGCGATAAATATAACAAGCTTTAGAGACCAAATTGGCATGCACAATGATATATTTTTTTTTTTTGTGTGTGTGTGTGTGTGTGTGTGTGCGTGTGTGTGTGTGTGGTTACTAGACTAGTCTATCATCATTTCCTGGGTTCACCTTACCTTCACTTGATGCAAATACGGTATGAGAATCTTTATTACATCTTGATTTGTAAATATGATTAGTCAATGGAAGATTTTGGTAAACAATTGTGCTTAAGGGTCATTTTGCAATTCAAATTTTCCATTTACCGACCCTTTATACCATTTAGCCATATGGGTGTTGAACAGCACAAAATCACCAATCCTTAATATGTTGGCTAAATCGCTCTTTCCCCCTTGGAGGAAATGTTAATTAAACCAGTAACCTTGAAGTCAGCTTCACTAATGAGTTATCTCCAATCAACTGTGTCAACATGGCACACAGATCAAGCTACGTCCCTCCTTTGGTGACGATCGGCACAGAGGAGTTGGCAGACCAAGTGTGTTAACTCTTTCAAACCACGGCATTCTATACGCAGTGGCGTAGCCAGGGTGGGTTCCTTGAAGTCTGCAACCTTCTTTCATTTCTTGAATATATGGAATATATAAAAGGAATGTAGGGAATATTGTAGAATGAAATGCCTTAAACTTTCCAGGAATTCCCTCAATTTCGCTTGGAACCCCTTTCAATTTTTAGGCTGGCTACACCCTTGATTATGCCACCATTTATATCGCCATTGATTAGAGTCCACTTTGGTCGTTGCTGGTTGTCCCTCTATAGGTCTTCTGACCAAGAAACTTTCTATGTGTTGTGCTCGATAAAAACAAGTAATTGCAATGTCATTATGATATGTTTTAGTAAATATCTAACATAATGATAGATATTTATTAGATATGTTGTTATATATTTACAAAAACATATTATAATGACATTACAAGATAGATGTATTATATCTATGAATTTTAAAGCATATTTTTCTTGTTACTTTTTGACCTCATGACATATTTAAGCACCGATAATGTAATGAATCCTTTCATTCTTTACAAAATATAGTCACATGAACGAAATCAGTGCTTTTTTCGGACCTAAAGTGGGGGCAAGGCCCAAATCCTCCTATGCCTTCACACTTTACAACGGTGCCTCAGTAAACATGGACAAGTTGCTACATTCCACTAGTAAGTGGCCCTCTCCAGGACCTACCAATCAACACACCCCAACCCCTCATTGTACTCCTAATGACCAGTCCTATAACTAATAATTAGATGAGTCAGCCCCCCGTCGGACACCTAATGGTCGCCCCCTGGGTCAGATAGCTCGCGGGGATTTCTTACATTATTGGGACATGATTTCCCAGAACACCCTGACAAGGGACAGGTGGTTTTCTCTGATGACCCCATATTTTCTCTTGTACAGGAATCTCGGCAGGTCAGATCCCAGCCAAGGATGCGACGTCATTATAACGTTGCAACGAAGTTCTGGTTGGTTCTGTATTTAGTTCTTGTTACATTCTTTTAATGACTCCCATTTAAGTCCTTGCAACGTATTGCCGTGATGTTGCACTGTGATGTTATTACAACGTTCTGTTTACACTCTTCAACCCAAACAGAATGTTCTTACATTGTTCTACTTTGGCTTCGTCCTAACCTCACCAAAAATTAGTGATTAATAATAACATTCTGATTCGGTGAGGTTTCAACCTCATCATCAATAACATAATTGTTACATGCCATCTTAGTTAGTAACAAACTGACCAAAAAAGTATAGTTGTAGGACGTTTCTGTCATGTCGCAATATGGCTGAGATGACTTGTGATTCCGTCGAAGTGGTAATTTCAGATCATATTGCACTCACAGACTTGTAGTGTGAAGCCTCATTGGTTTAAACTTCAAAATGAAGAGGTTTCACGCAAATAGCAGGTTCGATTCAAGGAGGGCAAGAGGCTATGTGACAGAAATTATGCAACCGTAAATCTCACAGTCATTCACATGTTGGATTTGTCAGCTGTTTCTAGGACAAAAAGAAGGTGCTTCATAGAGTAACAGGATTCGTGAACAACCAAGTGGGAAAGGGCAGATATTTGAATCTCTACCTAATAATCTGTTAAAGTTGAAAATTTGTAATAATGGAATGCCAGGAATATTCATACTGTATCGGGTTTAAGATATTTACTGTTTCGGTTTGAGTCTACAAATAAGCCTAATACATGTATGTCGGAAAAAACAGAAACGTTCCCGATATCTGGCCAATAGTAAACATGTTACCCATTAGAGCTGCGTTATATGCCAGATTTCTGGAAACATAACCACCCGGGAACAAACCTCTATTGCCACTAGGTTTATTTCCATAGGTGCATTAATTCATGAATTTCACTTATGTTACAAGCCGTTAGAGGATACATTTTCCCCGTACACTGTCTTCAACGTCATTTATATAAGATAACATGTTCTCCAATTGGGGCAGCCTGTACGCGCGACGTTGAACAAGCTTAAGCGTAACTATTTACACAACAATATCGCCTGATTGACTTAACTGTATAGCGACAATTCATAATGTTGTAAGTAGTATATAGAAATGGAAATTTGAGGCAGACCGCGTAAATTGTACATTCTTGTCAGGGCATGTCGCACATTTTCTTATTATCATTCACGCGACAATATCAGGTGGGCTTATTTGTGGCACCTTAGAAATATATGAAAAGTAAGTTCCCAGCCAAGGATGCAACGTTATTACAACGTTGCAGCAACCTTCTTGTTGGTTCTGTATTTGGTTCTTGTTACATTTTTTTATGACTCTCAATTACGTCACTGCAATGCAATGCTGTGACATTGCACTGTGACATTATTAGTGTTCTGGTTATGTTCTTCAACCCAAACGGAATGTTCTTATAATGTTCTGTTTTTATTTCTTCCTAACCAAAAAATATGTTATTATAACATTCTGACTTTGTGAGGTTTCAACCTCACCATCTATAACGTAATTGTAACGTGCCATCTTAGTAAGTAACAAACTGACTAAAAAAGTATGGTTGCGCGTTTCTGTTATGTCGTAAGCTGGGTGGGTTGTACAAGGCCCTTCCATTCTATATTACATAGATCCCTATATTTCCCTGAGCTCTGGTTCTGGTTTATGCGCATCTGGATCAATTTCAGATACTTGTGAATGTGGAACGTATTCGATGCATCTTAAGAAGATTGCAAGAACAAGGGCTGTAAGAGTTGTGCTACGCTTACGTCAGGGGATTGCTAAAACCTACTGTCATTAAGCCCAAGAAGAAACGTCATTGAATCAAAATGAGGTCCAGGCCTGCTATGTTACCCAAGCTCGTTACTCGAAATTGGGATAATCTACAAAGAAAACCATTATTAATTGGCTTTTTCAGTCTAACTTTTTCCGTCACATCTCTACCTAGGGATTAAAAACTGCTTATTAGATGGACCAATGGGACCAATTTAATAACTCACGTCAATTGCTCAATTCTCAACTATTTTTTTTCCCAAATTTCTTTACATGTTACCTGACTCCAAGTCGGGCATTTTTTTCATTAGGTCTCTGAGTATTCGTCTACCATCCATGTTTTACGTCTCATTACTGCTTCACATCACTATATCAGATTTACTTTCTTTACCTCAAGACAAATCATTCAACGATAGTATAATTGTAATGCATTTTCATTCATATACAATCTATATACCCCAACCCCCTCTGTCTGCAGTATGCCCTATCATAGCCCTGTCACCCCCCTAGTCCTGGCATTATGCCCTGTCATACCCCTGTCCCCCTCCCCTGTCCCCCTGTCCCCCTCTCCCCCTGTACCCCTCTGCCCCCCCCCCCCCCCCCTGCTGTCCGATGCTGGCATTATGCCCTGTCATACCCCTGTCCCCCGGGCCCTCTCCCCCTCTCCCCCTCTCCCCCTCTGCCCTCTCCCCCCCAGTTGTCTGACGCTGGCATTATTCCCTGTCATACCCCTGTCCCCCCACCCTTCCCCCGTTGTCCGACGCTGGCATTATGCCCTGTCATACCCCTGTCCCCCCATCCCCCCGTTGCCATACCCCCGTCCCCCTCCCCCCGTTGTCCGACGCTGGCATTATGCCCTGTCATACCCCTGTCCCCCCATCCCCCCGTTGCCATACCCCCGCCCCCCTCCCCCCTGTTGTCCGATGCTGGCATTATTCCCTGTCATACCCCTGTCTCCCCACCCTCCCCCCATTGTCTGATGCTGGCATTATGCCCCTGCATACCCCTGTCTCCACCCACCCCCCTCCCCACCCCATCCCCCCCCCCCCCCCCCCCCGTTGTCCGATGCTGGCATCATGCCCTGTCATACCCCTGTCCACCCTCCCCCTCCCCTCCCCCCTGTTGTCGACATTATGCCCTGTCATACCCCTGTCCCTTCCCACCCCTCGCCCGTACCCAGCCTGCCTTGATGAGCAGGTCTCCTGTTTCCCCCGGCACGCCCAGCTCGCCGGGAACAGGCTACGGCCGGGCCCGGGACTATGAATACTAAATGGTTACAGTAGACAGGCCGCGCACCAGCGAAAAGAGGCCAAAAAGTGGGCCCAGCTCGCCCGGACCCAGCGAACACCGACATGCCCCTATTATCGCCCGGGGAGATCACGTGGTCTGACCACGTGACGGCGGTGAGAGGGTCACGGGGATCACTCTCCATGCAGAGATGGACTCCGTTCATTGGGCCTGAGGGCCTGGAGAGGAGGTTGTGTTTGAAGAGTGTTCGTCTCAGATTGTTTCCATTTTGCATTCATGTCAATCACGACACAGCCCGACAGACCCTTGTAGCGCCTGTGAATGGGTCCGCCATGTCTGATACCGAAATAGGAAACAACTCACAGTTCAAACGGGCTCAATCCTTTCAGAACCCCGACGATTAGGTTTCTTGGCGAGTTCAATGACTCCGCCTTATTTGATTGGACGCTGACGTCAGCGATGCAAAATACCGGTCACGTGACTCGGAATTTCTTATACGTTTATGGCGAATTTCTGAATATTGAGAGTTTTGTTTCTTTATCAAGGATAGACAACACGACCCGTCGTTTGATTATTTTCTGGCGCTATATCTATCCTTAGCTTAAGTTTACTTTATAAAGGAAACCAAACCCTTATTATGCCCTTCCCACACACAGTATATCCGACTACAAATCCCAGAACTAAACTAAAACTACTTGATATATATAATTATAGAGCAAACAAAACGTGTCTTCATTTTGGGCCTTAGTTAACAATGCATCTCAAGAAAAAAAAACACTTTTTTGTGAATTGCCGTTCTTTTTAAGTCTTGCGTTTTTACCTTGGCGATATTTAAAAATACAAACAGTACCTCTCCATGAGAGACTGCAATATATTACGCCTCATGCTATATTTAAGGTGAAACCATAGAATCGTCTAGACAGACTGTAGCGGCCTATCACGATTAGCCTTCGATAAGCTCCTCTTAATGTTTAATGTCAGCTATTAGAGGTGTGGCACCTGCCACCGAAGGACTGCAACCTACGTGCAATCATCTTAGTAATTATGCTTTTTGATATTTTGTAAACCCTAGGAGTATAATCAATGATTGCACAATAAACATTAAATTTTATAACTAAAAACATACATATCTACATCCACCCATCTATACACATATATATGCATACAGACATATGTACACACATCCCAAGCAAACATATGACCTTATTATAACGTTATTACAGCGTTCTAGCTAGTTCTGCTTTGGTTCTTGTTTTGTTATCTTGATGGCACCCAAAAACGTCTTGAGAACTTAACATTGTGACGTTGCACTGTGACGTTATTGTGACATTCTTGTAATGTTCTTTCACATTATGATAACATTATTATAACGCTCTTTAATAGTAAGCTTAATGTCTCAACTTAACCAAAGTACAATGTTATCATAACATTCTTTCTAAATAAGTCTCAACTTTAAGTAACGTAATGAAACTGTTACGTCCTAAATTGCCCCTAAATTGGATAGGTTACAGACTAACCAAAAAAGTATGGTTACAGAATGTGTTTGTTATGCCACTGCTTGCCTTGGATAAACATTAATACATATATCTATATACACATACATACATTCATACATACAGTCCCTGTAAAAGGTTTTATTCTCAAGGTTGTAGACAAAGTTTATCATAGTTTGACGTTGAAGTGAAGAGTGAAATAGTGTCTCCCGCATCCTATTTCCAAGATACGAAATCTGCCTCCCATAACATGTAGGTGACAAAACATTATCAAGGTAATATTACCGTGTCACCTGGCTCGCCAAGTCCTTGATGTCTATGACGTGTAGTGCAGGCCTGGGTGGATTCTCCGTAGAGGATTCAATTTAATTCTTGACATTTTGGATTTTCAAACTGTAAATGCTTACTTTACAGAGAACGTGAAGGACACAGATTCCCTCTCAGTTTGCGCCAGAACTAATGTGTCTCGATGAGGCTGTCACGCTCTTGTCCTCTCTCCGCCCCTCTATAGAGCTCCTTTATCTCCTGTTCCTGCTAAAGCCAAGTTTCCACATGCTGACTAAAAGCATGTTTCCACAAAACGACAAACTATCATCGGCGATTTAATTTGTTGTTAGTCCTTTCCAATTAAAGTTGCCAATAGGCAGGAGTTGTTAATGATGGAAAGGAGTAACACTGGATGACTGACAACAACAAAACTTTGTTATTCCAAAATACATATGATAATATCAGGGCTACCTGTGCTTGACTGCAGCCACCAAATGATGAGCCCAAGCCCCATGAAGTGATAAACTTTAGGAAAAGTGCATGATGGACAACAACAAAGCTACAATTTCAGCAACAACAAAAAAGGGCAATGGGGTGAGAAAACACGCTAACCCCATTTGATTTTTTGCTCCGCAGCCCCAGCGATGAAAGGATCTTGTATGGCACATCCTTTTGCATGTATCAGGCTGATTGTCCTCAATTAGCCCCATGTTTTCATCCTTACATATATACTTGAACGCTGGTTTGCTGTCTCAGCCAAAAATGTGACATTATCATAAAGTTGCACCAACGTTCTGTATTGGTTTTTGTTACATTATTTTGATGGCTCTCAATCACATTGCCGCAACTGCTGTGACATTGCACTGTGACGTTATCAATACATTGTGCTTATGTTCTTCAACCTAAACAGAATGTTCTTATAATGCTCTGTTTGATTTCACCGTAACCGTACCAAAAATAATGTTATTATAACATTCTGATTTGGTGAGGTTGAAACCTCACCATTAATAAAGTAATTGTTACGTGCTTTCTTAGTAAGTTACAAACTGACCAAAAAAGCATGGTTGCAGAATGTTTCTGTTACGTTGCAAGTTGGCTGGGGTGACCTTGTGCACTGAAAACACAAAGTCGTCAGAGAGCCACTTTAAAGTTGTCAGAGGGTTGTCATAGGTGCCTTTTGGGTTGTCATAGGTGACTTTTGGGTTGTCATAGGTGACTTGTGGGGGCAGAGCAGGGCTCATTTCAGGCCATTGATACTGTGTGACAACCTTTTGACAATCCTTTGACAATTTGGAGGTGGTCAGAGGGTTGTCATTGTGAATTGTGAGGTTGGATAACAACCCAAAGGTTGTCATTTTCTCCTGACTACTTTGGCCAAAAAGGTTGTCAGAGAAGCAAAAACTGAGAATCGGGTTGTCATAGGGTTGTTACAGAACAAAATGAGAGTCAAAAGTGCTGCCTGACAACCCTAGGGTTGTAAGTGAATGGTGCCTAAAATGACAGCCCAAGGTTGTCATGGCCTCTGTCTATGATAAAGTATTGTAAGTGAATGGTGTCATTAAACATACAACTAATAGGCCTCCTATGTTTAATGGCCATACCTAATAACTAGTAATAAGAAAATAGGAAGCCATTATTATGGACTATGATATCTACAACATGAAATTATCCTAAATAAGATTTTTTGTATAAAAGACACAGACAACATTGGGTTGTCGTTTTTGGCACCATTTTGACAACTCTGTGTTTTCAGTGTGGGGCCAGGGCTTTACCCCTATCAGCCATCAACTGCACCTATTCTCATAAGGGATATCTGGTCAAAGGTGATCAACAGTTTCAGCACTTTTTGTGTGTACTGACGTGGCTAACGGTTGGCTATCACTACCAAAACTGACCAGGTAAGGTTTGATTTTCCCTCCCTCACCCCTATTTGCATGCCATGTGACCTGGTTGGGTCAGCTTTGTTGTTGTGTTGTCAAGGTAGCATTGTGCTGATAGGACAGCTGTTGTTGACCGGTCTGCACTGTGAAGTCTCATGTGGGTGAGACTATATTTCTATTTGTATTTTTTATCCTTTTTAAATATTGCTACCTTTTTTAATATTGTGGTTTCGACTATGTGGCTCATCAGGTGATATAATTAGCCTTTTGTAAGCAATGTATTTTTTCAGGACTTTCAGGACTTCTTGCTCACCCACTATCTATAAGCTAAAAGTCACCCTGGTTTAGTCAGCATGTGGAAACCCACCTTTACCCACTCCCTGTCCTTCCCCAAGTAAGAACTCCCGCTCTCTGAGGACCAGAATCAGCTTTTGGCTTTGCTCTTTTCAGGACGGTCTGAGAAAGACTGCAGCGGAAGGTGGGTGGGAGGCTGGTGGTGAGGTAGGGATGTCTGCGAGGTGCAGGTAACGTAAGATTCCTCATTTGTTCCAAATGTATATTGTTGTTGGTACATTTGCAGGAGGTGGAAGTGTGTGTGTGTGTGTGTGTGTGTGTGTGTGTGTGTGTGTGTGTGTGTGTGTGTGTGTGTGTGTGTGTGTGAGGGGATGGTGCAGAGACATAGACCTTAAGAAGACGATGGGCTGCTCTTACCCTTCTTTGATCTCTATCAAAATGCAACATACTGTATTTCTCATTATACGATTTTTCCTTATGTATGTTTAAATATATTCATTTCAATATTTCTAAATATCTACCCCTGCAATACTCCTCTTGCTTCTATATTTCAATGAATATTTCCAAATATCCAATTGTTTTGAAACAATACTTTCTATAATTATGTTTCTGAATATAGACCATGCCAATATCGACCTTCGGGAAGACAAGAAATAATGTACAAGAATTGACACTCACCATCTACTGAATAAATACTGATTCACTAAGTATAAAAACATTTGTCGGAAACCTTATTATTTCATCTGGATTCCCGGAAGTACCTGACATCCGGGTGTGTTTGACATCCTGACTTCCGGTCTTGGGAAGCGCCACCTGTCGTGTATCCGGAGAAACGGGAAGGTGGATGGAAACACACGGCTTTATGTAGGTTAGTGTATTAGGGAAAGAGAATGATACGGCTCGTATTATCTTCACTTAAGGCGGAACTGGCGAAATGTCAGACTGTCTGGAGTGTTAAGCCCCATACCCACTAGGCGATATTTACACAATCGGGTGATGGATCTCTGCTAAAATGGGTGGATGAATTGGCTGATTTTTGCTCTGATTCAGATCACCAGTCAGTATGTAATATTGAAAGATACATTTTTTTATATGAGTCAGTGCTTAAATCGACTCTTCTGGTAGAGTAAGCCAATTTTAGTACCGATGACTCTGCCGACTTGGTTCAAAGTCGCCTAGTGAGTATGGCGCTTTAAGCTTCAAAGAGTTACAGGAAATTGCAAAGCAGTTTGTTAAGGGAAATGAGTATCTCTCTGAATGTTATGAGTGTTTTTCATCAAACGTCGGCTGATATTAGCGACATTAATGACTTAGATATAAAACAGCTCAGTATTGAAAATTGCATTTGAAGATTGCATTTTGAAAATATGTTGTATATGAGATAAGAGAGTGAGTTTGAATCTTATTTGTTTGTTTATATCTCTGAGCATTATTATGTACAGCGTGAGTATCTTAAGGGGGATTTGACATTCAGCTTAAGTCTCAGAAGGCACAAACATTCTACAAACATGCAAGGAAGCTGTCTTAATGCACATTACTGATAATAAGGAATTATAGGAATTGTTTATACTTAGCGATTAGTCTTTTACACAAAAGAATCGAATTAAGCTATATTTCCTCATCCTTTTTTCATAAATAGTTTAATTTAATTATCTTAACACTATTAGAACTATATTGAACACTATTGAAAACTACATATTGTTATTCTACTTGGTTTTAATTTTTTCCCGTTGTTCTGCTTGTGATGTCACACACAAAGAAATGCACAGTGCAGGTTGCACCATGTGCAGCAGGACATCTCAGTTTCATCTAGAAAAATGTGTCTAAAATCAAAACTGATGAAAATAGAATTTTAAGATTTTGCACGGTTATTCCCTGAGTGGTGGGGAACACAGCAGTTTACGTATTTACAGGCACTGGCTCCTCCCCTTAACAAACTAATCCATTGTTTACAGTATAAACCGGATTTTGAGGTTCCTAGCTATTCAGTCATTTGACCTTCACAGGAGCCCAAGGTCAGACCCAGGAGAAGGATCAATAGGTCTTGTTTCAGTAAAAGGGCCGGGACAAGGCCCGGCGCCAGGACGTCTGGGGGCCCGGACCTCACTAAAGCTGACCTGGGACATGGTTTCCGAACAGACCTACTTACCCAATGACGTCATTTCCGGCTCATTAAAATGTAGAAATCTGAACTCGTGCTGAAGCTTTCAAGCTGAAGGTTAAAATCTTCAAGCTGAAGGTTATAGTTTTCAAGCTGAAGGTTGTTAATTTTATTGTATTTTGGTAAAATGATACCTTTGGACAAAATTGACAAAAAAATGCCCAGCTACATAGAAAACGGACCGACACATTTTGACTTTTCATTAACCTCAATATTATGAGAGTTTTTCAATAATAATCTGATTATATTTAATAATCTAATAATATTATGATTATATTTAAGACAGGTTCATCGTTTCTTTCTCAGGGCTTTCTCTGGTGATTTCCTCCTCTAGACATACCACAGAGCCCCCCTCCTTTTCTTGGCCCATTTTAGATTTTTACAATGAAGAATTATGGGAAAAGGGCGCGTTCCCCCCTTTTTTCATTAGCGCCACCTTTTAAAAACTGACACTGAGAGTAACACTTGAGTGTAACCGTATTGCTACAGTGCGATAATGTCACATTTCTGTAAAAACAAAAATAAAGCCGTATAAAATGAATTCTACATTTGCCGAAAGGTTTCTGTATCTAGCAGCACAAAAGTAACACTGTCCTGGCCACCTGGCAGGTTTCTCCCCATCACACCCTGAATGATTCCCTTCTATATTCCCTGAGAACCGCCTCAACTGCGCCAGGGAAGACTCTCAATCCTGTACATGATCGAAGTACTAGAACCTATGTCCCTATCATAACGCGTGAATTCCACCAGCATTGCAGATCTATTCTGACCGAAAACATATTACTCCTGACTATAAAAGTCGACTCAGATTCGGTTTTATATTCAATACGCAAGTTTGTGTTTTATGATGTATTCGCACATTCACGTGCCTACACAATTACACACACGCATTCAAATGCTCAGACTAAAACGTGGACACATTATCAAACACAACACACACGCTCATAATCATATGCATAAACTCTCACAAACTCACAAGTTTATGCGTAGCTTTGTCCCCTTTTTTAATAATTGTTTTCTCATGCCCCATTTCTATATCCTATAAATCTGGCGCATGTTAAACGACACATTTATAGTTTGAGTCATGTAAATGTTGATATAATTATCCGAGTAGGGATCACGGCTACCTGGTACCACTCATTATTTGATTTTCCATATAGGCCTACTACTTTTGTTCTTCAGCAAACCTTTGGCAAACCTTTCTGAAGTAAAGTGACCCAGTTTCCCCTTTCCAAAGGGAGACTAAGTGGCGGACTGCGCAGGATCGTGGGAAAGGTGTATACTTTCTCATGAAGAAATGCTCATTTCGATATTGTGTTTGCGACACAAGCCATGACATCCATGCCTGAGCTTCCCGATCGTTGCGTACTGCTGATGAAAAAATATAAATCTAAAGCCCCTAACCGTCCTTATTCTCTCTTTCCTTCGATACACTTTCTCTATACTCAGCATCCAACCACCTCTCCTACTGCCAACTTTACCTCTGTCCCTCCCTGCAGACCCTCCCCCTCCTCCGCTGCCCCCAAACCCGCCCCAACCCCCACCAACAGTCCCGTGGTCCTGCCTCTGCCCTTTTGTTGGACCCCTGTACAACAAAAAGAGGAGAAAATGTCACGCGTGCAAGAGCAAATGTATGCCGTTTTAGTTAGTAGCCTACGCTTTTACTCCCTACTTAATAGGGAAATCCTGTATCCTCCCTTGTACTATGACATCCATTTCCTTATCTGAATCACTAGTTCGTCCTAATCTACAAATGTAGCCCTAGATCTTGTCTTATCTTCTCCGTTAATAAACTTTCTCTGTACCCCCAACTGCCCACTAAACCTCCATCCCTCCCTGCAGAACAACTCCCCCTCCTCCCCCGACCCCGACCCCCCTCCCCCACCACCAATATACCCCCCCCCCCCCCTCACACGGTCAGTCTGTCAGCCTCGACATAATACGTCTGTACCACGCAAACCCGCCATATTGGATAAATGCGCCGCCATATTGGATGAATGCGCCGCGTTTGTCCTCATTTCCGGTGGCGCTACCCGACGGGCCACAGCGCATGCGCGGCCGTCATGTCGTCATCGTAGTACAAGGGTCAGCCGACAGGGGGCGTGTGTGCAGAGAGGGGAGCTGTCAATCATCCACAGGGCAGATGGCGGGGGGGGGGGGGGCGTGGTCAGCGCTGACCTCTGACCCCTGACCTCCCAGGGGTCAGCCCTGCCCCCCCTGGGGGACCTGACCAGTGGTCATTAGGGCCTAAATTAATTAACCCACTAATGCCCGATCGGAGAACAATTCTTCACTTTCCCACACCAATTAATCCTAATTGGAGCCACGTGGCCAGTGTGTCATACCAACGCAGGTCCCTCTCTGACCCCTCCCCTCTCCCCCTTTACCCATTCTCCCCCCACTCCCCTCTTCCCCTCTCCAATCCCCCTCACACCCATATCCAACCTCAACCCACTCCGCCTATTACACTGGCCCCTCCGTAGTTCAGTTTGAGTTGTCTGTGCAGACTGAACCTGCCTCCTATACAGGCAGAAATAATTGCAAGCTTGCATTACCTATTTAGCACTGCACTACTACTGAAGGTTTGCACTACCCATGAATGCTTGATTGGCTCATAAATAAATGCATGCTATATCGCACTGTGTACATGAAGCCTGTGCACTATGCTAGATCTACCATTGAAGATTCATAACCCCTTGCACTACCCCCATGGAAATCAGTTAAATTGAACTGTTTTCAAGCTCTCCGCAGAACATGAATATTTTCTTACTAGTTTCATTAATGCTTTTTCATGGAAATGACGATGCATTACCCCATTAATGTGCAGGCGCTACGTTAGGGGCAGTGCAATCTTAACCAAATAAAATATTAGGTGGAAACTGTATCAAACTCAAATAAGATATTGTATTTCTATTCTAATACCGAAAAACACTCTTACAATATTTCTCCCTGGGACTTAATTTCAGAACATTTCAACACTCTCAGTAAGCGAACCACTGTCATTTAAAAAAGGGATACACTTCCCATATCTTTTTTTAATCATTCTACATGGGAGTCATAATCCCGAACTTGAACTAACCTTGACGAGTTTCAAACTACTGTCAGTTGGGCGGTACAGAAAACTGGGGAGTAATAATCGCTCAGGGCCCAGATCAAAGCTGGCTATAATTACGAGTCCCATCCCCTCTACGTATGACGTCTCACACAGCTCACTTTTTACTGTTGATTCTCATAAAACCTGCCTCAGTTTTATTTCTTTTTATTAAAGAAAGTTGTAATTCAGATCGTACTTCTCGCCGCCAAGGCCGGCCCGTACTTTGATGGTGTAATACCCGTCGCCAATACCAGTTTTATCCAGTTTTTTTTTCTGTTTTACTTCGCTGAGTTTTATGAAGCTGGTGCGCGTGCGCGGAACACGTAAATACGGGAATATTATGAGTTCGTCCGCTCTGCCTCTTGGTATGATATCATAGCGGGTGCGGCCTAGTAGGATGTTTTCGAGGGTTAGTTCAAGGTTGTATGGAAAATGCAGTGGGTTAGATTAAAGATACACTTAAACAGGAACGGTTTCCTTCTCACAACAATAGAATTTATTGTGTGTATACTCAAATGATATATTTTCCTTACGGTTGTAAATGTTTGCATAACATTGAATTCGTTGTTTGCATAACATTGAATTCGTTTTGGTTAGAGCTTATTTCATGAAGGGGTGATATCGAAGCGGGTTTGGCCTAGTAGGACGTTAGACCTTAGATGGTGAGGTGGATGTGGTATAGAATAATGTTGTGTTTTAGGTAAAAGATTTGTATTCGGATACATTCTTCTTTAATAATACAGTTAGGAAGGGAAAATGTTTCTGTCTCCCAACAATAAAATGCGATATTGTGTGCTGCTCAAATTCATTATCATACCCTAGGGTGATACAGGTTCAGTAGTTAATAGTTTAATTCATCACTGATACGAACAGGGTGATAACCAACGTGTTGTCACCCTGGAGGGTGATACAGGAAAGTAGTTCCAGTTTTCTTTGAAGAAAATAGTTCCACTTCGACTTTGTAAGGTTTCACTTAAAAATATTACCAGGGTATGATGAATCCATAATCAACCAGGGGGAAGGTTGTCAGTCGGTTATCAGGCTATAGTATCTCTGACATACCTCCTCCCTGGTCGGTTATATGTAATTTCTTAGCGATATTTAATGTTGCCTGTCCTCTTTGTTGCAAGAGCTTACTGTAAACGTATTCATTTTCACGTTGTACATATTTCCATGGATTTCTCACACCACTATAAATGCGCGAAAGTAGTGAAATACATCTATATTATAGTACAACTAGAAGTAACTATCAAATGCGCGAAATGTTGAATGCGCAGAAATTCGAATCATTGCTTGGTGCGTGAAAATTTAGCAGCGCGAAATTATATACGTTCACAGTATTTCAGAAAAGAATACTAGGGAAATGATGTTCTTAAACTCAAAGTATTACTTAACGGCAGTAATGTTCTCCTAGATTCAGAGGCGTGTGTGTCTCAGTCGTATCTGTAGAGTGTGCTACTCCACAAGGTATTTTCTACGCAGGCTTTGTCCACTAAATATACGCCCATCACTTCACCTATCAGCTCCTAACGTTTCTCTTATAGCCTCAGTTAGCTCACCGTGTCGGTGGGGATATACCCTGAGCCCCTGTCTACATGCCCTGCCCGCCCCTCCCCTACCTCCCCCCAGCCAAGGTCACAGTCCCCTTTAACCCCTACCCCATACCGGTCCCCCGCCTGATCCCGCCACTACCACCCACTATAATCAAACCCGCCGGTAATGAGCGCCAGGCATTACCCACAATTCCCGCTACCTGCCGACATCAAAGGCCTTCCGCCCGCCATTACGGCCGCCGCCACGCCGGAAATCAAAGAACCGCCATTTTGCAATCGTGTCTGGGAGGAAAGGTTGGGCCTGCAAATGAAGGTGTAAGGCAGGATAGGGAGGTAGGGTGGGGTGTTAGTTAGACGACCAGCGAATAGCGACAACTCACCAGCAAATAGCACCTGCTTATTACATGAGCACATGAACATACGTAAGGGGAGTGGAGGGGGGCGGTGTGGGCTGTTAGTTAGACGACCAGTGAATAGCAACAACTCACCAGCAAATAGCACCTGCTTATTACACGAGAACATGAATGTATTGTACGTAAACCGGGTGTAGGGAGGCGTAGATGGCTGTTAGTTAGACAACCAGCGAATAGCAACAAATAGCACCCATTTATTACACAAGAACATGAACATACGTAAGGTGGACGTAGGGAGGCAGTGTGGGCTGTTAGTTAGATGACCAGCGAATAGCAACAACTCACTGGCAAATAGCACCTGCTTATTACATGAACACATAAACACATGTAAACCGGGTGTAGGGAGGCAGAGTAGGCTGTTAGTTAGATGACTAGAGAACAGCAGCAACTCACTGGCAAATAGGGCCTGCTTATCACACGAGCACATGAACATATATCAGGCCCGTACCCAGGGTCTGCTGTGGGGGGGTGGCGAAAATTAGAAATGGAACTTTTGCTGATAATTTCAATAATTTAGACATAAAAAGGGGGGTGGCGAGGTTCCTAAAGTGGAACTTTTCAATGTTTTCTCACATTATTTTAGGGGATTTACATTGAATTTTTAAAGGAAAGGTGGAACTTTCCCCACAAATTTCCTCTGTGGGGGGGGGGGGGGGGGGGTGGCGCGCCACCCCCGCCACCCCCCCTAGTTACGGGCCTGTATATGTAAGTTAGGGGTAGGGAGGTGGCATGGGCTGTTGGTTAGATATGACCAGCGAATAGCAACACCATTAACATACCAGGAAATAGCACCTACTTATTACAAGATCACATAAACATAAGTAAAACTGGCATAGGGGTCTGGTGAGGGCAGTTAGTTAGACGACCAGTGAATAGCGACAACTCACCAGCAAATAGCACCTGATTATCAAACGAGAACATGAACATATGTAAAACGGGCGTAGGGAAGCAGGGAAGGCTGTTAGTTAGATGACCAACGAATAACAACAACTCACCAGCAAATAGCACCTGCTTATTACATGAGCACATAAATATATGTAAAACGGGCGTAGGGAGGTGGTGTGGGCTGTTAGACGAGCAGTGAATAGCACCAGCAAATAGCAAATAGTAACCCCCGCCAGTTTATGACGTAACTGAATTGTCCGCAACCATGCTTTTTTAGTCAGTTTATTGCTTACTAAGATGGCATGGAACAATAACGTTATTGCTGGTGAGGTTGAAACCTCATTAATTTAGAACATTATTATAACATTCTTTTTTGGTGAGGTTAGGATGAGACAAAAACGTCACAGCAGTAGGTCGCAGAGACATAATTGGGAGTCACACAAAGAATATAGCAAAAACCAACTCAGAACGTTGCTTCTGGTTGTTAGTTCATTTGAAGAACAACCACATCCAATAGATGTTAAAGGGAGGAAATCGGATATATACGGGAAAAGATAGATTGGTGTCAAAAGGCCCTGGAGCTTCATCAGTTAGGTCGATCCAAATAGACCCAAGCACACCTGGTTAGTATGAACAACACGCTCTTAACTCTCTGTTTGTCCCTTTGTGATCTGTTTGTGATCAGAAGGTCTGGCTTCATTTATATCACCAAGTGACCTTGGCTATGAGTGACGCCAATTGCTCCATATGCCCACGCGTGCAGGTGTACAGGCAAAGCCTGGGTAGAGTTGAAGGATTGAATGGTGAGGGGGTTGAAATGGAAATGGCAGGGTGGCTGAAGGCCTTAAGCTCCATACCCACTAGGCTGAATCAGTTCACAAATCAGCCGATTACTACCAAAAGAATCAGCCGAATTGTTTTAAGGCAATTGGGATCACCAATCAGTAGGAAATATTGAAATGTAGTTTATATGAATCGGTGCTCAAATAGGCTGATTATTCAGGTAGAATCGGCCGGGTTGAGCACCAATTTGTTGTCTTGGTCATGTTAGTCTAGTGCCTTTCTGATTTCACTATCGCCTTTGTAACAATCATGGCCAATTATGGAAACATTCGGTGTCAGTAGAATACTGGTTCGAATTAAAGAGAGCATCCTAAGCAAGAACATGACGTTATTATAGCGTTGAAATAACATTGTTTTTAGTTCTGCTTTGGTTCTTGTTACGTTATTTTGATGGCACGCAAAAGCTTCTTTAGAACCTATCACTGTGACATCACACTTTGATGTCACACTGTAGAGCTTTTGTGACGTTCATGCTATGTTCTTTAATGTAGCTTTAAGTTGTGTAGTGTAGTACCGCCTATTGGATGGCCGTGACAATAAGAGGCGGCCTTGACCACTTGGCTATATCTGTCCACATAACTCTGATGGTATCTCACCCCATAACGTGCTGGGGGTAGAGAGGGTCATCTCAGGGGTCACAGGGTCAAGGTCATCACGAAGTTATTGTCAGATCGATATGTGTATGATCCAAGAAAAACTGTCTTTGTCGTTTCATTGGCTATAACATGAACATTGTTAGGGATAGTTGTGATGGTCTAAGTGCAAATTTGAATTAGTTGCAATACGAAATCTTGTGCCAAAATGTACCTCACGACAATTTGTTTGGAATACTGGGACACTTCCCTTGTTATTACAAGTGCGCATAAACATGAATATATGCCTTCTCCAGTTCTCAATAAATGTAGTTACTAAGATTGTTATAATTCTAGCTCACTACATTACATTTATCTAATCTCTGCAACATTGATAATGATCTCTAATATATAAAGTATCCATGTTAATAATTTCTATACACATATATCTAAACTAAATGAGGTGACCTGTGTATTATCAATTCTATTTTCAAGCACTCTTTACGTACAGCAGATATTCTGAATATCAGTGGCTAGATAGATGTCTCTCGATCTTTTCAGTGGCATACCGACTTATTCCGTGTTTCCTGAGATAGATGATACCTTTATTTGATCCACTGCTCTATTTACCGGCTATTTAAGGAGGTATATTCTTCCTATTCATACACAATATTGATGCTCTCAATCTAAAGTTGCCCACATATTACTTTGAATCATCGTCCGCAATGTAAATATACATTTATAATTCATTTGAACTGAAACAAGCAAAGGTCAGCAATGAACTGCATTGTCAATTGATTTGTAGGCGGTATATCCGCTTCCAATAATATCACGTCTCCCAAGCGCGGTCACCCCTTAAGGCCCTATTACACTACACAACTTTGCGATATCAGTGTGAAACCCAACCAAGGATGCAACGGTATTATAACATTGTAGCAACATTCTGGTTGATTCTGTATTTGGTTCTTGTAACATTCTCACAATTATGTTGTTGCAACATACTGCTGTGATGTTGCACTGTGATGTTATTACAATGTTCTGGTTATGTTCTTTAACCCAAACAGAATGTTCTTATAACGTTCTGTGTTGGTTTCATCCTAACCTCACCAAAAAATAATGTTATAATAAAAACATTCTGAATTGGTGAGGTTTCAACCTCACTATCAATAACGCAATTCTTAAGTTCAATCTTAGTAACTTATAAACTGACTAAAAATGGTTGCAGATTGTTTATCTTATGACAGAAACTGGCTGGGTATGAAGATATTCTTGAAGAATTGCGTGCAGGAGTGCCATTATTGATTAACATTTAATTAGCAATTTGGAGTATTTTATACCTGTGTAACAAAGAATTGTGTCTCTAATATGTGTGATTTCTTGGCATATTTTCATATCACAGCTCATGTCGTGTAGTGTTATACCACCTTTACTGTTGTTGTCCCCCCCCCCCTCCACCGTGCCCTTACGATAACTAGCAGTAACAAATGTGTCCGACTGATTGTATTTTGGGTGATAAGAAACCGGGAGACAAGCAGGAAAATCACGTGAGGTCACGTTCAATAAGGTGGCCTGACCCCTGATACGGCGGGCAACCGGGCCGGCGGGAAGGGGTATCTGGTGGTCCGACGGGTAAAAACACTCGCCCGGCTCCGGGGTGGCGGGCAGGGCCAGTAAAACCGACAGCAGGGTAGGCGTAAGGGTAGGAACATTGTCATAATATGTACAGCCTGGTATGGGGCTATGCATATAAGTCTGACTGATGGAGTCTCTGCAACATACCATACCCAGGCAAGCAGTGATGTAACAAGCACAGTCTGTGACGGTACCTTTTTGGTTAGTCTGTATCCTGACCCAATTTTCATGAAACAACTACATTATATTAGGTAAAGTTGAGACTTAGTAAAGGAGAATGTTATAATAACATTATATTTCATTGAAGTTGAGACCTTACTGATAAAGAATGTTATAATAACATTAGTATAATGTGAAACAACGTTACAAGAATGTCACAATAGCATCACAGTGCGATGTCACAATGTAGGTTCTAAAGATGTTTTGGGGTGCCATCAAAATAACATAGCAAGAACCAAAGCAGTACTAACCAGAACATTATAATAACTTTATAATAATGTCATATTCTTGCTTGGGTATAGGATGCACATTCTCTTGGGAACACAACTAATGGCTTTATCCTTATTTTTCGAAAGGTCCTCGGTTAAAACTCTTTGTGACTTATGTTGTTGTTAAAGTTCTTAGATAGAAAAAAGCGTTAACTACTTAGTGTGTTACATGGAACTATGCCTTACATCTAAATTGTCCTGGGTATAAACCATCAGTGAAAGGGGTAGTGGAATTGCAAATCGAAACTAGATTAAAAAAGGAAAGTGTCACATGTATACAGACTTCAGATCTTAGTTTCATGCAACAATGTGTCTACTTGTACATCATACCTGCACAGGAGTGTAGATATAAGACATCATTGTGAAACGTTGCTTTCAAGAACACCTCCCAGCGCAGGTTGTCTACTTTTCCTTTATAAAGATGGATAGTATTTTATCACCCACACCACCGACGAGTGGTGCGCATTGGGTGCAGATCGTATTGCCATGCCGTATGTACAGCTCACTGTGGACTCCTCGTTTTCAGTAATTTTTTCATATTTTGAATATTGCTTGGGTGATAAAATAAAGAAGGACCTTCAGGGTTGTCCTCGGGTGTTTGTATGACCCATGGGGATCGTACGTCCCACGGGCTTCACCCATGGCTCATGACCTCACCGAGATGTCGTACAGACACCCTCGGATGCCCCCAGCGGTCCTTTTATCATAGTATGTGTAACATATTGGACCCTAAAAGCTATTTAAGGGCATTTTATACAGCTATAGTATTAACATAATGACCAATGACCATACTCGTGTGGGTGTTGTTGTCCGGAGGTACCTCAGGCCCTCGAGACGGTGTGTCTTTGTGTTGGGTATGTGGGGGGAGGGGGTGTAGGTCGGGAGGGAGGTGATATGGGATCTTGTCGCTAGGTGGCGCGGGGATCTGCCCGATCTGCCTGCTGATTGTGATTTACTGCCCGCTTTATTACCCTGCCCCTCCCCTGTACCCCCCTCCCCAATGACCCCTCCTCCTGGGGGGGGGGGGGTTCTCACTCTTTGATGGTAGGTACTCACTGCAAAACTACAGTCCCACCCCCCCTACTTTTCATGATATGACAGCTCTGTGAAGTTCAAGATGTTGGCTTACAGCCCCCTGCTTTCTGAGATGTCATGCAGGACACAGCCCCTTGTTTTCACTATAGCTGCTGTGTTCGGCTCAAAAAACAAATAATTATAATGTGCGTTGTTCTTCAAAGATTTTAATTCAATTAACATTATGAATGAGTTTGAACGGCTAAAGTGTGCCATTGATGCTTTAATCTGACTACAAAAGATATCTTATGCAGACAGTAACACTTGACAGCTCCCCCTCTATAGAGC